>LR737398.1:2984497-3023874 GCA_902655005.2 Marronus borbonicus | reverse complement strand
TTTATGTATTAATAATTGTATACAGTGTGATATAATAGATTTTTATTCTATGACCGAACTTCACTGAACGACAGTGTACGTAAGGGCATTACGTGCGTCAATTCTAGGGGCATTCTTAATAATAATACTAACCCATATTGTGCTTTGCGCAGTAACTTCGTCGGAGGAAAGAGTATGGGTCACGATACTTTCTTGAGGGAATTTCAGTTATTTACAATGTTAGGTCTATAGACCGCACAAAACCTGATTCATGGCATCGCTGCTTATTCACAGAGTAGTAGCATCTCCATAATGGAGGTAAACGATGATTATAGGAAATACAGAACAACATGTAATAAAGATGTGGAATGAAAAACTGGAACAGGCAATTGAAATACTTGAGATCGACGTCGGCAGGAGATAAAAGAAGGATAAATAAGGAAATAAAAGAAAGAGTAACAGCTGGAGGAACAGTTTTTAACGGTACTAAGAATTAATTTTCGGGAAAGATTATTGTTTGTAAATAAAGCAACGCATGCCATGTACGGATGCAATTGGAGGACAGATTCTACGCATTTCTGACATTTAACCACACCAACAACTACACAACAACAAAACGATTATTTTACAAACTATTTAATTTACGAAATTACAGCTGAGATGCGACTGAAATTATTGAAGTATTACATTAATTAAATTAGAATATTTAGGATTCACCCGTTCAACCAAGACCGTCGTTGATGAACATAAATAGTTGGCGAAAGGCGATGGTAAGTCGTAACATTACAACAGGTATCCGTATATTCTCAGTATCCTCTTAAAATTAATGAAAATTTGCTCATTTCGCGTAACAACCATCGATGTAACTTACATTCAACGTGTACACAGCCTACAATATAAATTATAGGGATATAGAATCGATAATCCGATAAATTATGAACGGGGTAAGTAAATATATTACTTGAAGCCTTAATACGTGAGGCACGCACGTCTCTCCGACGACGCGCTTTCTATGCGCGCCCTTTGCTGCTTCGTCGGCCCCGCGCTGCCGTCACCACCACCACCGCCGCCGCCGCCGCCTTTCGATTACTCTATTTCGAAGCGGAAATTAAATTATTCAATATTTATTTTCTTTAACGCACGTACACTAATACGTCGCGATACGAAACGCGGACTAGCGGGAAGGAAGGAAGGAGGCGACTCAACGATCGAGAAACAGAAAACGTAATAGCTCGAGAGGGTAAACTTAATTAAAGCCGATTGTGGACGGCTGTTGGTGCCGTTGTGAAATCACGCAGTTGTACGGAAATATGAAGCGAAGAAAAGATGGGAAAGCAGCGAAGTTAGCATTAGACGAAAGATATTTGTTGGAGGTCTTATGCCTAAGGCCTAATATCTATTTAGTTTTCTTAGAAGAGTGCGTTTTTTAGGTTTGCGGAATGTGAGTAAATTGTTCTCTTATTGTTAAATATTATAAGAACTAATAACGTAGACTTCTAAGGCCAAAGGCGGTTAAAGCTAAATGTGTTCCGGGTTCGGACCGTGTCCTGGTTAAACGAAAATTCGAATAGCTTTAATTATAAGAACTCTTCTAATCCTGATTGTGTATCTGATGCAACTTTTGCAACTCAAAAACAATCCCTTTTTTCTGTGGAGTCTGGGCTATACAAATGTGGGTTTAAAGTCTACAGGAGGAAACAATGCAGAATTATTTTAAAACCGCAAGAGTTACTTTTCCATGAACGTATAGGCTCTGTTTTTAGGCATAGATACCAATTGCTACCAACTTATAGACGAAGCGCTTTAAAATGAGTTTAACGAGGTGTTGCTTAACACTTTGCTAAAATCTCTTTTTCAATTTTATATGTTAAATTGGGCGCCATGTTGCTAATTAAAAATTTAGCATACATTTACGAAACGGATCATGAATCTTTTACCGCTTGTTCATAAGTATTTATGATAAGCGTGA
Source organism: Marronus borbonicus (assembly GCA_902655005.2). Lineage (NCBI taxonomy): Eukaryota > Metazoa > Arthropoda > Insecta > Coleoptera > Scarabaeidae > Marronus > Marronus borbonicus. The sequence goes on along the minus strand of LR737398.1, from coordinate 3,021,926 downwards.
GAGATAAAACGCCAAAGAGGGAGAGATAGGCTTGTGGTCTGAACAGTGGCTCGCGGTTATAATTTCACTTACACACAGAACTCCTCGCTGTGGCGCAGCGGTTGAAGAGAGCTCCCGCGGAGTTGTTATATTGTCAAAATCATCTATGTGCGTTGGGAAGGAAAGAGACGAGGACTAATTAGAATAATGGTTTGATGTTTTTGAAATATGATAGAATGTCGTGCGCACTACGAATCTAGGCGGGACTTTGATTTATGGATGTTATTGATCACGGAAGGCCCACCAACCAACCAACCAACTGGAGGTTGGTCTCCAGCCGAACTCAACTAATATCTATGCGATCCGCCGGAATTCTACCTTAACTAATTCCGGCGCAGATTAAGGGGAATAAATTTAATTAGATATATAAGGTTTTCGAAATTTTAAGTTGATAAACAGAAATAAAAAAAAAGTTTGAAATTTCCCTAAATTTTTTGAATAATCCGGGACAATTTCACGCTTTTAGAATTAATTTTTATGCGGATTTGGCTTGGAAGGTGTGCCTTATCGATCGAATTCTTTTAGATTTACTCACTTTGCTCACTTCGGATTCTTCCTTCGAATACCTTTCGGACGTTTTAAAGTGTAAATTTCTTTAAATTTAAGCCTCATGGTGCAATGAGCGCAATTCTGAAGAGGTCTTTTGCAAGTGAGGAAAACGAATCTAATATTCTGTACACGTAACACTAACAAAGTCGAACCGTTCCCTCACTCAGTTAATGAAGGAAATGGCTATCTCAAAAACGCAATTTTTTGGATTTACACCCTTTTTTCACTTTCCAATCAACATACATCGATAGCAAAAGGCGAATTTACGCACAAACAGAACACGTACATTTCATCTGCTCCAATTATATTATTTAACATATTAATCTTCTCAATCCATTAACATTTTAAAAATACCCTCTCGTATTTTTTTCGACTCCCATTCTTTTCGTACACAGGTATAACGTGCACGAACACGGCCCGAATACGTGTTTACAGAATAAAAAAATATAGATACGTATAAAACTCATCGTTGCATGCGCCGTTAGTGTACAAGCAATGTCCTATAGATACGCAAGCACCAGAAAAAAGGGGCTCGGGAGTGGAATGAATGTAATCAGCGGTGAAAAAAATGAGCAAAGGAAAATAACCGAGGAGAGCCTACATATACGATAATTAAATCAATTTACACGGCGGAAATTAATATTGGTATGTATGTAGGTGTTTCGGGATGGCCAATGCTGCGAGATTAATTCTTGATGATGGCATCATTTTGCGCAATATCTTGTTTGATCAATTTATATGTCGGTATGGGAAATGTATAACGCGAGGAAATGATTTATGGTAATATGATGAAATAGATAGGGATGTATTATCTCCACTCTTTTATACCTTTACTGACTTTTGAGATAATGCACACATTTTCATTTTATTCCTTTTTTTACCTTAACGTATAGGGTATATACAAAAGAAAGGTGGGGAACGAAATTGGTCGAAGAGAAACAGGCGATAGATCGAAACATCAAGTGTAGCGCGATACATAAACGAAACCGCCGGGCATCACATTAAATTAGAAAACCTGAAATTGATTAAAAACGTAACTTCGCAACGAGAATTAGAGGCTCATGAAACAATTTATGTAAAAAGGAACGCAGATTTGCTAAATAGGGAAAAGGGTCCGCTTAGCCACCCAGCTTTTATGGATTTATCGACATATTCGTTACGTTTCGTAGTATAGGCAAGAGCCTCTTGTTTTATTTTCATATATTTTCCATATTTTAAGACAAACAAGCAGTACAAATTTTGAAGTACGGTTGACAATGGGAATTCACGAATTCCCGAAGCAATTGTTCCAAATTAATCAAATAACTTTTGTGGTGCGGAATGTGCCTATACTTTAGTGTTTACTATATAGTGGCTCTTAGGTGTTGAAAGTATAATTCAATTAAACATTGTTTTGATTTTCTTTTGTTACTGTGGTGACGGCCCAACGGGGTGTATAAGCTTATCATAACCTCAGGAGCCGTTTAGTGCGTAAATTATGTATGCAAAGTGTTCCTTGGCCTTGTTACTATCACCTCCTCCCTTATACCTCTATTTCTGTTCTACTTTCCAGTTGATCAACACTAGCACTAACGTCCTTCTTCATCACCTGGTAACCCCCGATAAGTATGCGCTTGGTAGCCAGTGGCTTCTTCAGAAAACTTCGCATTCAACATTGGTTGGTATCCACACCCAATCTACGAAAAACCACAGTAACTTGTCTGCCAGCTACAAGAATGGAACCTACGTATCAATTCGGAAACCACTTTTTCTTCTTGATACGACAGTTTATTTTATACATAATATAAATATTACTTGTGCAAATTTATTTACATCTCTGTACCTTAATAGCCTTTTTAATTAAGCACTTTCTTGTTTTGAATACGAATATTTACGACGAAGTTTATGTAATAACAGCAGCTCATTGCAACAATCATGATGTTGAGTTGTATCAAACCAAATTCGACCGAGCTAGCGTCCAAATGGTAAGAGGAGCTGCTTTTGATTGTGCTCATTGTACAAGATAAAGACTTGTTTGGTAGAGTCCTATTATAGTCGGTCACAGTTGTTTTGGTGGGCCTGGTTCAATCTCGAGCCACCATGCACATGTTGAGGAAATGTTAAATGCGTTTCTCCTTTTATGGTGAGGAGGTGATAATAGGAGACCCACGAAGCACGTTACATGCTAAAATTTCCTGTGGTTATGACAAACTTAATTGCTTATAAACCCTGTTGAACCATCGCGGCCAGAAAAAATAGTGGGAAAGCTTTGAAAGAAATTTGACTTTCGGCCTCGGGATTCTAGACGTGGAAAAGCTACTTTTCTTAATTCTTTAAAACGCAGGATCTTCCAAACCTTTGCCAACAAATGTAAATTTTTATTCGTCTGTCAACATGGCATTACTTCAGTCAGATCAGCCATCACCAGTTTGATTGAGATAGCACAATGCTTCATTGAAAAATTAATCAAGCACAAGTAGATATTTTTTTACGAACGCCTTCGACTCCATCGACCACTCTATTCTACTATCCAAGGTTGATGCTTTCAACTTCTCTGGCGACCTGATACAAGTTACATTTCGTATAATGGTTACCACTCCATAAATTACATTCCATCCTCTGGAGTTGCCCAAGGCTCTAACTTGGGTTCCTTAATGTTCAATATACATATTAATGACTTACTTACTACGTGCTTGCTTATGCTGGTGATATGGAGATTTTTGAAATGACTCAACGTAATACCGCGTAAAGTAGACGGAGGATCTTGGCACCAATGTTCAATTGGTGCGAGGTGAATGAGATTGCATTAAGCATCAATTGATCAAATCTTGCTATGTTTCCATACAGCCTGCGTAGTGCTGGACTGGAATCAGCTCTTAGCTATGGTATCCGTACTATCTATTTCAGGAGCTTGCTATCGAAAGTCTACAAAAAACGCTTTCTGAAGTAGCTATTGGCTACCATCCAGAACGAGGCACGGACTATTTAGTCCTACTAAACAGGCATTCTTTTGAGTCGTGCAGCAGTAGAAGGGGGCAAGCAGCCAAAATTTATAGTCGATCTTTTTAATGACAGAATACACTGGCCGCCGCATGACTCACCCGATCATCTGACACGTTCCTGTTCTCCCAAAAAGCTCCACCAACACACGTGGGTATAAATGCCAATAAGAGTTTTCTCGATCTCTTCTTTCATTAGATTGGTGTAGCAAATAAAATGGAGTTAATACTGGAATGTTTACTGGTTGTATTGGACGGTTCTGTCTTGTGTTACAATGTACCTCTTGAACTGATTTTATTTTAAATTGCTGGATGATGAAGGGAACAAACTTTTCAACGAGCGTGTATCCGACCGCACATGATCTGCAAGATTAGAAATAGCAATTTATAATAATTCAAGCACTGTAGATAATATCGTGACAATCCTGCTCTTATCATGACCGACTATACAATTAAAACAACCGCGCAATTACACGTACTTGATTACGACGAATTATCACCAACATTACCTCAAAAATATTTGAGGAATCTTATCAATCGGAAATCTACACGTGTTATGTACTTATATAATATAGCGGGCAATTCGGACCAACCTTCTTCCCTTTCTATCGTCCTCGTCGCATGCTCGGTGACAATTTAATATAAAGCATCACCCTCGAACACGTTTTATCAACCTTTACTATTCGGATTGTTTAGAATCGTCGTAAAAAAGCGATCGTAAAGCATTCCCCAAATCGTATATCATCCGACGCGGCCTGCTACGATACGTCGACGGTTGTATTTTGATCCGACATTACGCTAATTTAATAAACATTGAACTGGGAAGGTGCGCGCGCGCGCATGTTATTAAGGGATGTCGCATCGAAACTGTATAATTTTGGGCCTACTGAAAACAATAGCGCGCGAGAACTGAATTATGGTGGCTATAATATCGTCCGACGCTGGCACGCACGCCTAGCGTCGCGCACAAACGTAGAACGAATAAACAAAGTCGAATAGCGCACGCATATTATTAATTTATCTGAAAAGCACCCTTGCGTCGCGCTTAATCGAAATAAAAGGTAAAATCGCTGAGGTCTCTTAGATTTAGACGCTGATGGAAAGCAATCCGACTTCCAGATATCACGAACTTCTTGAATGAATGGTTGGATAGGCTAATTTGGGTATAATAGATTTGCTTTGCTTTATGGTAAATTGGGTGAATAGTGTTTTTCCTCGATTTTGTGGCTGTTCTCAAAGACCTTTAATAGGACTGAGTACTGGTTCCATATTTCTGACAATTCTTGACTTGACTAGAAACTTAAGGTCTAACACCAAAACGCAAGCGAACGTGTGAAGAAACTTGTAGAGCCCTCAATGAGTGGTCATATGTTGTTTTGTAGTACCTCCAACTTAGAGGCTTACCAGCTGCGGCTGTTGCCCAAGGAAGTGCTCCATAGGTCGGGATGAGTCCCAGAAAAACCAGCAATGCTTTGCTAGCACAAAGGATCTTTATAATTACATTGCCAACATGCTTTCTTCATGTCGGGGGACGGTCGAATATCTTTGCAGGACAGCCCCAAGAGATCTACACTTCTGCCACAAGAGGTGGTTGCCCCCTTGGCATGAATATAATGAATAACAGCTGATTTACAGATGTCACTAGTGTAGAATATAAACAATTTTGGCCCCAGTATGGACTCCTGCGGCACCCTTGCCACGATAGATCGCTTTGATGACAGGCACCGCTTACTGAAAAAGTCTTCCTCATTGGATAAGAATCCCGGCGGAGAAACGAGGTTTTCGCCAACTCCTATCCCTCTCTTTTTTCTGAATAGACATTTTTTAGTTAAATTTGGATACTTTGAAAATTGTAGATTATATTTTCAATGTAAAACATCCTGTAGACAAATGTAATCCGCACCATTTCATTCATACCACCCACATCCCACGAATTCGAAGACGTAGAATTAAATTCAAATTCAACCTGCAACAATTTATTACCATCTTGATAATAGACGGTGCACCTTTACGGGCCGAACCTTCAGTCCGTAAAATAGAAAATAAATAGCGACGTTTATACACAATTTTTCGTGTGAATCGCACGGCCGAAAGCGGAACGCATCGAACGGAAGAGAATGCACACGGAGGAAAGAAGAGAAAGGTCCCAGCGGCCGCTCGAGATAAGATAGACAAGCTAATAATAGACCAACCTTGACATCGTCGTCTGCTCGCCGCTGGCTTGATGTTTTGCCCGTAAGTTGGGGTAGGTTCGGGGAGAGAAGCGGCAGCGCTCGTCGTCGTTGTAGTAGGTTAACGCGTACGCTGACTCATCGCCGCCGGAGTCGCCTGCTACCGCTACTGCGATCTAAAAACATTTGGAGGCGTTGGAGCTGTCGTCGCACGGTGGGCTCGGAAGTTTTGTTGCCTCCAACCGACGTTCGAGGAAAACAAATCGGATAAGGTATTTGTGTGTGTTGTAGAGGTTTATGGGAAGTATCTTGTTTGCAATTTAAAGTACTAATACCAACTGTTTTCTCTTTTTTTTATAAAATTATCCGGAATAGTTGATCTTTTCCAGATTAACTTTTTTTTCTGTAAATTCAAGCAAACACTCCTTTAATTTTAATTTAATTTCACACTAAAAACTTTCAAATATTTCTCAATTTAGAGAATCTATCTAAAACTACTTAATCCAATACTTTTAACAGTTTTGTTCAGAGGGTAACGGATGTGTCTGCTACGGCTATGATAAGTACCTGTGTTAAGGAAGACAACGTAGTTATAAATAAGACCGCGAATGGATTAATAATGCTCTAGTTTCTATGAAGTAAACATAAATCGTCCTTCTAACAAGACTAAAGCTGTGTGGAGAATAGTTGCAAATAAATTAAAGCCTATTGGTTGGCATCGTAAACAGATTAATATCAGTAGGAATGGCCGAACCAAGAGATGTTTTTGGTGAGCTTGCAAACTAGTTTTCATCTATCAGGAACATTAGCGAGCGGCGTTTGGTACCGACAGATCATTGCCTGGTGTTGTTGATTCTGGTTCCTCCATTCTTTTTCTTTTAAACCAGTTTCCGTCGATGATATTGTTGATATGGTCGCAAAGATTTTGGAAAGTCGTCGAACGGGTAGCGCACGATAAATTGGTGTGTTTTTTTTTTATCAAAGTATAGAATAATCGCCAATGATTACGAATTTAGACAGCATAAATCTACGGAAATGGCTTTAATCGACTTAACGTAATTTATACACAAGATGGATCATCGTAGGCACGTGATCGGTGTCTTCATTGGCTTGACTTGACTATTCGACGGGATCAGAAGTTTTACAGCGTCGGAATGCAGTGTTTGCTGCTTAACTGGATAAAATTGCATCTATCAGACAGGAAAACATGAATGATATAGAGTATGATTTAGTGTTGGGGGTCCCTCAAGGCTCTGTTTTGGGCCATCTTCTTATTATATTAGCTATAAATGATCTCCTAAATATCTGACAGAACATTGGTTTTGTTTGCGGAGAGCGCACCAGCTGCACTTTCTTCTGATATTGTGGAAGACCTACTGACTGCGGTCGAGCGGACAATAGCGCAAATGTAGCGATAGTACAGCCAGAACCTATTAATTTTGAACAATTATTACTATTAAATGGCTTTTCTTAAGCTATCCAAGTAAAAGGTTCTGTCGATCTCTGCAAATAGGCCTCTGTTTGGGCATTTTGGGCCGATGAGTGGGCCGGGATGATACAGGATTTTTCCTTAGCTAGGTGGGGCTTTCTTTTCTTCAGTTCAGCGTTGAATCGGTGCAATAAATCAGCATAGTGCTGTCCCGTGATTGTTCAAATAGTCAATTAAGACAACGCCTTACGAATCTCGAAAAAATCGTCGTTATAACTTTTCCGGCTAATGGAATCGTCTTCGCCTTCTTTGGTGCACGTTCTCCTGGAAAACCCCATTTTACCGACTCACCTTTGGTTTCTGTCATATAAGGGTGTATCAATGTGTCATCTACAGTCCTCCATAACGCTGTAGGAACTCACTTAAATATGCCTAAACAATGAGAGCGGACACGTTGCCCATCTCGCCCATAACTAACTTCCTCCTACTCAGTTTTTCGTGAAAGATGTTTGGCACGCGTTCAGTTGAGACGTTTGCCATTTTAGCAATCTCTAATCACCACCCAGCGGTCTGTTGATAGGATAACATTGATTTGAGAGATATGCAGGACCCGCTAGAAAAATTGTCGTAATGTCTGGACGGATTTGAACCCTCGACTGCTGACGCTACCGCACACACCTTCATATTTATTTCATTTAATTCAATATTTAAGTACAAGAAGTGTTGCCATTTAACTATAATTGATTATTAAAATATTTGTGTTCAAAAATTCCGGGTTATCGAAATTACACATCGAGTTTCACATTTGCATTGTTACTGCAGACCACGTCATCTCTTCCTGTATTATGTATGTTAGTGTTCAAATTATTCACCTTATGTAATTAATATTATTATAGATATACATATATATACAGATTGAATAAACAGCATTGCTGTCTCGGATAATCCAGTCACGTTATAACGGTAAGTCTATACAGGAACTGCAGCCGACGAATCTCGCAGCGTACGTTGGTTAATATTATAATGCATTAATATAAATGAATTTTAATAATCTTGACAACACTTCGTGTCCGACAAGATCTCATTTAATAAATCTAATAGTAGTGTGAGCGTGATATATGCGACGTACATTAATTATTGAAACAACGTGAAGGCGCCACTTGTAGACGATTGCAAGAGATAAAACATACAACAGCTGAGAGTAATGCAGTTATTTTAATAAATCATGTTGTGTTCTTGGGAATATTCCCCGTATTATCTCTGTATATTGCTCGTTGTATGTAGATCGTCACGTTCAAACTCGACTATGTAGAAAGCAAAAATCTCTTATTGTATTTGATTGCAATCTCAACAATTTTTTAAAATAATAAAACCTCGTATCTTGCTATGTAAAGGTAGCTCTCAGATCCGATCTTTATTACATCCAGAGGTGGATTATATCTTCAAAGGTCTTTTACATTTATCAACAAATTTAAACGCATCCACCTTCAGTATTTGCATTTTTCTTCACTTGCTGTTTTCTCCAACCGTTTTTTAGAAACTGAGGTTTGAAATTTGAAAACTGCCAGAATATACTGAAGGCAAAGTGCGTCAAATCACCTTCGTTTACAAGCTACCAAATGCAATAAAAACGGTGGGTACACAGCAAAAAAATCCCAAAAATATGCTGCTGCTAGATTATTTGCCCCGAGCAAAAAAATTCGGTGCTTTTGTAACATAACTTCAAGTTCAGCATTGTCTAATCGTGTAATAGGCTGGAAAGTGATATGAACTGTGAGGCAAATAGCGGTGCTAGACCTAGAAGACGATGTCCGCGAGCTAATGAGCTTCTTCTCTCCTTACACTGTCTTTCCCGTGAGTGTTTCCGTCAATACAACGAGGAAGTTATTTTTTCTGATTTGCATGTAATAAGAGCTTCTTTGTCCAGAAAGCATAGGAGAGCTTTTGTGGGAACGTATGTATATCCTGCACACAACGTTTGCAGCGCCTCTTCATGTAGAATAAAACGAAAAGGTTTAATTGAAGAACTCCAATCGTTTCAGTGAATTTACCTTTTAGGAACGTTACAAAATCTATTGAATACTCTAATTTTGAAGCGTTAAAAAGGAATCCAATGTAGAATTTCGCAAATTCGCATTTTTACAAGACGACTTAGCACTCTTCGTAATATGAAAAAATAGAAAAAGAGTTACGCCCAAAGCGTTGAAAATCCTTCAATACTTCTGTTTCCCGTTTTTCTTAATGCGCACAATTTACTGGAGCGTCTCGTCGAATACCAACGGCAATTACTTTTTAATTCGTTTGCGGGAACGCAGCGAAAGGGCACGAACGACATGAATTTTTAATTAATCTTCGATAATTGAAAACTTCGTCATCGCAATAATAACAAAATAACCGCGATAGGGCGGGACGGTATCGATCGAAGGAACTCACGAATAGGAAAAAAACTTAAATACACATACAACTCGCAACGGAATATAGAACAGTTGTACGAGAGCGCGAAACGTAACTATTTATAATAACAAGTTTGCGCTGCAGCAGCGACACTCAACCCATTAAACGTCACGACCCGATCTCGATTCTCTCTAACGGTAAAACAACAACAAGGACTTGGTAATTTTCGAAGCGGCGAACCTGCATACAAACGGAGTGCGAGGTGATACGGCGAATAGATGGGCTAGATGGATAGACACATGCATAGATAGATGCAATTTATGCGCTCCAAGTTTAAACAAAATATTAACCAATATCAATATCAGTCAATTTATGAAACTGCCACAAAATTAGTTGCAATTATGCCGTACAAACATTGAGAGGTTGTGTATTTTGTATTAATTAATAGTGCGCACCGCCGTTTCCCGTGTGGATATGGGAATGCTTATGTGTGTGTCATTCCAGCGATGGTTTAGTGTATTATGGATGGATGCATGCAGATAATACCGGTTGGGTGTCCCTGCAAGGTTCATTTCGGTACATAGTACGAGAAATAATTTTAAATTTTTATTAAAAAAATGGAAGGAAAAGGAAACATTTTCTCCCTGTGAAGGTGAAGACTTAGAGGCCCTTCCAAGCATTTTCTGTTTGACATTCAGGAACAAAATGAAGTCTTTGGACGATAAATCAGATGGACATGCAGAGTAAGGCATTGATTCGATGTTTTCTGCCTTCACATAATGAATTGGGGAGTTGGGATTATCATGATTGAAGCTGGTCAAATCTTACGAGATTACTCACTCGCAGCTTGGTAATGCATAAATTTTGTCGCTTCCATTGACGTGCCATGCAGTGGGTTCCATCATTTAACATCGGTAAATAGAAGCCGTTATGCACTATGCACTACGTACAATTTTAATTTATAGAAAAAGTGATGAATTAACCTTTACTAGAAGCAACTGTTCCAAGTTTTCAACTCTAAAGTCGGTTCCTCTGATGGTTCTGTGTTTGTAAAATTGTTATTTATGAATTAGTAAGTTCCTATTTTTAAATCTAACAATATTGCCTGGTGTCGTCAGGTAACTGCAAAATAAATTTTTTAAGAACATTAAAATGTATTGAACAGTAATTGAATAATCGACGTGATCGGCAATTGGTCATGGTAACCTCTCAAAATGAATTAATCTAAAAAAGAATCAATCCTCCTTCTTTCTAAATTAAAATAAAATAAATGCATAAAAAGCTCTAAACCTGCATACCATAACTACGAATATTAATAAAAAGGTTGAACAAAAAATAAACGCTGGGAAGAAAGAACTAAATGCTTATACAACAATATATGGCTGAAATTTGAAAGACAAGCAGAAATATACAAAACAAGGAAACTACATATGTCTACAAAGAGAGTTCGATATCAGAACGATGCGCCACCTTCCGCTAGCTCTGCGAAATTCAAATTGTGCGTTTTTATTTCCTACGGATGAGCAGGAACGGACGACTATGCTAGCAATGATGTGTTCCCGTACGGCTTGATCAGCTTTGGTGATGAAGAACCATGCGACATTGTCGATTATTTGTCCAAAGCATTGTTTGCATGTCCAGTACAACGAAAGAAACAAGCAATTCGATTCGATTCACGTGGGTTTAGAGTGGAACGAAATCCCGCCGCTACGTGCAATAAATTGTTTCTTTTCACTAAGTTTCAGGTTTTAGCTATAAGAAGGGGTCCGTGAGTATAAGTTTAAGTACACACACGACTCAGTCTAGTCGAACAAACATTGCGGTGCAGCATTAGCAAATGGTTTGAATCGTATCTTGCAGATAAAGGGTCCTCGATCTAGAAAGTTCTTGGTAAAGATTGGAATTCCTCAGGCCTTAGTGTTTTGTTCGTTATTTTCACAAATGACTTGGTAAATACTTTGTCTAATGGTACAATGTATGAGGATAGTAAGCAATACAATAAGAATATTCACGCAATAGGTGCTAGACAAGTTCTCACTTTGGTTTGGTAATAACCCTTTGTTTTTAAACAAAGGAAAGAGTAACTTTAATACGTGATCGTTGATCGTCTCAATGTCCTGGGTTTGTATGTGAACATGGGCTTCTCTTAATAGACCCTTGATGCAGGATTTTCTTTTTATTTTTAGCCAATTTAATTAATAATAAATAAAATAGTCTTGAAAATAGTGGCTGATTTCCTTAATAAAACTCGTGGCAACTGGTAAAACGTATATATCTAATATGAAAAAGGGGCTATGACCATTTTAACCAATTGGAACGAGCGTTATTAAAGAAATAGGCTTTTGGTAACAAGTTAGCGGGACCTTGCTTTCTTGCTACATTCAGACTGTATTATTTGGTGCCAAGAAATACTTTGTTAAATTATTATTTTTCCGTTTTTGAATCTAGAGCGAGGTATTGGTTAGTTGGGGTAAGACACCAAGTATGCAACGCGTTTTAAAATTTCAAAAATGGTATCAGAGTCCTGCAGAGATTGGTCAAAAACACTTACATTATTTACTCTGCAGTGTTTGTATATTCTTGAAATGTAGCTGGTCGTTCATTAGAACCTGAAACTTTAACACCAAGCACTGTAATCGTCCGTAGTGGTTGCCTACGTAATAAGACTTTGTCCAATAAAATAATCGTTACTACGTTAATGAAATCTATTTTAATTGTTTCAATCGTAGCGAGTTCATTCACTTTATCAACTCGACAATTTCTAGCTTATGAAACATTCCCAACTAGCGTTATCGTACTTTGCGTCTTTACCGCGTCGCAGTTGCGCAAAATTGGACGTCGACCAATATACACAGCTCCACAGCATCAGCGCCATGCAGTTCACTTCGATTAATTATAATTTAACGTGCGGCCCAGTCACCTGATTACGTTAATTTAGATGTGCGTTATTTATTATTATTTTGTATTAAATTACCAAGTCGGTTCCGGTGGCCGTTGTTTCACCCGTGTGACAGCGATTTCATCAGCAAGCGATGAGTAACTGTGCACGTCGAACTGTAGGACTGATTTATCTATTTGATGGTAGGACCTAGTGAATTTTATATGTGTCGCAATATATTCAGCGGTGTTTTAATTAAGGGCAAAATGATGGAGCTGCCTTATATTTTGCTGGAAATAGGAAAAGGGCAAATTCTATTGTTATTTCCTTAGCGTTTCGTTGTTTCGTATGGCAATCGCTGAGTACTTCTAACGTGTGCTAGCGTTAACACTCACGCACTTAATCTTGATTTATTTAGTATCAGCCTCACTTCTTTAAAGCGTCCAATTAATAAGTACCGAGATGCTGCTGCTTGATAATATTAAAAACTATTATTATTGGCATTTAACCAGGAATATTCGTAAATATGGTACGTATTTTATTTAATGCGTAAATACGCGTTGAAATAAATATGCAGCGACACCGTATCAAAATTAAATCGTAAAGGTATTATGCATTGATTCAGCCGACGGATGATTACACATTCAACCCCCACAATCCCAAACTCCGCTCCCGCACGACGGCGACCACATCGAACTATTTGAAATGATTTTGTTCGACGGACAATTGCCTAACTAACAATATCGGTTTAATAGCTGTCATTGGGGCAGTTTATAATTTCACCTGGACCATTTGTTCTGCCGCTGTGTAGAGAGAAGCTATCGCGTTGACTGGCCGCCCGTCCCGAACGCCAGTTCGCGGCGTACTCGCGGATAATTGTTTAAATATAAATATTGTGCGAAATCAATTTAAAACAATCGGTAAACATGTTTGGCATGAAATGAGCCTGCTTTGTTCGGTGCAATCTGTTTGCGCCAATGTGTTGATTGCCGATTTTGCGGGCTGTAACATATTGAAAAAGCGGCAAATGTTTGATTTTCGTATTTACGGCCTAGCTAGCTCGATAATCGTCGTAAAATTCCGCGGTTGTTTTTGGTCGAAAGGTTTAATTGTGATTCCCATATGTGTTGATAATGATTCTGCTGAGATTTTGCAAATCTTTTTATTAAGAGAAAGTTAACAAAGCCGTATACATATGAAGCCGTAGAATATTGTCTGATAACATTAAATTCAAGGTAGATTAATGCACAAGGTGGTTCTTGACTTATCTCACTGCATCGTTTTCAGATCTATTGTCATTCCTCCATCATTAGAACCACTATGCTAGCTTTGCCTTCTTCACTAGATCTAGCAGCCTTGTGAGTAATCCCTCTACGTAGGTCTCGGTTGTTAGATATTCCGAGCAGTCACACAGTACGAAAACTTGACCCTGCAGTGTCCTTCAGCTGGCTCATTATTGTTCTAACGGACTTCCTATCACTGCTTAGAGGGCTCGCTATAAATGCAGGCTTACGTCTATCAGACATTGCTTCGCTTATCTTTCCATTTCTTAGTAGTTGCTATATGTTATTCGTACAGAGTGCCTTGGACTTTCATCAGCAGTTGACGAGGCTGCTCGTGCCTTAGTTGCCAGACCAGGGTCACCTTAGTTCGGCTTCCTTGCCTATTGAGCGCTTTCATGCACTTCCATACCAATTTCTACTTAGCCTGTGTGGAATCTAGTGCTGCTCAGTGATTTGGATAGTTTTGATCTAGTCTCACAAATTCTGGCCTGATAGATAGGCGATATTTCTTCCATTCTTCTCTATTTGATATTACTGCTTTATAGTTCTCCTCGAAGCTGTGCTTGGGACAAAAGTACCGGTAAAGGTAAACTGGAAATATGAAGTCCATGGACAAGAGGTTAAAATCAAAGATATCTCTAAAGCAGCGGAAGTAAGAATCCATTGGACATTAGTAAGGTCGATGGTGGTACATGAGTGTAAAACCTGGGTCCATATCAGAAAGAATGAAATAAAATTGAAAGTGTGAGAGAAAAATGATAAGGAAGATGTTTGGAGGAACAGAAACTAAGGAGTGAATATGGAGACGAAGAAGAAATAAGGAGCATAAGAGCAAGTGCAACACATCAAAGTACATAGGTTGAGGTGGCTAGGACATGTTATGTGCATGTAGATTTAACGGAGCATAACCATGTGAAGAGAATATCGTTGAAGGGAGAAGAACGATACAGAATAGAAGCCAATGAGAAGATGGAACAATTTATTGTAGTATTTGGAATTATAAAGAAGGGCAGGTTAGTAGCTTGCACCCAACTAACTAGCCAATCTAATCGCACGGTGCAGGTTACCAAAAGCAACATGATGTTAATACTAGCTGCAGAGGATTAAGGAAAGATATTGGAATGGATGGTTAAATGAATGGGATTGCATTAGGCATTGATAGGCTGATAAACATAATGAAGAAATAGATAAGCAAGAGTTAATTATCGATCTATTGCTATTTATTAACACACCTAAGCAGTGCTAAGGGTAAAGTCGAAACTACTGTGAAGCTGTAGGAACATTCTGAATGGAATGAATAATCATGCAAAGGTGACTAGGACATTAGGACCGCCACGGGAATGTCAGAGCAGAGAAACCTCAGCTGAGTTGGCTTATCATTGTTGACGGAAATCTGTGGCTCTCTGCAAGCATTGAGTACATTGTAGTAACAATAACAATTTATTTCTAATAGGCCGCAATCTCGATGTAGGAAATTTAGAATAATGTCCTCCATTCTTTTCTTTTTTCGTTTTTTCCTTCCAGCTGTCGATGCCTTTTATAGCTTCCTCCTTCCAACTCATCCTTAGCCTTCCGCGTCTTTTTCCGCTGTCTATGTTACTCTGAAATATCCTTCCTGGTACGCTATATTCTTCCATTCTCATAGTATGTCCTTATCTTAAACTTTGGGCTCTCTCATACTAGCTTTCACACAGCACATCAAGCAGTTGGTTATTTGAAGGAGAAAAACATTTAATTAACGTCATATTACCCGTATTCATCTGAGTATCGAACAAAAAACGTGTGGAATGCGATTTTGTCATCTCCAGGAGTTTTTAATGCCTCCAAAAACAACGTTTTGGAGATACCATCTTCAGGGTGAAAAACAAAGTTTCGAGGATTGTTTCGAATCTATGCCAGTGTTTAAAGCTTAATTGATAAGGTGATAATTTAGGGTTGGTAGACGAAAAGGTTGCTTAGTAGTTTTTCGGGTGATGTCGTCTAGTTAATATTTTACTTGACGTTTTGCTGACCATGCTGTCAGCTCATTCAGAAGATTTCTAAAGACTTCTGAAGTCTTCTAAAGTCTTTAGAAATCTTCTGAAGAAGCTGACAGGATGGTCAGCGAAACGTCAAGTAAAATATTAACTACACGACATCACCCGAAAGACATTTCTATTATGGATTACGGTCGTGAAAGCCTACACTCAACTATTAAAAAGGTTGCTTGATTGCTGCTAGAGAGACTTTAATTTAAATAGGTACCGAAGATGATCGGCACACTTGGACTTCAGCAAGATAAAAGTCCAAAGTGCATGACAAATCGCCGGTAGTGGGATGGTTGCCGTATGGCCTGCATTGCGGTAGACTTCTGACGATCACCTGTTTCTATTCTTTACAGGAATTTTTAGTTTTGTTTGAACTGCGATTGTATCAGCGCCTGGCTTGTATTTTTGATTTTTTGATTAGAATTTGTGAGGCTACAACTGCAGCTAGTAATGTGTATTAAAGATTGGTCAGATAGGTATGTCTTGTTATCAATTGGTGGCATGCAATACCTTTACTTAAATATAAGTCCAAAGAATAAATCATTTATGTATGTATAAATTAAACAAAGAAGTTGTTGCATACCTAAGCTTCCTATCTTTAAGGAATTGCGAATTAGTGTTTTCCTCAGACTTGCTCAAACTTTCCGAAGCGCAACTATGTGCAATACGCCTTTAAACGAGATAGAAGACATTCTGACTTAGAGATAGTTACATGGTTTATAGCCTTCAACAATTACAGTCCGCCTAAACGCGTATAATTCACGAAATGGCGGCTAAACATTGGACTGGAACCGCTGAAACATTGCTAACCTGCATTAGAATCCGATAGTCGATAGTGGTACGAAACGTACGTATGTAATTTATTCGCATTTACAGCAAAACGGGCCAGTTTAAGAATCTATAATTTCTGTGATTGCCGCTCTAATACGGCTCAATCTGTCCGGGTAGGTCTTCCCGGAGTATTTTAAAAGCATCTATGTACATGCACGAGATAGTCTTGCCGGTAATTGTGTAATGATATGTGTGTTATACATTTAAATATATTTCCAGGTTTTGTTGTATGGGGCGCTGTTATTAAGTCATTTGCTTCGTATTAATCCCGGGAACTTACTGCATGTACGTTGTATTTATTACGGGAATGACGTCCTAGTGCGTTGATTTCTTTTCTGTAATTGTTCCTGGTAGTGAATTATGAACTTCCGTTTGTGTTCAGTAAATAACCGAGGAAGTTCTTGGTATGAATGCTTGTCTAGCTTTCAGTTAGTTATTTGCGATATCTTTTTAATTTTTTAAAACCAGAATAATAACCAGGCATTTAAACCGAGATATCACAGCAAAAGTAATTTTTGCAGTAAAAATTCCTTTGGTTTCGAAAAAGAAATTAAGAAGATACGAAGGTAATCGGAACATTTTCGAGCATCAAGATGATAGCGTGACTTGTTGAAAATATTTGACACAATTACTAGACTATTATTATTATTTGCTCTATTATATTATTATTATTGCTCTATATTATGCTCTATATTGAGTTCCTTTCTGTTTACGCTATACATAGCTTCCTTCCACACTTTTATATCCTTCTGAAAAATGCACATATACACTGCCGTTCAGAGAGGTTCGGTCGGTTGGTAAACATGAAAAGGTTACAGAAACAAACGAAACTAAAAACAAAATGTAATTTTATTGTATGTACAGGTAAAAAAGACAAAAATAAATAAATAAAAAGTTATTCTGGCCTAATATAACATACTGAACATTATTTTTTTTTTCATCGAAGAAACCTCCTTTGCTGTTAATCACCGCTCGGACTATTCTAGGCATTCTTTCGATAGGTTTTGTTACAACGGATTGTGGAATATTAATCCATTCATGTTGCAGAATATTCCGTAAATGTTCTTGTGAAGTTGGGCATATTTTTCGGATCCTCCTGGCCAGTTCATCCCACAACAACTCTATAGGGTTCAAATCTGGGCTTTGTGGGGGCCATGTCATTACTTTCAGAGTGTGCTGTTCTTCTTGCTCCTTTAGATAGTTATTACACACTAACGCAGTGTGTTTTGGGTCGTTGTCATGCATGAATGTAAAGTTACGGCCTATTATACGCAATCCTGATGGCACTGCATGATTCTGGAGTATTGCAAAATAATTTTCCTTCCTCATTACACCCTGCATTCTGCATAAATCTCCCGTCCCAGCAAAGGAGAAACATCCCCGCACTAACACAGAACTACGCCCTTGCTTTACTGTAGGCACAATGCAGTTCGGGATCAGTTTTCGGTTTTAGATCTCGGATATAAACTCGTCGATTTTGCCCAAAAACCTCAAACTTTGACTCGTCACTCCAAAGCACGTGTTTCCAATCATCTAACGACCAATCTAGATGAGAACGGGCCCACTGTAGCCGTTTTGCTCTGTTGTCCCGATGTAATAAGGGTTCTCGAATGGCAATGCGTCCATGAAGGTCCGCTTGTTGAAGTCGACGTTTTACCGTACTCGCCGAAACTTGTTCTTCACGGCCGCGATTGACTTCGGCTGCTATTTGTGGCGCTGTTAATTTTCTATTGCGTTTGCTTAATAATACAATTCTCAAATCTTCAGCTTTTGTTGTTTTCCTAGATGCTCCAGGACGAACACAATTTTCTATAGTTCCAGTTGTCCGATATCGCTTTATGATGTCATTTACTGTTGAACTTCTCATATTTATTTTTTCAGCAATTTGTCGCCCCGAATATCCTTCTTCAAACAGCGTAATAATGCGTGAACGTTTTTCTACACTGGTAGGCTTGCCACGTGCCATTTTGAAGTAAATTTTCTTAAAACTTTCCCGCAAAAACGACAGATGCACACCAACCCACGTTCAACAGTAAAATGAAGCAAATTTATATCTTTACGCCTGTTATAAATGAACAAGAATGATACTGCGGTATATTTCCTAAATGTATTGTTCGTTAATAATTCCCAAACGACCCGTTTCAAAAGATCGGTACTTCCGAGAAATTCTTGGAATGATAATAAAAGGGACTTTATTGTGGTTGTCGCAATATTTCTACTTTACATAATAATTTACGGCTTTAATCCCTTAGAAAAGAGTGTATGCTTAATATTTTTCTAATTTTATGTATTAATAATTGTATACAGTGTGATATAATAGATTTTTATTGTACGACCGAACTTCGCTGAACGGCAGTGTACGTTGCAACTGTATTATTCTTTTCCAGTCGAGTCTCGTCGTTCTGCTGTTGCGATGAGGTAAAATTTCTAATGCCGCTGCTAAATGTGCCGTCCAATTCGGTGATGTTAATTTTTGACAATAGAAATAATGTGTCTGCTTTCGTGAAATCTGTTCGCTTTACAGTCCACGGTGTGGACCTGCCTACCAAGAATGAGGCCAAGAATTTACGTTTCATTTTGAATACTCAATTCAAATTTGAAGTCCCTGTGTAGGAAGGTGCAAGGGCTGCATACTTTAGTCTCAAACCCCTTTATCTTCATCGAAACTATTCTATCCATTACTACTAAACGCTATCTATATGACTTTTATTTTTGTAGTGAGCTCTATGGTGCTCTATGGCAGCCTATACAAAGAGCTCAAAAATCTTGTTTATGCCTCATATCCGGGATAAAACAAATCGATTTGAGGATAAAACGCTGTTCCATGGGACGCTGGTCACGCGTCCACTCGCCTTCGCCGCTATTAGAAGATCGACAGCAATATTGATAGCAGGGATTATTTCGCACCTTTTCCTCAGAATATCATCGCATTGCATCATTTTGCACCAATCACGAGCCGCATCAGATGAGCGAAAAATATCGGTCTATAATAAGTACAGAGTTGTAATTCCATTAAATTAAAGGTTTAAATATGACTGAAATCCTTATCGCAATGCTGAAGAAGAAGAGAAAAAAAACAATAAATATCATCGCTGGACCAGTTTCTACGCTGGATGAATTGCAGTTCCGTAATACTTACACTCCACCTACTTCCGGAGCATGCAACAATCATTTTAGAAATGTTATTTCCTCGTAATATTTCAATTCAACTCAAGCACTTTATTAATATTTCATATGATTTTTCTAGAACGTATCCAAAAAGGATTCCTCAAATACTTTAGCTATAAAGTCACCGGCACTGACCCTGATCATGGTTCCGATTAAGTCACATTCCTGCAACAACACAATTTCACTGTAGACTCACCAACGTTGCTGGCTTATATGGATTTTCTTGTACAACACGTTATACACGCTCTGTAGATTTTCCGGTAACGTACACGCTTAATACAAATATATTGGCCAAATCGCCTGCGTTCCATACGGTGACCAATTTAACGTTTATCTTGATTACAGGCAACTCATGAGCAACTGTTTCGTTTGAGATGAGATACTTTCATTTCTTCAACGTTTGTTATGTACAACTACATATTTCAACAAGCAACTGCTTAAGTTAATTGGTCATCCATTATCCGTTTTTATTTCAAATCAAACGTATGTAGGTCTATAGCATTGCTGTATTTATCTCTTATTTTGATATTTAAACCTACAAATGTTTTCATTCCTTTTATATTCTCCAAGTTATTTTTTACCTTTTTACAAAGAACAACCTGTGAATATGATACGCGAAGTCTTATATTTTATTATCGTTCGCGATTTGCGCAACGCCGCATATCAAGCCAATGAAATATACCGAAGCGACGTCCGCTGTAAATTTACATGATTTATCATCTCGGATATTGTTCTCACACGATTCCGTAATAAGAAACGAATTCGCTTTCTAAATTTATCAAGATAATATGTGTTATTACCGTTTTGCCATATTACAGCGGCCGATGGTTCGTGATCGAAAAGCTGTTTATGGCATCGTACAGCCGTTAAAAGAGTACATCTATAATCTCGGCTCGTTATTCTAATTGAAAGCGATCGTGTCTTTTAATATATACATTCAAAGGTGGATTGTTCTTTAGAATGGAGGAAGTTGGATTAATATCTACGTATATGAAATATTCGCTTTCGTTACTTCCTTTATAGCTTTTAGATACTTGAAAATGTGTGATTTCGATGATGCTTGGCTAACTTGAGGTTACATCTATTTCTTTAAGAAATCAAAGTAAAAAAATTCATGTTTGGTCTTCTTACTACCACCTCCCGCGGTATAAAGAGTGATGCGTAGTTGGTTATTCCCTGAGATGCGAATGGTAGCACTAAGTTGTATATGAAAATCCACTATCAGCCTTGGTAGGACTCGAACCCACATCTCCTGGCTATAAGTAAGCCCTTTTATCAATGAGCCACCGAGCTGTACAAATAAATATTTCTTTGTTCTACAATTGTGAAGTTTATCTTTAAAATAGTTCCACCGCTCTCTGTTTGCGCTGTATGACGAATGACCACACTTTTGATTTTGACAATGTCCGTGCCTTGACTGTTAAACATAATTATTAAAAAAATTGTTTTATTTCAAATTTTGTGAATTTGTTTTTTTATTTTCTAAGTTTTTGTTCAACACTTCACCCTGAAGAAGACTAAATGTAATAGTTGGAATTGTTCGGTGAGAAAATGAAGATACAAGTTAAGAAAAGTCATTTTCTATCTTTTTGTCTAAATAATTGAAGCCGTTAGAGCCGTTAATTGTCAATTTAAGAGTTACAAGTACTCTGTTACTTTTCCCAAGCTTTCCCGAGCTTTTTATTATTGTTATTTCCAATAATCCATGATGTAGTAGAAAGTATGTTCTTTCGCATTAATGTGTGCTTTTTGAAAGAGAAAAAATATACCCTCGACCCCCTATAGTATGGGGCGCTGCTTGTTACGATGAATTTTAAAAAAGCTTTCAGTAGTAAATTAAACGCAGCTTAATTAGTCCATTACATTGTACTCCCGTTTGAAGAGTAAATTGCGCTTGTGCATTGCTACCTGTGCCACTGTACCGCTACTGTTCTCACCCGTTACAAAACTACCCAACACATAAGTATATGTACACAATGAGTAAGCGCTCGTATCGAAGCAATCTACGTATGGAGGTTGCTCCGATGTCTATACGTATGTGTACACTCTTGCCGGTTCGGTTGTGTGCAGAGGCCGAACGCGAGAGAATCATGCGGACGCTAGAGCGTCGAGCCAAAGGGCCCTGAATAATTATATGGAGTAAGTCTAATATACAAACGCATACATTTAACATGTGTTTGTTGTTATAAAGCTGTTTACGTACGGAGCGTGAACAGACTGCAAATTACTTCGCAACTAAATGATTATTGCATGTGAAGCGTTATTACTTATGAAGGGAACCTGGTGGATGGAGCCGTTGATATAGCGCGCCCTCTACAGAGCGGGCGGGCGGTCTGGCGGAACGGCATTGCCTTGCACCATTAAATATTTACCGCATTTACGAATTTATAACCTCTGCGCACCCAGTATTAAAATTAATTATTTAATATTAAACTTGGTAATTTTTTGTCGAGGGGGGGGGGGCAGGGATAGGGCGCCCGAATGAAGAGAATCAGAGGTAGAAAGAGAGGCCTAACACCATCGGCAATAGCAGCAGATTTTCCCTAATATTTTATAGATTTAATGTCCTACCTATAATAAAATTCGGGAATTATGCATCAGATTGCGATTGTGTTTGTGTACAGGAGAGAGATGACGCGATAGAATAAGGAATATGCTTCGACTGGCATATATATACGAAGAAGTTGGAATAAGGTATTCGAGAGGAGAGCGGGAGTTAGGGGGAAGTCTAAGTTGTCTTCGCGTTGCCAGTTTATTCGAAATTCTTTTGTTAGAGGGCGCCGCGATGGAGTAGGACGGAAAAGCACCGGATTCGACCGTCTTATTCGCGAATACGCAAAATTGAAATTAAATTAAATTTGGAGAAGTTTGAATTTTATACAATCGCATACATTAATGCTAAATTTAAAGAAGTGTTTTATTTTGTCTTAAAGAGGCAAAGGAACAAAAACTGTGATTGTATTCAAGCGTAATTTTGTTTTCCACTCTTTTTACAACATTACTTTCTGTGTGGAACTAATACTAGTAGAAGGACGGAAGTAGCTGCCTTGCATTGACAAAATTTTCGAAGGTGGGGCGGAACGGAAAAAAGCTTTGCTTTTCGGAAGAGATGGTGCAGTTTACATGCTTAAAATTGGAGAAAGTTGCTGAATTAATAAACAACTTAAAAATGAGGATACATAAGGCATAAGCAAATATAAAACTCTGTTCAAGGTCCAGCTTTAAAATACCTTGAATCGATGAAGATTTACTGATATTTTAGATTTTAAGTTAGACTACCAGCTAACCACCATGTTGATTAGGTGGCAGTCTAATTTAATTAATGTTTTTATTATTATTACTATTATTTATAGTCTACCGTTGATCAATATGCCTCGATTCAATCTTTTGAGAACTAAGAGATAAAATGGCAAAAACAATACAAGATGTTCAAGTTATCAAAACTATGTATTTCCTTCTTTGGTAGCTTAATTTATATCACAATTGAATAAAGGTTAAAATAATCAACTCGTTCGTTCACTTAGATACTTATCCAGTAAATAATAAATATATATTTCGCGTACGGATACATAGCGTGGCGATTTTAAAGTGTATATCACGTTTTTGTTCTCCGTAGGAACCGAGCGCAGAGCGGAGCAGAGCGGTTATTAGTAATGTTCATGTACACGTCGGCGCATAAATCAGCCGCAATAATTCACGTAATGCTATATCTCCACAAAATCTTTATATACCCGTTCTCTCTAAAAGTCACCAATTCACTTACTTGATGCATTGCGAAACGGCAACACGAAGAAGTGCCTAACTAGCAACAGCAACCAGCGGCAATAAATTTCAGTTTCTTTCGGTAAGCTCGGCAAAGGCCAAAGAAATTATTCTAATACCTTAAGATATATCTTAGACGTACAGTACACTTCATAAGTATTTGGATATTTGAATATTCGTTCCATGTGACTGATTATTTTTTGGTTTGAAGTGGTTAATTGGTCTTCACCAATGAGTTAACTCACCTCCGAACTTAGCAGCTAAAGCTATTTGGATCAGAATATTTTTGGTTTCATTGCCTTTTTGTTAATTTCTTAGATCTTCTCAAAGTCCTATTGTCTTTTCAGATTATCTGCAAATCAATCCAGGGACTCGTATAAATTAAACAGCCTGATATGGAGAGGCGAAGAGACTCAAATTGCTCAACCAACCCAACGCTCTATGTCTCAAAAACTGCTTGAGTTAGGTGTAGAAAACACAATAGTAACTTGCCTTTATTTAAGCTGTATGTAAACTTCTTTTGCGTCACCCAGTATATGTCAAAACAATTTTAAAACCTGCTCGCAATTAATCTATCTTTTAACAAAAATGCTTTCACCATAATTTAACTCTTCTCGCATGTGTTAAGTTCAATATACTCGCGACATTTTTTCTACATTGAACGTATGTGCATCGAACATTTGATTGCATTCTTCTCCCGTTTTACGGCGTTATATCTTTAATTTCTTCCCGGAATTTATTTTATTGTTAACGATTCCCAATATTGTAATATCCGTCACATTCGAGATACGCTTAATTGTGATTTTATATCTTCCGTTCGGCACTTAAAAACGATATAAAAGCCAATCAGCAATGCAAATTTTACTAAACGAACTAGCGTTGTTGTCGTTTTATGATAATTCCTAACAGCTATACATAAGTATCTGTCTATTGGATACGTGCGTCTGTATATCAATAAATATGGCCATAGAAGAAAAGCATTTCGACGTATCCCAATCAATAAAATAAGCCTATTTCTAATAATTTCATTTTTAATTCGAGATAACTGAACTGCCGCTAATGTTATGTTAATATGATAATAATTTTCTACTTTTTTAAATTGTTGAGCAGGAAGCAAACAGAGCAATAAAAAAAGATGTAGCTGTTAATTTAACGTATTAAATAAATATTTCAATAAAACCGCTAAGAATAACGAAATAACTGTTAACCTCAATTGTATTAGATTAGGTATCCGTTTTAGGATGAACAGCCACACCATTTCGACTAATGTGAGAGGTCTTCTTGGTGTATGCGCGCCAATAGCCTCAAAAAGCACATCAGTCTGAAAAATTCAAGTGGAATAGTCGATTGTAAATTTGCAAAAACATGGTGTGACCAAGTCCCTAAAGGAAACGACCTCTTCTTTTAAATATTTCGAGTCTTCCTTTGTACTTCAAAGTAAGTCCTTTAGAAATTTGGAATCACTTAATCACTCACGATTTGGCATATTTGGTTTTCGAATCTTGCAGCTTCATTGAGAATATTTTTGACCTCATCCAATTAATCGCAACAGCTGAGCACAAGAGAGAATAATGAATCTCTAAACTTAGAAGTGACCGAATAATGAAGTTTTACAATTAAAAGTCACAATACGCACAGACTATAAAAGAAAATTCATAATTTTAGTCAATTCCATCGAATTCGTATGAAATGTACCTGAGTTCTTTTAGTGATCGCTAGAGATGACAAAGACAGGTGAAATTATTACTTTTTGCAGCGATTAGATAAACTAGTGTTTTGTCGACTCGACACGAGTCTGTCTAGTCGCTGCAAAAAAGTAATAATTTCTCGTGCCTTGGTCATCTCTAGTGATCGCTCAGGAAGTGGCGTGTTACCGTTGTCTAGATAAGCGAAACAACAGGTCACAATATCGCGCGTAACAGGAACTCCTTTAAAAAGTATTTTCGCCACGATTTTTCATCACTGTGAACGTCAGAGCATAAACCAGAAATTGTTAATTACCAGTAATTTGGCATCCAAATTGACCTGGTATTTTTATCTAATCTACCCGATGCTTTTACCAATATAAAAGTTATTTATTAAAATTAAAATTTATTAACGCATCCTGTCAAAGAAGTTTTAACAAGGGTCTTATTATACCTGAAATTTTAATCTGGTGCTTAGAATGCAAAGTAAGGTTTAATGCAGAATTAAAAATATTATTGCCTGGGCTGAGAATATTTCTATGAGTATTGATACGATGTTGAATCATGATATACAGCAACTAATTTTTCTTAAAAAAAAATTAAAAATAAAATTAAAATATAAATAAAAGAGGAAAGTAAGCTAAAGATTCATAGTCTCAACGCTCAAACCTTCAATCGTTTAAATGTTAAGAGTTTATCTGTTGTCGGACGGCCGAAGGTTTAGGGGCGGCCCTGTCCATACGTATAATATATTTTGCTTATACAACAAAATTTATATTTACCAGATTACCTTTTAGAAATAATCTTGGTAATAAATAAGATGCATAATAACTAAGCCTGCAGAAACGAGTTGCACCTTACGAAATTAGCAGAGACTAGACAAACTCGTGTTTTGTCGATTCGCGAAGAAACCAGTAGGCAACACGAACCCATCCTTATGAGACAAATAAACACGAGTCTGTCTAGTCTCTGCTAATTTCGTGAAGCGCAACTCGTTTCTGTAGGCCTAATAATAATTGAAGATTAAGAAGCGCAAATTCTCTCATAATACATTTCGATTTCTTCAAATAGCAATGGTGTAAGGTTGCGTCTTATCTGAAGAATTCGCGATAATTTTGGTTTGCCTAAACGGATTGTTAGGAATATTGATTTGGTTTAAAGAGAAATTTGGGAAGATTGAAACTTAGAGCATATGTTTCTTTAATCGCTCGCTGATGGTTGCCGTTTCAAGTTAATATTTTTCTAATTCATTGTGAGCTATTATTGATAGACTCGGAATAGAAGCGAATAGCGCAAAACCGAAAGTTACTATCTATTTTCCTTGCGAAATTATAACTTTCCAAATATTGCGACTTTGATGGCTCATTGTTTCATGGCTACTGCAGAAAAATTGTATTACAGCTATTATTGTTGTAAAAGCAGGCAGTATCAGCCTTTATAGCAATAATGATTAAGGTTTTGTGATTATCAAAAGAATGTTATTCTTTGTTATAAACAGAACTTTAAATAGTCTCAATCTCAATATTAATCCAAGTCTTTTTTTTTTCGTTGCAGATTTAAGGCTTTCTACGGGCTGGTAAGTAAACTATCTACATTTGCAGAAACTAACCTCTGAATACGTTATATTAAGATCATTATTGTTCGAATTGATTTAATATTTTTCTTTTTCGCAATAGCAATAAGTAGAAATTATCAAATCTCCACCAAATCGCCACCCCAAGTTTTCTTTCCACCAAACCACATTGCCAAAATTGAAAGAAAAATCTCCAAAAAAGGATAAATTACTATCCACTACTATCTTGCCGGCTTAGTGTAGGCATTTCCGTTATCTACAGCCGACACGATAAGCCGGATATCCTCGACGAAAATCTGGCATTTATATGCGTTCGCCGTTCGCACACCTGTTAGCATAAGCGTGCGTATTATCACCCGGAAAGTCGTGTAAAATTCGATAAATATAACATGTAGTTCGATAGAGCGCAATAAACAAACACGACGCCGCTGTCACTCGCTTTAATTAAACGCAGCGCACTAATTGATGGCGGTCCGTCGCTATACAGTGTACAGGTCGTTCTAGATTGGACGTGGCACGCGATACTCCATTACAATGATGAAACTTAAATGCAGGAAATTACTCTTTGAATCTGTTATATGGTATACTTGTTACATTTTTGTTTCTCTAATCTAAAAAAATAATTATAATAAATAACAATAAGCTTTCACGGCTGAAGTCTGAGCTCATACTGACAGTAGTTATTTCCGGACCGTTACTCAGATGACCAGCGAACCGTCAACTTCGTCCTGAAGATGCCAGCCGCAGTGTTTGGCGGAACGTTGACATACACCCAGCTGTGGTCCACGGCCAACAAGCCCGGAAATAAGTACTGTCAGTACAAATAATCAAATTGTCGATGAATCTAATTTTTCTTCGTTCACGAAGCATACCCAAGAAAACGATTGCTTGTTTCTTTCATTGTTTTAGACATGCCGCAAGCATTGCTTTGGAGGACCGAGTAACAGTTATTGCTGAATGGTACGCAGCAATTTGTAGGCCAGATAAAATCAGGAAAAACCGTCTTCAGCATGACAATGTCAGCTCTCATATAGCACGTTAAACAATTGATTATTTCAAGGAAAAAAACATTGAAGTAATGTTTCATTCCCAGCATTCACATGATTTATCGTCCAATTCTTCTTGTTCTCGAATGTCAAGAGAATTTCGATAATTTTAAGTGGAAATCTTTCTTCCTGGTTTTCCTTGGAATTTGTCTGCTCACTTCCAATTAGTTAATAATAATTCTCCTGCATATGTTGCTTATGCTTAGGCATTAATGATAACTATCTGGAATAGCTTTTGAATATTTTCGCCTACAAATCCAGGCACCAATGCCTTAATGTTGTGGTTCAAGCATAGCTAAACCTTGTCTACTGTTTAGCCTCTCTATATTCGCTAATACCATTGTTACACTAACAATCCTATTGTTCAACCTATTTGAGTAGTTTTAAGGGTGTATCTTCTTCTAAAAGATTAAGAAAGTATTACGCAAGCTATTGCTGGATGTATGTTGTGATCGCAATTAGTCCTATTCGCATTTTACAATTACTAGCGTCTAATCAAACTAAAGCAATTAACAACTATCCGTGAAAACGAGCGTTCCCATAACCACCAGCTCCCAAAGACAAAACATTATTAACAAAACATCAATTTATTCATCGCCGGATTCCATCGGTGTTTAAATAGTCGGAAAATAGATTTTATTTTGGCCTCATATAACGCGTGAGGATTTTATTTTGGGGGGTGGGGTCTGCGCTTTCGGCGAATAATATTTATTAATTCGCCGGCACCGACATTATTTATTTATTGTTTAAATGGTCGACTAGCGCGTGAATAAAATATAATGCGTAAAATACGTTTTACTATATCACTATGCGCTGCAACTACCGGTGGTAGTGGCGATGTATGAAAATAAAATAATACCGAAAGCAACAGGTGGCGGGTGTAAAAGTGTTCATATCCTCAAATAGGTGTTTTGTGTGCGATGTACGTAGTTGGCGTTGTGTTGCGGGATAATTTTACAATCCTATTACGAAATCATTAAAATTGTTGGTTTAAAATGAATTTCCAGGTTAGAAATCGTGATGGATCGCTGTGCGTATATAAATTTGAATATTTTAAATGAAGGATATTTATTATTGAAGTATTTGTGGAAATTATTGTATGAAGTTTCTTTAAAATCTTGTGATTTTAGTAAGCTGAATTTTGCTTTCTAAGAGAAGGCTACCGTTTTAAAAAAATAGCGATTTTAGAAATGGTTAGTTTTAATGCCTTTCACTGGAAATAGAGAAAGAACCAAATTTTTATACGCGTTTCGATGCGCAATCTTGATACAACAAGTTTCTCACGTGTTTGGATAATAACTGACAACTGCTTTTCTGGACATTATCATTTTACTCAATTTTCCTTGCAATAAGCTGATAGTGTCAATAGCTATTCTCGTTTGTGAGGGTAGTCTGAGAAGTCTCCAACCTACATTTTTTGTCCAATTCAGTTTTATTTCTTATACACTTTTCCCAGCCATATTCCCATCTGTTGGATCCGTCTAAATAGCAGTTGCCATCTTGTTTTGCAAAATAGGCGTTTCCTCATTCGATGGAAATCTCTGTCCTTCGAGCGAAACTTGCAGCCTGAGAAACAAGAAACGGTCGCTGGCGGCCAAATCTGGTGAATAAGGTGGGTGATGTAACACTTCGAGCCCTAATTGAATCGGACACCTTGGATTCTTCTGCTCAGATAAGACTGAAATGTTGAAACCGCAGCAGGAGATAATCCAACAAAGGACAAAATGAAGAAGCAAGAAGTAAATTTTGATCCAGAGTGTATTCGTTTTTCAAAATTTCACTGTCGCAAATGATGGCGAAGAGTCCCACAAACAGCGTGGCCTGGCTTCAATTTTCGGAGATGTATTACCTTTCAAACTGAAGAATTTAGTGACGAAAACACTAAATTCGACCGATACCGTCTAACATAGCTGAATGTTGAGAGCTGAAGTAATGCCATCTTCATGTTGAGACTTGGAACTTTTCAGATTACCTTCGAATACGACGCTGAAGGTCTCCTGGCTTTAGTCCTTAGGTCAATACAATGTTGACATCGAAATGCGCAATTGACGGAATTATACTAGATTTGTTTATTGCATACCATTATCGAAAATTAGGTTCGTCGCATATACTTCTGTTTGGTGGAAACTTTCACTACTACTTCGTGCCTTTGTTAAACTTGTCTCTTAAAGACGGTGTGGTGAAACGTTAAGTTTAATACAACTGCTATGTCAGTAGGCGAAAAGTACTTATTACAGCAAATATTCAGAATTAACTTCTTGATCTTGCTTAACAAAAAAAGAAATGTAACAGAAATGAAATTCGGCACCTGAACACCTAATTCCGTCGTTAAACGATTTTTTACTTATCCTTGAAGCTTACAACAAATTGGTACAACCACGTGTTTAACGAAGCAATTTCTTTAAGAGCCACAAAACTTGTTACTAATAGATCATTTCATTAATAATTTCATTATATGGTGATTTTCAAAAATATTAATTTTCGCCGAATCCCAATCCCATCCTAGCCCAAAAGAGGTGAAACATTTCCCATTGTGGAACAATTTCCGTTCCTTCCAGGGATTACTATTCCAATTTGATCTTGCAAACATCGTTTTAGATCCTAACAAATCTGTAGTTCATCTGCGAAGAGCTTTCTCGTCCTCTTTGAAATTATAGCAAAATTCGAGTACGTTCGTACCGAAATACGCAATTTTCGGACGAACAGCGGACGTTGAAACTTCGCAAATTCATCATTAAACGGTTTATCCTACGGCTAAGCGAATCGTCCGTTTGTAGCACTACGTTTTTGCTGTTTATATCTTCCGTACTTTAGATACACAATTTTATTTCTTTTATAGGAAATGGTTTCCATGTATGACCATGGAATAAAGCATTTAGCTGAACGAATGCTAGTAGGAACTATTCTGCAGTCTATCGTCTGTTGGATGTTGCTTATGTTGATAATATGGTGAAGCAAACCCGTTATTAGTGTCGTTAACTTATCTTTGTTTGTTCGTTTTCTTACTTTTACGCCTTTAGTTTTGAATATAACTACACCTGTTTTAATACTTTTGTATTGTTCTGTAAGTAGGGGTTGAGAAATATTATTATTATTAATATGATTGTTAAGGTGGTATGATTTTCAAACATATCCCCGAAAATTATGACGACTCTCAACGATATCTCGGGCATTTGGCATTAGCTGAAGGTAGACTGCTAACATGTTGGATGAAGACACTTAATGCAGTGACAAATAAACAGCAAGACTGGCGTGGAAGCTGTGAGAAAAATTGTTGCCAAAATGCTTGCGATGCAGGGAAGGATTAAGAAAAAGGCTGGCGTGTTGTCATGGGTGAATTGTGTTCATGCTTTTGCATGCTTTGATAAAAAAAATTATAGTTTAGTATTGGTTAAAATCTTTAACCTAGGGGAAATGCGCGTGCTATTATACGACCCCACTTAGCAAACATCTTCCTTATGACTTTTTTTCTGAAAATTGGGCAGGGAAGACGTTCAAAGAGCCACTATATAAGTTTTGAGCAGCTTACTTAAACAAAGCTTTAAAGTAATTGCCAATAAGATAAACTTGAAGAAGAAATCATCAAATTGCTTAAGAATGCTTTCTTGTGTTGATACCGTAGAGCTATTTAAAACAGTGTATAATTTTTTGTGACTGCCGAATAAAGACGTTATAAGTTGGAACGCTCTGGTAAAATTGTTCCAAAACTAGGCAATCTAAATACTGGTTCAAAGAGTCGTCAGATCGTGTTTCTGCGTTTTAAGTTGCCTTCCTATTGCACGCAATCGACAGAATTTCATTGAAGAAAATTAAGAACCATCGTTTAGTTTTTTTTTGCGGATTACATTCAAACTAATTTCGTTTCTAATCTACTTTTCGAATGCCCCATCCACAAATCTCTCGCGAAATCAAAACCCCGCCGAATTTACGAGTTTTTTCTTTTGTTTTACGAAAATCTCTCCAACCACTTGCCACTGTAATATTTCTCCGAATTTAATCAAGCGAATGCGGGTGGATATAGTAGATCGCCGTTCAGAACGACCGCGATAAAAAGCCAGCCGAAATAATCCCGAACGGCCATACACCGACGAAACTAAACTAAAATTACCCGCGGAAGAAGAATCCGCACAAGTGCGAACCGACCCGCCGCAATATAATAATAGTTGGTTGGCGCGAGGATAGGTGGTGGCGCTGACATCGGGCGCCACCTATCCTTCTCTATCCGATTAAACTAAATCTCGTCGGGAGATTTATTAAAATTATCCGGCTCGTGTTTCAGCACTTTTAGCACGGCTATACAGAGAGTAATCCCGCAGCGCGCCACATCAAAGTGACGTGGAGGGTCGCTGAGGTCAAGAGGAAGGGGTTGAGGATGAACTTTGATTTGGGCGAGATGCATGGTACCGTTGTTTATTTAATGGCAGTGATACTTCGTTTTACAATTATGCCATTGTATTAATGTTAATGGAATTCTCAGGTAATTCCCTAAGATCCAGTTATGACCAGTACTGCTGTCTTTTGCATGTCTAAAAAACAAAAAGGATTCGTAATTGTTACTGGGTCAAATTTGGAAGAAAAGTCTGTTGTCTGCTACTGAGTCTTGATTGTTGGAAAAAACCTGTAACTTCATAATATTTTAATCCAGCCCATCCTGAAGTGGCCAAACCGCATCACACTTAAAATTAGCTTTTATTTTATCACAAAACGTGTTGAACATGTAGAAGAAGAAGGGACTAACTCGTCCCACAAGGGTGGAATTAATTCTTTGGGGATAGTTGGGCCATGACATTGATACCTTCAGTCACTGCGATCTTAGAAGACCTAGTGTAACAAAATACCCTTGTGGGTGTTAGAAGAGTTGGAGGCTTTTGATGAACCTTCGTGCCACTTTAGGATCTATGTGCGAAATAGCTTACTGAAATGTTGGTGTCATGTACGACTGATGACAACGCATTTACGTAGAATGTGTTCTGTCCTCTCCACATTTTCTTGGCCTAGCGATAGGTTTAATCTTCAGCATTTTTTAATTTAAATAAATGGTGTTCTAGTGCTACATAACCTGTAGTTAGTGTATTATTCTTCAAATGCTTTCATTACTTGATTTGACCTCTACGAAAGGAATTAGTAATGAAAGGCATCTTCACTGTTCCTTTGGCCAGCTTATCTGCCTTTTCATCTCCTTCGATCTCTTAGTGACTTGGGACGCACCGCATTATTACGTTCCGGTTGCCTTAGATTTTATACACATTGGTACGTCAGATAAAATTCACATATATAGACCTTAGCACCCCTTAGAACTGCTTGAAAAATCCACACATCGAATGTTCAAATCTACTCGCGGATTTTCTTGGCTTTCAACGTAGAAGAAAAATCACTTCACAGTGAACAACTTACCTTTTGGTGTGCTGTATGTGAGCAATGCATCATTGTTCTTTATTTTGTTGCGAACGACGACGAACATCCAGGTACTATCAACCAAGAGCGTTAACACTATGTCTCTTGTGAGAGATTTAAGAGTTTCTAGTTTTATTAACATTCAGCATTGTAGCAGTAGCAATAGTATTTCGTACATCAGTCGATTGCTAATTTTCATCTCCTGCGTTTGGAAGAGCACCAGAACAATTTGGGATCCATCGTCAAAGCTTTGTGTTTTATGAAAAATAGGCAGGAAGTAAATTAGGCAAGAGTAGTACTTGAGCTTGTGGTAAAACTATGGGCGTGTCCACTTCCACGAATACCAGTTACCTGCATTAGACTCATGACGTTCTTATTAATAGGAAACTGAATATAGAAAAGATGAAGAAAAAGGAAACAAAGAAGGCTTTAGCAGGGTTCAATGAAGGAAAGAACACGAAACTGCGCAAATATGTTAAAAAATACAATCAATTAAAGAAAAACAGAATAAATTAACTAAACTGTGTTCCTTATTTACGAAAAAAAAAATATTTTAAGTAATGCCAGCAACTAACTGATGTTACTTATTAATGTAAACAGCGACACTATTCTTGACTATTAAATTCTTCGACTAACAAATCTGCTATGCATTTATGCAACATTCCCGCCGAATTTTATTCATATCATTACTATTAATCGCAGCTAAATATGGGGCGGAATTTTTTTCCGACATCCCGCCGTAATAATGGTAATAACGGTGGCAATTCGTCCAGATCTAAGGCGACCATAATTTATTCCTTCCTAGCGTCTCCGTAGCGATCTAGGTCAGTCCGCTTTAATGCAAAGCGAAACGTTCGCGTCATTGTTACCGATAACGCTTGATTTCTGATTATTATTACTTTCCTCTCCGTAAACATGTGTTGTAGGCATGTAAAGTACGCGTATTGTTAATTTTATTCTATCGGACGACTGTAATAAGGAAAACTCAATATAATTACAATAATAAATGAAGACTTATAGGTTCCAATACTGTTTCTTAGTTGTCTAAGATTCAATACACTCATTAGTGTTTGGGAAAGCGGTAAGAATGCATTCTATTACTTTCGTGAACCGTGTCAAGTAGAATATGTAACTTTGTGTGAGGTTGCCTCGGTGATATTAAAGGAAAAAATAAAACGGTTCCTTTTTCTCACAAAATCGTTATTATCGTATATTAAACAATCAATAAAGTGCGTGCATTTCTCAAGGAATCGACATCTTCGTACACTCAGTATATATCTACAATGTCGCACAATTTAGTCGTTGTTTAGTTTCAATGATGTATGAATACCCACCAATAAATTCGAACATTCGTTTCAGGCAGTTCTACAAGTTATTATGGCCTGTTCATATGAATTTGATTTGACACACGAATATGCCTAGAATCTAAGAAGAAGAAATGAAAAGGCAGATAAGCTGGCTAAAGAAAGAGCGCGTGGGCTTCAAAAGGGTAACATAAATCAAGTAACCGAGGAATTTGAGGATAATCAGAATGTTTCACGCTGAAGTAATACTATTCTAGGACAGAAACAAGCGAAAGCACCAGAGGGCGCCAAAGGTAACAAAACTAGTGCTATCGTTCAGCGAAAGGAACCTTAGATTGTTGGCAGGATTTTTAACAGCTTATATAGCTCTACAACATTATTTATTTAAACTAAGAAAAGCTGAATATCAAATCTATCGTCTATGCTAAGAAGATCTGGAAACGGCAGAACATATTCTACTATCAGTTGCAACAACATTTCAGTAGGCCATTTCACACACAGAAGGAAGAAGATCCTAAAGCAATACTAAGCTTCATTAAAAGACTCCAACCTATTCACCTTTTACTCAGCATTATCCAGAATTGGTGCTTGTAATCCAGAACGTAAACTCATTCCTTTCCTATATCTCTTTGAAAATCTGTTCCATAAAGTTCTGATCCAGACTGCTTCAGTTTTTCTAATCGTTGGATGTTCGGAGATTCAGATTTGCCCCATGTAACTATCTTGTTTATATTTAACCATATCTACATGGTAGAAAACATATTTTTCAACATCCAGTTTTCCTCTTCGTGTACTACCCAATATGAAAAGCCTTGGAAGAAGTTGTGACTAATACTGTGCAAGAAAATGACATTTCTAAGAGATTACCTAAATGAAAAATTAAATAAGTAGAATTTTGATGAATTATACAGTTTTATTAAATGGGAAAAGTTGCAAACTTCGAATTCCTACATTGTCCTAAGACAAAACCTAACCGACAGATGGATTTAAATTCTTCCATCTCCCAAAGACAAATTTCCCCCATTAGTAAGTAAAGGTGTTTATAAAATCACTTGTTCGTGTGGTTTGGTGTATATCGGCGAAACGGGTCGCTCTGTCATAACTTATCTAACAGAGCACGAACGTTGTGTTAGAACGCGCTACCTCCGCTTCCCGCTCAGTTAGTTTCGCCTCTGGCGTGGTTCACACGTTCAGTTACTGTGCTAACTGTTGTCACCACTCTCCTGAAGAAGCCCCATACGATTGTGGGCGAAACGTCGAGTTTTATTTTAACCAACGACATAACACGGTTCAAACCCGGAACACGTTTAGTTTCAACTGACTCTGGCCGTGGAAGCCTACGCTTTTATTTTAATTTAAATTTAGTTTATTCCTTGCTATTGATAGTAGTTCTTCAAATTGAAATAGAGTTCGAAAATCCGATTTCTGCTCTGTCGATATTACCAAAACAATTCCGAAGTAGTTTTCGTTCCATAAATCTTAAATAAAGTAAGGTAACCACCTTCCACATAGTTCGGAACACCCAATGCATTTTTCTTCTGACTTACAAGTTCCATGTTTAATTTAGAATTTCATGAGTAACCAAAAGCAGCTTAAAGGAACTAAACTGGTCTTACCATAATGTGTTAGACAAAGACATAACAACAAACCAAAAAAAAATAATGCTAAAATAGCTTCCTCGTGGTATTGATGGAATAATTCACTGCAAACGCAACACAAGGATAGAAAAAAATTCACTACCCACGGACAAGTTTCTGTCTACATCAGCGTGGTTCCGAGAGTATTTTTATCTCTACCCTGTGTCGCTGTTGCCTCACAGTTAATGCCACAACATTTCAAAACGACAAACTAGACATTTCTTGGCGTTCTCTAGTGCCAAGAAACGCATACCTGCCGTCTAGAAGGCAGCGCCATAAACCGGGTTGGTTTTTCATTAAACCAAGGCATGTTTGAAAAATAATTTCACACACTTCTTATTTCATTCTGTCCTAATGATATGTCTTTTTAACACAATCAATAGAAATATTGCTAAAGTCTCAAATGAAGTAAACATTTCACAGGGAAAGCATCTCCATATAAGCGATTAAACGCGTATGGAAACAGGGATTTTATAGAAAGTTCCGCAACAAGCCTAAAAAAGCGCGAAACTAATTACCAAAGTGCCACAACAGTATACCGCATAACGTAATAACAGTAATCACGTCGGAAACTTTTTTCTCCCCGTTTCAGTTTCAGTTCCAGTTTCTTTCGTTTCTTTCAGCGTGCGTATCGGTAAAAATATCGTTTATAAATTATCATAATTTGTGCCTACGAATGTATTATTATAGTCGTGTACAAGCAAAGTTAATTACAAAGTAACGTGGTAGCGAAGCCGCTTTTTTGTGGACTCTCACTATGTACGCGTTCTACGCCCGTTCGGTTTTAATTGTCGATGACAAATAATAAATATACGAACGAGTAACGTGTTTATAGCGGTAACGAAATGTAATATGCGCATTACGCATGTATATATGGACGTTTGTAGGTATATGCGTGCTATAATTTACATAATACAACGCCTAATATGTAATAAACTCGCCGATATATCTGTGTGTGTAAAACCTGGGTATATTCCGTACGGCCATCAGTCGGAAAACTGGCTTTTACAACGTCGCCGGTATTTAAAATAATATACCTTGTACATATTTATCGTCGTAGAACAACAAACAGAAAGGAGGAAGTATGGGAAGTCGAGGAAATTATAACATTAGCTGCTGTATACGCGATGACTTGATGATGGGAGTAATACGTTAACAACAACAAAAGAAAGCATCATAAAGGAAAAAAAAAAGATTTTAGCTGAGATACATAAATAAATGAGGCTTTAACCGAATATTAAATGTAGGTTATGTAGAATACTATTTTGCTGGAAAACGTTT
>LR737398.1:2924776-2964497 GCA_902655005.2 Marronus borbonicus | reverse complement strand
ATAAAAAAGTTTCCAATTTGTTGCCAACTTTTACAGACACACAGTATTTAGCTGAAAAGATCCACTTATGTAGTTAGTGTATCGTTAGGGAAAAGATATACAGGGTGACGCAAATCTCTGAAATTGTAGAATTACGCTTATACTATAAATAGTAGAAAGTTAACATTTCCTAATAACATAATATACATCACAGGGTAGCTTTTGAAAGTATTTCTGCATATACAGGGTGATCGACAATTATGGAACCAAGCATCTACCTTGTTATTTTAAGTGGAACAGACTATATTACTACGGTTTTACTTTCTCCATCTCAAAATGAACCAGCGCAATATGAATTTCACATGTCCATTTTCAGCAGATTTTGAAAAATTTATAATTCTGTCCTGAGTAGCGTAAGCGTAGGGATATCTACTTTTACTAGGTTAAATTACACGCTAGGCAATATCTAAACATGATATCAGAATGCCTTTGAAATATACAGGGTGCTCAGTACTGAACACCAAACTAAATTCGATCCCCGGAAACGCACAGCACCATATTTTTTTTGTATTCATCTTAAGGGGAAATTGTACCTTAACATTTTTTGCAGTAATGTATATGTCTAATATTAACAGTAAAAGAGATATTTAGAGTCAAAACTGAATCTTGCATTTATCCAAATATTTATAGTGTCAGCGTTGTTTGGTTACCATGGCATTAGTAAACTAAACATTGACGTGTCGAAATTCTTCGTTCAAAATTTCAAACCTGTTTAACTCACCGAGGAGGTGATAGTAATACGGCCATGGAACACTTTCCACACACAATTCAACACTAAAGGCTCCTGACACGCTTTAAAAAAGTTTATACACCCCGTTGGGCCGCCACCACGGGAAAAAAACACTTGCAAAATGAATTTCGTAAAGGAAAGGTTAATAGACGTCTGCAAATATATTTGCAATTATAATATTCCTCACCATAAGAAACGGACAACTGGAACGGATGTTGCACGTAGCCGTCAACAAAGTTGACGGCTACTTCCGGCATAACGGGAAGTGTCGGATTATTATTGATATTATTTTAGTTCAATATTTAGTACATGTTAGTTTTAGAATATAGCAATTTGCACAATGCTCCAAGTGTACTCTTCCATATACCGATCGATGCAGTTCCTTATGCGACACGCTATATAGTGCTTATGTGCAAATTCTAGTAAAACGAGGATTTCTAAATCAGTTTTCGGAACCGGTTTACAAATCCAACTGGTTCCAAAAACGAGCGGTTTTTTCCACGGATTCTTTAACCAGGAAGCTTGGAAACTTCCTTTCGAAAGAATAAAGAATATAAAGTGGGAGGGAAATTTTAATAACCCGTAAGCAAAAAGTTCCATTTCACTCGCGCATCGCGACCATCTCACTTCACATACTTGCTCATAGATTTATTAACGCGTTCGGAAGGATACGCGTAATTCTCGATTTTCTGCATCGTTTATGTCCGAAATGGATTTACTTAACGGTTCTTGAGCTTGTCAGCTATGATAGGCTCGTATACATGCATTTGCACATGATTTTTACGAAACCGCGCGTGTAGCAGGTGTGAAAACACACTGGAAGAACATCTTGCAATGTTGCTATAGAAATCGAAAGCTTATAGACGTTTTCTAAGCATCGGAAAGAAGCAATAACTATACCTACAGCAGGTGTTCGATGCGTTTTACGTTCATTCTACGGGTTATCTTCTATTGGCTGCGTAGAGGACGAAACTCTAAAATTAGAAATATGACATACCTCTTTGACGTTTTTGAGGCGTATAAACTTCCATAAAGTTAGTTTGATGGCGAGCATCGCAATGCTGTGAATCTTATGCGCAAATTTACAAATTCTAAGGTAGTTTTTTTGTAACCTTTCTTCAATTACATTGTATTTATTGTATTCAAATTTTTCGTTCTCAAAGTAGTAAACTGTGCGTTTTCCCGTCGAAATCCTGTTAAATACACAATTTTCATCTCATAGCCAGGGCATAATATCCGACTATGTAATAACATCCCGAGAAGCGTATAAACCAGGAACGAACGAGGTAGTGGGAGCGGTTTAAATATTTAACGCGTTGCTTGTAGTTAATATGTAAGTAATTCATAATATTTTAAGCCGGTAAAACGAGCTCAACCCACTACGGGAACGAGTTTTGAGATTAAATGATACGATTATCATGAATAATTTTCGCAACTGGAAATTTTCCAGTTCCTTTCCTTTCCTTTTTTTTTTCTTTATTTTCGGCTTTTTCTTTTCGAAGGTCTTCGTTTGTTGTCTTTTTGCACGATGTGTTGTTGGATTTACTAAATGGTTCGCAAATTATACACGGTTGAAGATGCAATGGATAATTCTTTCAAAGTTCATCTTACGATATACAAGCTAAACATGGTAGGAAGGGGATTTGTCAAGCTGTAATAAAGCTAAGTAACCTATTAAAATACATTACATTACTCTTTGAATTTTTTTTTTTGATTTGCGCAAATGCAGATATTTTAATAGTTTCTTTCTGTACATATGCTCACGGTCCTTCGAGATACATGCACTTTAGAGATAACTTCAGGAGTCTTTGCTGTACAAAATGTGTAAAGTGTTGCATGGTTTTCTGTCTAGTTGATTATCCCCAACATGAGAATTGCGGCTGCAGATTGTATCGGAGCCATCAGAAAAATTTCCCGCAACGTTAGTTGGACTGGAACACGTAACAACTCTCTTACCATTAGCTCACCGAACTGTTAATTAAAGAAAGACATCCACATAAGATAGTTTAAAAACCAGTATCTCCATGTTATTAAAGTCAAAGTGTTCCGTTTTGTTACAGACATAATAGAGCTCACAAAGGCATATGAGGGGGGCATTGCAAAATGCAGTATAAGGATGTGTCCCTAGTGAAAATTTGAGAAACGTGCATTATTTTTGAAAACTTTTTTAACACAGTAGCATGTACAAGAATACATTTTACTCAAAAACTGTATTTCTCACTGCTTCTCCTCATTTCTAATTTTGGTCTGGTTAAATAAAGTGCAGGAAGAAATCCTATCCTCAACTACATTAATGACCAAATAACACCTGAGGTGTCGGAACACTCCGCACCAAGTATTATTTGGTTCCAAAATTCTCTTGAAGACTTTGGCTATCATGATAATGAGTAATGTACGATAAATGTCTGTACTTTACGCAGCTTATTTCTTTAAAGTAGT
This sequence comes from Marronus borbonicus, assembly GCA_902655005.2. NCBI lineage: Eukaryota > Metazoa > Arthropoda > Insecta > Coleoptera > Scarabaeidae > Marronus > Marronus borbonicus. Next base: position 2,961,289 of record LR737398.1, on the reverse strand, counting down.
CGGTTTGTGTCGATAATATTTCAGCCGATCATTTTTTATATACATCTTAGCATTTAGCAACAAGACTAAATGCAAATTTTTTACACCAATCAGTTATGGAATCTTCTGGATGGTAGCCAAGACTAGTACTAGAATGAATAGCCTCCATACTGATGCGCAACATTTGATTAAATTCAGTAATTTCAATAGATCCACTTACATATAAAACAAGCATAAGTTATAGCTTTATCTGATGTTACGTCATAAGTATGTCCTGAAGGGAACAGATTTTTAATGGATTTATCTCCTTGACGCAATGCTGAAATATAGAAGCTTCTTAATAAGATCCCAGTACACCTGCTACATCATTCTCTTACTGGAGATGAAACTTGTCTTCACAGTTGCATTCCAGCGCGTAAAGACAGCAACCTGAAGAGTTGTTTGCCCAAAGAACTTTTTTTAAGGAAATTACCACAACTTTTTGGAACTCGATGGGGTCTCTCGTTACATATTATCATATTGCAGAAGCACAAAGAAACCTTTGGTTCGTGTCCTTAAAAACTTAAATCCTCCTTTAAATTCTTAAGCGCCGAAGTAGGCAATTGAAAACTACATCCACACCGTCTTCGATTTTCACTCGCATGCTGACATCACGTCATGATGAAAGCCGACATATGTGACATAGGAACTGGATATCCAATTCCTACAAAACGAATTTATACGACATAAGCCCTTAAGAGGTTAAGAAAGATGATTTGCCTTTATTCTTTTCCTATTTGGTCCAGAGCAACTACTATATTAGTGTTTTCCGTCATTTCAATACTAAATTAACACATTTGAGTTACTAAACTATACAGCTTCGGTGAGGTTTATGGACGTTTCAAGCATACTGAAAAGAACACACATATACAGAAGTATGTCTTGTTCTGAACAGCGGAATTAGTTCTTTGTCGAAATTTTGAATCCTCCTCATAAGAATCCAACACTATGCTATTGATGAGGTCGCTCCATGGCGCCAGCACTACATACCAGAACTAGTAATTGAAAAACTGCTCTAGTTAACCTAACTCCTCTCTAGAACGAACACCACCTTGCAACGAATAATAGATTCTACGCCATATTGTCCGTTATCGAGAGGTTTCACTGTAACTCTTCGTAATATGCACTAAAAGTTTAATATTTTATCGGAACAAAACAGTGTCACGGGCTGCCGTGATAGGGGGAGCGCGGAGTAGATACTCGCTTAAAGAACGTACATAAACATCCACCTACCTGTTAGATGCGCCGCTCAGGGACCCATAGTGGATACTTACAGCACTGTCTACCTATTGCTGTTAGGTGCGCAGTTTAGGGTCTCCTACTTCACCTTCACACCATTATTAATTTAATATTAAAAGAAAAACAGTCAAGCTGGAGTTGAAGAACTCCCCCCGAGTCCAAGAAGAAGTTCAAGAGCTTCCCTCGAAGTCCAAGAACTTCCCAAGGAGTCCTTTCTTCTAAAAAAAAGTACTTATATTTATAATTTATCTAATCCCTTCTACTAACTGTCCTTCCGGTGTTTGATCTGGGGCATCAAATCAAGTCCGACGCCCTCGATTGACCGAAAGAATATAATCTTATACAGCGATTGTCCAGACGCTCAATCAGCTCGAGAAAACTTGCCACCCACCGAAGAATAATTACGTAACAATAACATAGACAATACAAAACCAGCGGAAGTCCAGTTAGCGTCTCTTCTGAAAGTAAAAATAACAGCAAAACGTTTATTCGCGACATTATTATTGATTAGAAGCTAAGCACTATTCAATGAAAGTATATACTTGGACCTTTTTTAAAATTTGCAGCTCATTGAATGCATTTTTCATTGGCTTAACCGTCTCTTTTTCTCGGTGAATCTGTCGCTTCATCTTCTTTTATGTGGCCGCAATTTCAATCAAACTATGCCGAACATCCTGTGTATGTAGAACAATGCACGTATACAGATATCTATGTACGCAAGTATTATGTATTAATAAGGTAGTACGAGCACCAAAACCAATATCCATTAACTTTAATCATTGTTTACGAGACCTAATATTGATTAAAGTATAACGCGCTACAAACTTACGCTTTACCGGGTTTGCGTATTTAATTTAGCGCGAGAATCCACTATGTATGTAAATTTTATTCTTTTAAAATTTAATTTGCTTTCTTATTCTTCTATTATTTTTAAAGGCATTTCTTATAAGAAATTATATTCCCTCTTCTTTTCCCTCCTCCCGATTCATCTTCCGTCCTCGTCTATCCACCGGTACTTCTTCGCTTCAATACTACTCTAACGTCGTGTTCGCGGAATACGAAAAGTTTTTAATTACGTTTTGTATCAGATTTATTCGTCTAATATAATCAGTTTCTCTATTATACTTGTGTACGGATTTTTAGATACGTAAATGTATTACGAAACGTTGCAGATGAGTAAGGAAGGATCGTATGTAACGCTATGCATTAAATAATTTACATTTTGTTATTAAATTGCGTGCATAAGAAGCAATTGGGAACGTTATGGCTTTTATAGGCGTTGTAAACGTATCTTATTGAGCGATTTTATGGAAAGAAACGTTTAAAGATTATGATGTGCCTCGGACCTTTCAGTGAAATTATTTCTCTCCTTTTGTAAGAAAAAAGATGGCTAATATCTTACTACATGTGACTTCGTACATCAATACGTAATCTGCTGGTTATTTGGAAGAAAATAACGCACAGACATAGAGTGTATTAGTAGTTGTAGCTCATGATACAAGAAGTAAAATCCTCAAAAAATGGCAAATACTTTTAACCGACCTTTCAGGAAGCCTCCGTATTTGTTAACCAGCTCTATTCCACATAAACATCCCGATTCTTAATGAGAAATCATTATTGCTTCGAGAAACGCATGAGTTTGAGATCTTCGGCATTTTTAGCAATATTAAGGCGAAGAGATTAAGTGGGTTTTGTGGCTCTTCTAATGAATTTCTTAAAGATTTCAGGCACTATTTGGCAGCTCCCTTGACTTACTTAACGGAGACCACACGGAGATGCGGGTTGGTATGCTTCAGGATTCTGTCCTGGGACCAATCACCCTCCAACTTACAATAAAAATATTGTGATGTATGATAACGATCATAATTTCAAACAAAGAAAACTAAATTTAAAACGCTGAACGCTTTATCTGAAACCTCGAAAGTTTTCCATAATCGCCTCAATTTTAACAAACTCTTTTTAAATACAAATAAAACTAATTTTCTTGTATTTCATCCTCCTCACCAAGAATAAGAAGACTAACAAGTAACAAATATGAATACAAAAAAAAGATAAATAATTAGCTTTTGATATCGCATAATCGTCGTCTTCTTGAACGGGCAATGATAACCCTTGTTTGCGGCTCCCAGACGATGGTAACCAGATTCTTCATATAACAACTTTGGCACTTTTTCTACGCATTGTAATCACTAATACGGCTGTGGTTAACGCGTTTCTTCTTGTGGAGCACCTAGTGACTTATAGGCGTTGCAGTATACCGCAATACCACGTAAACACTTATTTTCGCGGCTTCCTTGGCCACGATAATACCCGGATATGTATCGGCTTTGAAGGATAAAGAGGATAGCTTGTTACAGCCATCCCTCGATTTCCTGGGACGCTGGTCACACGTCCGCTCGCCTTGGTTACCAAAGGAAGACTTCTTTTTCTAATAATGATGTCACCATCATGTCGCACTTTTTCTACCTAATATCGTCGCTCTCGTCACGAGTCGCACAACAAATCGGATGGGCGAAAAAATTAATAGCTTAAGCACGGCAAATATTCCATACTACATGTGTTTATGGTGGAAAATTATTGTTTTACGAGGGGAAGATTTTAGAAAAATTTGGAAATTTATGATTCTCCGGAAATTATTTAGATGGAGCTTAGGGAGTGTCTGTAAAACACTCTCTCGGCAATCTAAATTTAATTTGAAGAGAAGTTTAATTTTTAAATGAGGTTTGAAAGTTTAAACGAGAACTAACCTTCTATTGCGAAGTTCCACTTCATAAACGCTATATTTATGACGAACAACACGAAATATTACTGCAAACTCCATTTATTGTTTATCAAAGGATGCTTTTTTTTTAGTTGAAATTGATAGTTAACTTTTAAAATAAAGCTTTAGCCTAATACCTATTCAGAATAAAATTTGTATTTTCCTATTGTACAAGAATCGATTCTTTTTTCTTAATTAACAAATACAAAAAAACTGACATTAATTTTTGTAAAAAGCTCCTCAATTAACTATTAACTCAAGCTTTGAAGTTTGAAGAATTGTAGCGTGAACATCTCCGTTTAGTAATCGCGATGTTCTCGCGTGTTCAAAGAATTAAATTCGCCCGTCGTTAGAACATCATTACATAATCATCTCGCCGATCCGATTCCACCACCCTTTGGCGACATCGACTACGGTTTGCCAGCTTTATTCGCGAGAATTCCAATAGGTTTCGTCAGCTTTGTCGCCGTCTCGAACTCAAACAGCCATTACAAAACGGGCCCCATAAATTATTAGACGCCCAATCGAAACTTGAATCTGGCGCGGAGAACTTTGTAAATGATGATCACGGAATTATTTAGCGCCGCGCTTTGCATTATGCATGTATCGGGCTATTGTTTTATATTGACCGTAATAGGACCGGCCGACCGTATAGCATATAGGCACTTGTGTAATCTAGCCAGGCTGCGTAGCTCTATGATTCGTTCTGTATGCGTGCATGTGTGTAATGTAATAGCAACGAGATGGAATAGAAACGAGGATGCCGAAAGGTTGGAAAAGGAAAGAGGGTCGAGCAATATGTCGAATACGCCTATTTGTCTATGAACATGGTGTACATGAGGTTATTAAGATCGGTTAAGCCAGCATATGAGAAATAAACTTCTTTGTAATTTTTGCAAATAAGAACAAAAATTATTAGCATCGGCGGCGAGTGATCTTTTGACAAGCGGGACAAGGGAAGAAAGAATACGAGGAAACTTTACAGCGGTATTTGTAGGAAAGAGGGAATTGCTGACTGATTATTAAAAATTACACGTACTGCACTGGTAGGAATTTTTAAAGGATTTTAAAGGATTTGGACAGCGCGCGGGCTTGTGGCCTTATGGACCAATCGCCCCTGGTTACCAAGCCAACAAGTGCGAAAAAACTTAGTGTGTAAAATTGACGCCTCAAATCGAAGGCAACTGAGACGCAGTAGCGTCACATATCAAATTAATATCAACAAACAGGCATCAAAAAGTATATAAAGGATACAGGGAGATACAAGGAAGGAGCTTTAAAAATTATAAAACGAACATCAAAGGCTTCATTACGAGTCCGCCAAATTACTTTAAAAATCGAATGTTCGCCGAGGTAGTCAGATATTGATATAAATATCGCATTTATATGTAATAGACGAGGGCTTCCTACGTAGAACGACGCGAGCGCCATCTAATATTTATAATCGCCACCCCATCCCTTCTCCGACCATTCCTATTGAGGTGGAAAGGGAGGATTGCATGTAAATGAATGTTACCTACTACCTATGCATTTTATGATACTATTTACAAGTGAATTCAAGGAAATTGCGACGTGAATAAAATATGCGAGAGAACGGAAGAAGAAAGCCATCTTCAATAAATAATACAAATATAATTCTGGAAAATTCAAAGAGTTTCGCAATAGGAGCGGCCATCAAAAGAGGGGCGACGATGCGCTAGCACCTAGTCGCCTTCCTTCACGAACTCCGCGGACATAATACAGTAGGTGTAGAAGCGGAAAGTGAAGACGCGGAGAAGACAAGAAAGAGACGGAAGACACGCGATACAAAAGAAAAAAGGTTCCTTTTTTCCTTTGTGAAAAGGAAGGACGTTAAAAATTTCATGGTAACAATGCAATGTATTGAAGTAAAATTAAAGAGTTAAATCGATGTTATGTCTAAATGTTACACGTGGTTTTTCTTCGGCTCCTTTACAAGGGTTGCATGTCTCCTATTGAAATCTGATGAAATATTTAAAGGAAATTGGTATTGTTGCTCGCATTCTTTGAAAACAATCCGAATAATTGATAATTATAATTTATAAATCACAGGAAAGCTATCTCATTTGTTAAAAGGAGTAAAACTCTGTGAAATAGACCTCTATTTTGGCAATGACTTCTTCATTTAACGTAAACCGCTAAGCCATTTTTTCCAGCTCAAAAAAGTCACATGGGGAAGCCACTTCTCATTGATTCCTACACATGTTTTCCCATTTCCCAACAAAAAGAAAATCGAATCACTGACTAGTGTTGTTCTTTCTCCTTGTCTCTGTTTCAGCATTTAGAAAAAAAAAACTACTTGCAACAGCTCGTGTCAAAAGCCGTTTAACTTCTTTCTTAACTCTTTCTTCTTAACTCTTCTTAACTTCTTAACTCTCTTCTTAACTCTTTCTGGTTCCTCGCAGAAACCACAAGTAAACTAGATGCTATAATCGTTGCGCGAGTAAACCCCACCTGGAGCGATTGAAGTTTTTACTTGTAGATTACAATCACTTATATGTATTTTTATTTAACAGTCAACAAGCATCATCATCTTGTAATCTTCTCTTTCTTCAGCGCATTCCAGGACACTGAATCATTCTTCGAAACAGCGCCGAATAACTAAAAACTTCCGTTCATCATCGCCATTATCGTCCGATTAGAAAAGTACGAAGCGTACAATTATGAACGGACCATTAACATATTTCATAATGCCCTCCTTCACACAATAGTATATAATAAAACCAGATTGCATCGATATTTCAATAAAAAGAAAACATCCATTGTTCTCCGTGCGGAACGTATAATAAATAACAAAAGGAAAAAACGACCAACGAACAAACATTGCCACAATTAATTTCCTATTATGTATTTTAATGAATACAACAGTAGTTAAATAAATGAGGTAAGCGGTCTGATACGCTGTTGTGTTTTGTACGTATGTAGTAGGTAGATATGCAAAGTAGACTGTTGGTACATAGATTTCCCTGTTCCTTCCTTCCTGTGGCGATTGTAAGAAAGCGGCGATATTAGGAGATACTCAGGCGGCCACTAACCGTTCTAGTTCGACGCCAAATTGTGTCTGATTGGCAACAACAGTTTCTGTAATAACGTTGGTTCAATTTTCTTTTATTAACATCAATATAAAATTTATTCAAATTATGTGTGAAACGCAATATCTGATAAAAGCCCACCGCGACTGCTTCTATAGTTCTGGTTAAAATGAAATTTGCGGAATTCCCTTTGGACCATTTTCTATATTATCCAGCACGTTTTTGCAATGCAAAAATACGCTTGCTTTTTACTGACATCCCCATTGCATAATGCCATACTTTAAAATGGGGTAAATGGAGCCAAAATAAGAGTCCAAGAGAACTGTTTTGCTGCAATGGGAAGAGAGCCTATTAAGCGCAAAGCACATCTTCGCCAGGCGAGAACATGTTCCATCAATCATTAATTAATATTTGCAGATATTTCGTTACTTTTCGCAGTTCGATTAGAATCCGCCATTTCTAGCCGAGGACAGAAATGACGCGTTCATTTTTATTCCACGTAGGTTTTGCCAATATACGGGCATTCTGGCATTGGTTGAATGAAATGCTCGCGTAATTCGAAACTATGGAAGATGCGAATTAGAGGAGACAACGAGTTTATGTGAGGATCTAATGGAGCCTTTGGAAATACTCAAGTTTGAGTGGAACTAAGAGGTCCATTGGGGACGATACAAGGAGCATTAAGCCCAAGTACCTGGACTATTGATGATAAACCCAAATAGTATGACTGAATGAAAAGCGATATTAGGAGGCCTTGTGCACTAATATTCCAGATTTTCATGGAAGCCAAATTATATTAACCGACGGCAATTGTTTTTTTGCAATAGCCACAGAGTTTTATTAATTTACTTTCTTGAAAAAGGAAAAATAACAACTACGCATCATTACCTGAAAAATTGAAGGTAAAAATTGCGTCGCATTTGAAGAAAAAGAAAATTTCATTCCACCAAGAGCTTCAGCACCTGCCATGGTAAATATTCACGAATTTGGGATTCGAATTGATAGATCGCCGAACCTATTCACCAGCCTCCAGCGACTTTTTTCTGTCTCTTCGGCTCAAAGTTTCCTTCGAAGGATAGAGATTTTCATCAAATGAAGAGACCATCGCCTAATTACATTCGTAAACGCCAATTTCCGGAACAAGATGCCAACTACTATTTGGACGAGTTAAAGATATGAAAGCACGCAGGGCAAAGCGACATTATTGCGAAATAAAATTAAACTTGACAAGAAATAATTGTTACGGTGTAAAGCTATAAACTTTTCAGACTACTCTCGTACTTCATCGTTCCTTTCCCCGAATTAAGGCAATCTGCTTTCAATTTTGAATTTAAACAATCTCTCGAAAGAAACTACATACAAGTAGATCTTCGCCTCAACCATTCGCCAGCACTTACTTATTCATTCATTCAGAAAAGATACAGCAGTTAAACACTTATAATACCATCGAATCGCTTAACATTTTTTCCCACTGTAATATCTCCCATTGTTCTCTTTCCTCTTTATATTGTTCTTGGTAATGAGTAATCTATCTTAACTATCAGTACGTCGTAACGCAAACTTTTTTTCACCTTAAAACGCGTACAGATCCTTATCTCCACCATCGCCGGCGTTCAGAACGAAGACGCCTTCTCGTTGCGGTGATGAAGAAGTCGAACCTAGATTTTTGCGCCGAATAATTAACGGTAACTGTATACTTTCTTTTGTATTCCTGCGCCTTCTAGACGATTTCTCCTCTTTCCGTACTACTACAATGTGGAAAGGTAAGATATATGTTTATAGGAACATGTATATTACGTACATTTTTTCGAGGCATTCTTGTTTTCTTGCGTTCTCTTTCTTTTTTTTTCGACGTCTGCCGCTCGGCTGTTACATTATTATATCTTCTTTTAATTGTTATTTATGGTGAACGCGTCCGTTTGGACGAGGTAGAAATGGTGGAGAGAGGATGGACGGTGACGTTTTGTAGCTTGAATACGCGGAAGAAATAAATTTAATTATACTTGAAAATGTTAATTTATTCCTTTGTGTAGGGTGGTACCGTTATGAAGCTTTAAACGCATTGAGGGGAATAAAAACCAAGCGAGAGTCCAGGTTGTGGTACCTAATTATTTAGTTACGAATTGGAATGATGTATTTATATTTCGGAATGTGAACTGCGAGATTGCATCGCCATTCATTTTCGATTAACCGTTCCCATGTGTAATAATTCTGGTAAATTTACGTATTGTGAATTTGCATCGTAACTGTTCTTCCGGATCCGCTGTGTGATATTCGTTTCATTTCCCAGGCTGTAGGATCTAAGTTCTGTCTTCACACTGCAACGCCATAAGCTACAATACTACGATATGCTTGTTCATTGCTACATAAAATTAGGAGTGATTTTCAGTGGGTTTGGAGGATTTCCCATTTGTTCTGTAACAGTTTAAAATTGCATTGAAACTTATAAGCTGTCTTATAACTTCGTAGCCATACTTGGCTCATACTTGGATTCTTTTAAATTTAACAAATTATATTTTTTTGTTGTTGTTTTTGGACCTGAGTGGGGAAGCTCAGCACCCAAGGCGCGGTTAGCTTTTCCGTGCTCAAACCTTCAGTCACTATATAACAAACACGTTATCGCTTTACTTCTCTAAGCTTAATACGTTTACTTCGACGGCCGCTTAGCACCGTTTGGCGAACCTTTCCGATGTCATCGATAGTAGTTACAGTTTTTGGGCCACTTCGTTGACACATTCATCGCCAACTAAGCTGGTACGACCATGTTTAAATTCAGTGGCAAATGATGTTACAGAGTCCCCGTCTCTCAACGCATGCTTAATTGTTTTACCAGAACATTTTTTTACGAATAGCGCCTTTTGTTCGTGTTGAAGTCTGAAGCTTTTCACACTACCTTCGTTAGCTTCATTGCTTTGTTACTCTTCCATCTAAATGTGTACCTAATTTACTCGCTCGAAAGCGTTTGAAGCTTCGCTATATTTTCCGTAAACTTTTTTCCTTTCCTCTCACTTTTCTTATTCCTTTTACGGTTTTCCAATTTTTACAAACGGGATGTCGGCAGCATACTCACACCTGACACGGTTAATTTTAAAAAATCGTAAGCATGTCATATAATTAGAAGCGGGCTGATATTAGTAAGCGTTCTTTTGTGTTGGAAAGCGCCCTTTAAACATGTACTAAGCTCGCTTTATTCGCTTAAAAAGTGGGAAGAGGAGGAGGAGCAAGGCTTCTTTTTAGATGGACAGCCTCGAGCACAAGCACGGCTAGCGGATGGCCGATCCCGTGGAGCGACTACCATCTTTGTTAGCTGTCGAGAGGATTGTGAAAGCGAAAAGCTCAGACATATATAGGAGCATATACACAAATACATTTCCCTTGAAAAATCTGTGGACTCGTTTAAATTTGTTTCGAAGAAACAATTAAAATCCCGTAAATTTATTTCTTATAACTCTCGGTAAGTGTCCGCTCAGTGAGCAATAAGCCAAAGGTTAAACGTGTTGAAATACCCAATCCATTGGATGAACCCTGTGAAAAATTTCCATTCTTAAAAGCGGGTCTCGGTTCATGAAAGCTTGGGAACCGCTGGTTCAATCAATTCGGCGACACCTTGTATGCAGTCGCACTCAGAGTGACAACAATAAACGTTCCAAACAAATTTGCCATTTTTCCTATATCTTGCCCACTATCAGAATGATACCACAAAGATGTAAAAGGGCGGTGTGTTCAAACTTTCGGACGTAAGTGTATAAACGTAAAGGTGATGTGGGTCGTCCGACAAACTAACTACATCAACCGTACAACGTCAAATGCACTTGTCGGCGTGGCTAAGGTTGTTCTCTCTTTATTAGATCACTTAGTTAATACGTTCGTCGGTCGGTCACTCGCCGACGGTACCTGCTCACGTCTACGTCCACGTGAATATGTACCTGTATGTGTGAGAGCGCAAAGCATCGTCGGCAGCGGCGACTGGAAGAACGGAAAAACGGAACAGAAAGAAGGGAAGAACAGAGAGAGTCCATCCGGCAAGCGTTCGTTCGAAGCTCATTCTCTTCTTGTTCGCTTTTTGTTCCGAGCCGTGTCCCGCTTTAGTCCGACTATAGCGGCCCGCGGTTAGCTTCTCTGGCGCACGCTGGAGAGCTTTTGAGCACCCATAGATGCGGCGGATTTGCGACGAATTACTTCGCATGGGGAAATTGGGATGATAACGAGTTATTTTGATTGGCTTTTGTGACTAATTGCGGTCGGCGATTGTTGAACTTCGTTTGTCGAAAGGCGTTCGTCGGATGGACGTTTTGCTTTTCGGATTGTTTTGTTCGAGATGGACGTGCGAATTAAGGATTTGATTAAGGGATGGACGAACGACGGCAGTCTATGGGATAAATACATTAAATTTAATGACGATGTTGTGGTTTATAACATAATAGTTAAATACCAAAGATTATATGTGCCTTTTGTGCACTGATAGAAAGGTTTCTTTCATTCGGAGCAATATACTTTACCTCAAAGAAATGGTAGTTTCCAATAGAGTGAAATAAATATTTCTTTAACATAAAGAAAGACCTGAATTAAAACAAACTTGTAACGATGGAAAAGTAACGACTACGATAGAGCTAAAGCCCATCAGTAAGCTGTTGTATGTTATGTTGTACATGCTGCACTAATCTCTCGAGGATATTCACATCCACAAAAGCGACAGTTTTGTTTATTAGTGTGACCACCGATATGAAAATGGGCTCCGTCGCTGGAAAAATTCGTTGTGAACTGCGGTCTGCTGCGGAAATCCAATGGGCAAATACAAAGCTATCTTTAATAAGATAATGCCCCGTTTAGTATATCTGAATAGACATTACAGCACCTATACTGGTGATAGAAAAATTAGTAGAGGTCGTTGGCCACCAAAATCGCATGAACTTAGCCCCTTTAGATAACTGTCAATCTGTTGCTATCTACTCAGACAGCCAACCAGTAATAAAAGCGCTAACTTCCACACAGGCGAATTGGTGTGGGACTGCGTGAATCCATTCAATAGGTTGGGAAGCCGAATAAAGGTAAACTGGCCTGGGTACCAGGACGCGAAAGACATCGAGGAAATGTAAAGGCAGACGAATTAGCCCGAGCAGGTTCGTCAACTGCTGAAAATCGCCTAATGCACTTGGTGGGAATGGCATATACGGCAGTAAAAGCAACCACTAAACAATGGAAAGATAGAAAATCTCAAGGCTGGTGGCAGTTCATTCCAGGTCAGAAACAGCCCAAGCAATATCTGATTGGACACAGGCCTACATTCACAGCGGACCTAATAAGTAGAGACAGGAAGTCTGTTGGAACAATAGTGGGCCTGCTAACAGGACACTGTATGATCTAGAAGCACCCGAGTAATTTGGTCCTGACAAAGGAAACAGCGTGCAAATTCTGCCAGGTGGAAGAAGAGACTGCCGTCCATGAGCTGTGCGAATGTATAGCACTGGCAGGACTGCGCCTCTCAGAATTCTCAAAAAACAGAAACCTATGTAAAGAGATCACTCACAAGACTGCTAAATCTCATAAAGAAAGCAAAGCTAATGTAATTGATCTGAAGAGAGAGGGGAACCACAATAGATCGTGTTCAATTTCTGATGATTGTGTTAATTAAATTCTATTTTATTCTGTAACTGTCATAAGTTCTTCCACAACATGCTACCAGATTTGAAATACTTCTGTTGCAAAAATATTATTTAGCTAGATGATATTAGCAACCTCTCAGCAATTTTTGAAATCGGGAAATTTAATTTATTCTCAGTTATTTAAAATTACTCTGTATGAAGTCATTAATTTGAAGATTTATTTCTTGCATCGACTGGATTAAATTCCTCTTCTCCAATATTATTATAATATAAGAACTAGTTTGTTACAGGACTAGAACGATGTTCTGCTTCAAAATCTTTTATTTATGTTTCTCGTTTGATTTTTAAATAATGTACGAAAGTAAATATTAACAATACACTATTATTCTAGACACTACTGCGTTAATTTCGCAGAGAAACTGTGAGAAACGAGATTTCATGTATAAAAGAGCCGACAGTATACCTTGTTTAGATAAAAATTTAATTAAAACAACTGCCGGCGAAAGATTTTCTATAAAATTTAATTATAAAAGTATATGCGTCGAAACTTCTTCACCACACTTCCCTCTTTTTCGCTGTTTGTGGAAATTCCCTCATTGTTTCCTACTCTTAACCGCGTACACTTCCTTCGTTTTCTTAACTTTACCTCGACGCTGGCTGCAGTCTCCTTCGCTTGCACTGCTGGGAAGGAAAGAAATTTAATTCTATTTGCATAAAAAATCCTGAAATTTTTTATGAGCGTGTTTTACATATGCTTGGCCTCATAGAGGGCCCGTAACGACTGCATCATCAAACTTAAATATTTATTTTTTTTTTCTTTGTTACTTAAAAACGAAGATCATATACTTCGGTCATGTTTGTTTAGACTTGTTTATCCCAGTCATTTTGGGTGAGACTTTTGTGCTTAAATGTAACGTCGTTCTTCAAATCTGCGTATTTTGTGACAACTCTATATTTGCTTCTCAGTTGCATTTCGTATTTAATTTTATTATAAAAACGCGATTATTACAGTTTTAAATAAGCTAATTATGTTCCTGAAAATATGCAACTTATCTTGGAGTCGAACCCTCTCGATATTATCCGTTCAATACATCGGCCAATTGGTGTAACTTATCGATGCGATCTTATCTGCAATCGGTCGCGTAATATAAGCGCGCATCCTTGCTCGTAATCACTATAATTTCCATGTCATAACAGCGGCCGAACTCGAAAAAACGAATAATCGGGCCCCTCGATCCGGCAAAAACGTAGAACTCCAGTGTACGATGTACGGACGTAATGTTACTGTCAAACGGTATTAATGCTTTTTCGAAACAGAACCACTTACTCATCCAACCTTAGTCGGGCGTCGTCCACGTCAACCGTCCTCGTGCATTTAGCGTCCGTCTCCTTCTATCTTTTCCTCGTAATTTCCCTCGAACGACCCGACGGTCTCGGTAATTGATTACATCTTATTTATATTCAGAATTAAAATATTATTAATATGGACATGCCATTACGATGTTGACAAAATAATTAAAGTTAAGGTCAAGAGAAAGATGATGATGTGATGATGATGCTTCACGTATCGGTTGGCCGTGTACAGTTCAGTTGCATCGAAATGTCCTGTCGGGGGAAAAAACTAAGACTTTGATATTTTATTCTAAATCCTCCATTTCCCTGCTTGATTATCAAGAATATAAAATAAGGGAGAATGTGCTCAAACTTTGGTTTCAAATTGGAACGGAATAACACATGCTTGAGGCAAGTGATTTTATACCAACTAGGAGGAAAACTTACTTTTCTAATGACAACAATCTTTTTAGCGTAAAATAAAGGCGTACTGGTTGGTCCTTATTTTCTCTGGTACTCTCGATGGTTGAGATTCGAAGACCCATTTACGATATTTCTTTTCAATTGGGCAACCGCTTCGGGCTTATTACTGTACACTCGACTCTTCAAATGGCCCCATAAGAAGATCCTTAGGAGGCTGGTCCGAGGTTCTGGGCGTCCATGCAATATCGCCTCCATAGCCGCATTAGATGTATGGTATGCGGCTTCACTTTTCTTCGTCCAAGTGTATTGCGACGAAGTTCCCAGTGGACGGGGTTTAGAAAACCAATCGCAACAACCGCCTGAGCGTCAGGGTCCTCGAAAAAATAGGAGCCAATAATGCTTGGAGCTGACATTGCCATCGATCTCGCTATCTTCAGTGAAGGTAGAGATTTTTGCTGTTAGCCGTGCATTTCTTGCATTCCAGTAGCAAACTTGTTCTTTTTCAAAATGACGCGTAAGATAGAAATGGACTTTATCCGAAAAAATATGTTATTGAAATCGGCGAAGTGATTCAATATAATTTCAGCGAAATCAAACGTACGTAAGCATCATTCTTCGTAGGCTTGCGAATGGTATCCTTAATTCATTTTGATCAACGGACGACTGGCAGAATTATTTTGTTGACGTGACACTCAATGAAATTAAATAGCTTAGTTTTTTCACCGCGTTGCCTTGAACACACTGTTAGGTTCTTCACAACTTTCTTTAGAAGAGAGTCTTTAGAAAACCTTTCTTTAATCTACAAGTAACTGATGCAAAATCAAAATAATGTTTCAAAATGGGCCTCCCATTACATGAGAAGTCAGCAAAAAGGACGATTGATACTTGAAAAAAAAATATTTTCTGTAAAATAAAAATACTAATAAAAAAAATTATACAAAGCGTTCAAAGTAACTTATTGCTCGCAAGGTCGGCTTGCTTTTAAGATACCCTTCCATCCTATTAAAAAATATTAACAATGATTTGGAAATCCTCGTTAAGATATACAGAGGTCACTACTTAGAATACAATAACCATCTCCATCACTAAAGAATTAGAATTAATCTACTAGAGCCTGTAATCTCCGCCATTTCAAACGACATTCACTTTGAAGTTAACTGTACAAGTAATAAGCTCGTGCAATGGAGAAACGAAAAATAGAAGAGCGACCGTAAAAACAATCTCGTCCAAACTCTCCTTGTATAACATTGCCATATTTCCGAAGAATTTAGATTAACATATAAATTTTTCCTCGGAAGATTTCGAGCGGCCAGTATATTATAATAGACGCCGGGAGATGATGGGATTTAACGTTTTTTTAATTATGTTAAAGTTATACGCCATTTAGAAATTAACATACCGCTCCTCGCTCTGGCCGTAGAGTCGCCTCAGATAGCTTGACGACGAACAATCTCGTAATCCTGAATGCTTATACATTGTAAAACGATGTTGCGTTATAGTTCTCAGTTGTTCTCTACTACGAGTTTGAAATACACCGGGTCTAAGAAGTTTTCGTACATTTGCATCTAAAATAATAAGCTCTACACTTTCAATTTTATAAATTTCGGATTTAGCTAGTTAAGCGATAACGGTTTCTCTGGCATAAATCAATCAGGAGTTCCGCAGGGTTCGATATTGGGGCCTGTACTATTGTCTGAATTCTGATAAACTAAGATAATACTCAAAGAACTTTGGGTATTGAAAGTAGTGTTGTGCATTAGATTAGAGACGACAAAGTTCGATTTTTTCTTCTCCCACTCTTGGAGTATTCATTGGTTTTATGTTGTTACCGCCTTAGATTATGCTACTTCAAGTGCTTTGGTGATACGTACAAATTACAGAGGTAGAGCAGAAGTACTGGTTGTACATGTTAGAAAAACGGTTTGGAGCTGGAAAAACATGGGTTAGGCGAAGACAAGATTATTCTAACAATGATAGGTACAATTGATAAAAGAATTCTCCAAAACAAATCTGGAGTTACCAATCATCAGTGACTAAATTGCAACCCAAGAAACAGGAGCTGTGTTGGTTGCATGAATTGCAAACTAAATCTAATTTAAAGGACCTAGCAACCCTTGTATTTGGAACCAGTAAATACATTAAATTAACCGTGTTATTTGCTGTTTCTCCAGTTATTAAGTGTAGGTTAAGCCTGCACAAACGAGTTGCGCTTCACGAAATTAGCAGAGACTAGCCAGACTCGTGTTTATTCGTCTCATGAGAATGGGTTCGTGTTGCCTACTGGTTTCCCCTAGAACCGACAAAACACGAGTCTATCTAGTCTGTGCTAATTTCATGAAGCGCACACTCATTTCTGAAAGCGTAGATGAGTGTATCTTGATCAATTCCAGCTAACAATGAAGTTTCTCAGCGATCAATATTACGTTGTTAGAAATGGAAAAATATCATTCTTACGAAACACAAATGCTGCAAGAACACAATGAAGATGACCCTCATCGTTGAATGCAGTTTTTTATATAATTTTGGCAAATTCTCATTTCAAATGAAACCTTACTTCCATTTAGGCAAAAATGGAAGTAAGTCGACAACATTGAAGTAGAAGGAATTTTAACTGGCTAATGAAACACATACTCAATACCCTTACAGAGTTAATGTGTGGAAAGGAATAGGTGGCAATAGAATCACTGGCCCTTTCTTCTTTGATGAAACTCACACAGCAACGATATCGGAATCTTTTAAGGAACGGGCTTGTAGCTGCTCTTGTAGAAATTCTTCCGAATGAAGATGATCTTGACTTACCAAATGGCGATATTTTTGCACGCTCTGTTCGCGAGTTTTGAAACGACTGCTTTCCTGGGACGTGGATTGGTAGACAAAAACCAACAGAGCGATCCCCAAGATCCTCCCCTCCATCTTTTTATGGGGATACTTCGAATCGTAACTCGATGTTGATAAACTATAAAAAAATTTGGAAAATTAGGTAGGATGTGAGTCGAATTAGTCACAATGCGCAAAATGGATTCTTGTCTCATTGTCAAGACGGCAAGTGACTTAAAGGAAGCAATCGCTTCATGAAAACCTTACTCTGAGAGAGTGACGAGCCTGGAGTTCGAACTCGGTACCCCGAAACTGGCCCAGCGCGCTTGCCACAGCGCCACCACTAAATGTAAGATATATTTGACACGTTTAAATACGGACGGGACGATTAACACTCTAACTATGGTAAAAAAGGTGTTGCATCAAAATTTTCCCAATTATTACAACACATACACGTTCAGAAACTTTTTTAACGCATTGTACACGTAGAAACAACGTAACTACACCCGATCTGGTTGTCGTTGGCATTTTCTAAAAGGTACGAGCGTAATCTCATTAAGCATGGGATGCATTTATTGATACACATAAATGCGTACAAGCCGGGATGTAATTAGATGAATTGGCCGTTTAAAATTTATTAACATAGAAAGCTATGAATATTTTATTAACGTTAATATTAAGAAAGAGCGGAGAAGGAGCTGCCATCGGTATTCCTTATTACCCTACACACTCGCACACATACGCGGCGCAACGTACGTACATATTATGAATATATTAGATTATTCGTTTCGAATTTCAGTTAGGTACTCCATAGTAATTATAAATCAGCCAGGCCGTTCTCGCTACGTAAGCAGCGCTCTAATGATTTTATGTCTAATATAAGTTATATTAGATGCATAGAGATTATCTCTGGTATTGCTACATACCCGAGAAGCAAAAGGCGATCATAATAAACAAGCCACACCTAGTGATAATAAATATAAAATTTTGCAATGAATAGCGTATGTTTTATTGCGAGAATTGATATCCGTTTAGCGGTTTTTTCCTCGTCTCTTTCTTCATCTTTAGCGTTGGGCGTTGGGAAATTGAATCTGTTGCAATTTTATAGCTTCGTTTGTGATAGATTTAGATAGGACTTTTTGAGGATATGAAAATGAGGTTTTGAGTTATTACTGAAATAATATATTAAAGAACGAGTTCTATAAGACGTGGTTTTGTCGCACAAGTCCTAGTTTAGAGAACGAGCGTTAGCGCCGAGAATTACTACAAATTGCAAGCACGGTAATTCTGGGCATTAATTTCCAGTTGCCGTGGCAAGATGGCCTTCATTTGATAGCAGACAAATGCATATTTCGTGTGCAGCTTTTCCATGAAGATTCGATAAGAGGAAAACGTTACATATTAGTCTAGAAAGTATGTGGAATTCTTTGATTTTAGAGCGTATGTTTTTTTATAGCATTTTTTAGAAGAATATAGGCATTGGTATATATAGGCAGAATTGGCAAGAAATTTCACAACGTGGTCCTATTCCGTTGCGTATAATGGCCAGAACAGTAACAGCACATGTTACCATTGCCATGTGCCATTTTAAATGAACGCCTTCTTCAACAGCACATGCTTTGTACCCTGAAAGCTCAAAGTTGTAGCAAGATAACGTTAGATGGCATATTACCGGGTTTGCAAGACAATGGAATCGAAACATTCCAATGGCCAGCTGTCCCTCGAAACCTGAGCCTTATTTAGAATGTCTGGTGACTTATGAAAATCGAGGCAGAACGTGCGGCATCTCTCGTAATGTGTTAAGTTAGAAGTATGTATACGCCTTATTTGCTGGTATTTCAACGGTTTGTATATTAGCAAGTACGAAGGCTTTTCTTTCATATAAAATAAAGGTAATTTGTTCATTACTATTGTAGTTCATGCACCGCTTTAATAGAATATTACCATATTACTCGTATCAATTGCATGGCCAGTGCTCATATGATGTTTTGCTGATGCTAACTCAAAGACGTCTTTATTTCTAATATACAATTTGTGTTCTTTTAGCGTACATATGTTGACAATACTGTCGACACATATGGTAGATATTTATGTTAACAATGCACAATTAAATACGTTATTTCGGAAATGCTAACATACACTCCCCGACAAAAACTTAGAGGCGGTAAGATGTTGTACGGGTTTTAAGGGTTACAACATTTCTTTGCGAGATAGCGAGAACTAGCAAGATATCTAATTAAGTTTTTATTCGTAAAAGTAAAATAAACTTAAAAATATCTCCCCCAGTAATATATGAACTAAATAATAACTTATTACTCCGATGTTTAAACAATTTCTGCGACAAAAATTTAAACGCTCTGTTGCAAATGTAAAACAAAAATCAACAAATGAGTGATCAGTAATGCGTAGATCCTCCATTGTTCTTAATCACTTCCAATAGTCTGTTATTAATAGATTTATATAAATTTAACACATAATTTTGAGGGATATTCTGCCATTCAGTCACTATTGAAGTTTTCAGTTCCTGTACCGTGAAATATTGACGGCCTCCGCCATAAACGCGACGTGCCAACTCACCCCACATGTTTTCAATAATGTTTAACTCTGGTGACCGTACCGGCCACTGTAAAGTTTTAATCTTGTTCTCTTTAAACCATTCAGTAATGGTTTCTGCTTTATGAATTGGCCCGTTATCTTGCTGAAAAACAAAATTGCGCCAGGCCCATTGGTTTCCAAAACGTAGAAGATTGCCACGCAATAAGTCTTTATACGTCACAAATGTTATTTTGTTTGTGCAAAACACTATCCCACTTTTATCGCGAAATCCAATCGCTGCCAATATCATCACAGATCCACCCCCTAATTGTCTGGTCATTTTCACTTTTGATTCCTTTCTCAGATCATGATAATAATGCGAGTACCCATCCGGTCCGTCCAAATTAAAACGTTTCTCATCGGAAAATATAACTTTTTCCCATTGTTTCTTCCAGGATACGTGTTCTTCAGCAAATCTCAACCTCGCTTCTTTGTGTTTCGCCGAAAGTGGCGGTTTTCTCAACATTTTCTTCCGTGATATTACCGGTGACGCCTTTAAAATCCTTTGAACATTACGCACGTGCATTTGTACCGCCGCTTGTTCTGCAATAACTCTCGCCGACGCAGAAGAATTGGATGCACACCGAAATATCATGCGTTTGTCCCGCTCAGTTACAGCTTTCGGTCGCCCCTGGCCTTTGGTTTGCCGTAATTTTCCGGATCTTTTAGGAAATTTCTAACGCAATGACCGCTTCTTCGTAACCGACGAGCAATTTCCTTCTTACTAACACCATCCTGGTGCCAGGCTAGAACTTTACCCCTTTCTATCAAGGATAATTGTTTTTTCCTACCCATACTGCAAACACTTTATAAAATATAATTGCTCGCGGTGAAATGTGTACACTTTACCAGCACAACCGCTGCATATAAAGAGAAGAATCAAATTAAAACATTTTTGCTTATAGTAATGTAATAAATGCACAGGGTCTAAATTTTCGTCGCATTTAAAATTCCTATTTTGATCTGGGAAAATCTCGATTACCCCTCATAAAGCACTAAATACCCAGAAATATCTATAAATGGACTATTTACATAACAAGTATTAATAACCCTCATTTACGTTTTATATAATGTCTATAAACTTTGTTTGGTAAATAGAAACGATACCACGTCTATGTTTTTGTCGGGCAGTGTACTTCGAGCGAAAGTTTTAAGATTACAACGATCACGATGAGAACTTTAGGTATCACTCTCTGTGTCGTTATATGTTTTTTTTCGCCATCGACTTAATTTCAGTAAAGGATTAGTGCAGATCCACGATACACGGATTTAGCGGATGAAACTTGCTACAGTCGTAACCCTTCTTGGCAAACACTAAAGTATCGCTACGCTTCTCACCACATGAGTTATTTAATTAATTCGGAAGAATTGTTAACCGTATAACCGAATGATGTGAGAAAAAGATTTTAACATTAGCATGCCTATCCCTATTCTAAAGTATATTTGCAAGTTCCTACTTTTACCGCCCGTACCCTCAAACATGCAAATTTTACGAAACTAAAAGGAAAGATTCTTGCCTGTGGCACAAAACGTGCATTCGTGTCACATCAATAAATCCACTAATTAAGTTACGTTCGTAATTAGTTGGAGGTTTTCTAATTTAACATTAAGCCCAGTTTCGTTTATGGTTGCGGTACATTTGATAATTCAATCCTTCTACAGTGGTAATGAGCCACAGATTGCCCGTTTCGTTTTTCCAATATACGTTTTGCCACAGTTACCGCATGGCCCTGATGAAGTTTAAATGAAAAGGGAGATGTTTTTGCGTCATCCCGGCAATTTTAACCGAGTCCAAATTTAAAATCGCAAATTGCTATAATTTGAACTATTTACGCATACGTAAGTTAATGCAAAAAAAAAATGGGAAAATACCATTAGTTCAGACCAAACAGTTACGACAATATTATGAATTTAGCATTATCAGCTTGGTCATTTATATTCCCTATTTTTCTAAATCAAGCCTAAAACTACAAATTTCTGACTAGCTTCAGACAAATATTATAATGAACAAATAAATAAAGTGTAAAGTTACATACTTCTTTGGTCTCTTCCTCTTAATATAAGCAAATGTTTCATTGGTATCAAACGCGAGCAATACGGTGGCCACTCCAAGAAGATCCTCCACATCGTGGTATATGTGATTTGTATGGCCAAGGCTATGTCAATAAAATGTGAATGGAAACACAAACTTTGCCTCAACCAAGTAATATAAGAATACTAGAATTAAGATAATCCAATTGTTCGTAAAAGTAGCCTTCGACAAAGGCCTCACCAGCATTCCAAACAGATACGTCAGTTAACTTGTGAATAACAGCCACTTAAAATGTGATGTAACAACAATGGAGAGAATCGAATATAGAGTGATTAATTTGTTTCTAAAAAAGAAAACAAATGAGATAAAAGTGATATTTGCTATCGATCACTAAATATTGGGCAGCTGAATTTAAACGCCGCCGGACGAGCAAATTTTATAAAGAATATCTAGCCGTCCAAATGAGGTCGCTAGATCAGAAATGATCGAAAAAATTCACGAATGATCGGAGATTGAAAGCACGTAAGATAGCTGAGGCTGTGAGCATCTCAAGTAACCGAAGGAAGCTTTCTGCAAGATGAGTGCCGCTATTGCTTATAATTCAAAGGAACGTTTAGCGATGTTAAAACGCAATGCGAATGATTTTTGGCGTTATCACAGTACACGAGCGTTGATCATTATGAAAAGTGCAAAACGATCAATGGCGGTAATTATGGCAACTTATTGGATCATTTCGGCAATGCCGTGAACGAAAAACATCCGAATTTGGCGAGCGGAAGGATTTTGTTTCACCAATTTCGTTTTAAATGAAATGCAAAAGATAAGAAAACGTTCAACTAAGTGTATCAATCCCGCAGAGGACTATGTTGAAAAATAAAATGAATTTTACTAATGAAAATCTTTTTCTCTTGCCAAGCCCGGATATTCATCTGATTCAAACCAAAATCATAAAGAAATCTTACGAATCATGGAGTTAAAATAGAAATATTTAGTATAGTTCACTTTCATCTCCAATTACCGCTATATTTCCCAACATCACCAGTAGCTAAGATATATAATTTATTCTTTTACTACCCACAAGTAAATGTTAAACACGATCTAGAATTAGGTTTACAACATCTTGTGATGTCACCATCACATATCGACTCACACACAAATAATCTCTAACATTAACATTCGCAAGAACACTTCTAAATGTATCAATTACGAAAATCAGCGGCTATATCCATCCATGTCTTCATCATTACACGCGTACACGTTAGAAAAGGTTAATTTACTATGTTATTCAAGTTTTCATTTGCATTCTCTATATTCCTGGTTGTTTAATGACTGATATTCGAAATCAATATACCTAGCATTTTATGTGGTCTAGATACGTAGATACGTGAATATGTGAGTCGTACGAAATTACACCTCTAACTAGAAGAGAATTGCGCGTAATTGGAAAACCGTGGTGCTTTATTTTCCACCTTTGTTCCATCTTATTCTACATAGAATAAGTTAAAGAAATCGCGCTCTCTTGGTACATATATAGTAAAGATGTAACTTTAATACATATATTTAAGTGTCGAATGTATGACAATGATAAAATCTCGCCTTTATATTCTAAAACGGATCGTGCGAGCGGTGAATTTTTCTCTGAAACAATATCAAGCAGATGTACACTGCCGTTCAGAGAAGTTCGGTCGGTTGGTAAATAACATGAAAAGGTTACAGAAACAAACGAAACTAAAAACAAAATGCAATTTTATTGTATGTACAGGTAAAAAAGACGAAAATAAATAAATAAAAAGTTATTCTGGCCTAATATAACATACTGAACATTATATTTTTTTTTTCATCGAAAAAAACCTCCTTTGCTGTTAATCACCGCTCGAACTATTCTAGGCGTTCTTTCGATAAGTTTTGTTAAAACGGATTGTGGAATATTAATCCGTTCTTGTTGCAGAAGATTCCGTAAATGTTCTTGTGAAGTTAGGCATATTTTTCGGATCGTCCTGTCCAGTTCATCCCACAACAACTCTATAGGGTTCAAATCTGGGCTTTGTGGGGGCCATGTCATTACTTTCAGGGAGTGCTGTTCTTCTTGCTCCTTTAGTTAGTTCTTACACACTAACGGGGTGTATTTTGGGTCGTTGTCATGCATGAATGTAAAGTTACGGCCTATTATACGCAATCCTGATGGCACTGCATGATTCTGGAATATTGCAAAATAATTTTCCTTCCTCATTACACCCTGCACTCTGCACAAATCTCCTGTCCCAGCAAAGGAGAAACATCCCCATACTAACACAGAACTACGCCCTTGCTTCACTGTTGGCACAATGCAGTTCGGGATCACTTTTCGGTTTTAGATCTTCGGACATAAACTCGTCGATTTTGCCCAAAAACCTCAAATTTTGACTCGTCACTCCAAAGCACGTATTTCCAAACATCTAACGACCAATCAAGATGAGAACGGGCCCACAGTAGCCGTTTTGCTCTGTTGCCCCGACGTAATAAGGGTTTTCGAATGGCAATGCGTCCATGAAGGTCTGCTTGTTGAAGTCGACGTTTTACCGTACTCGCCGAAACTTGTTCTTCACGGCCACGATTGACTTCGGCTGCTATTTGTGGCGCTCTTAATCTTCTATTGCGTTTGCTTAATAATACAATTCTCAAATCTTCAGATTTTGTTGTTTTCCTAGATGCTCCAGGACGAACACGATTTTCTATAGTTCCAGTTGTCCGATATCGCTTTATGATGTCATTTACTGTTGAACTTCTCATATATATTTTTTCAGCAATTGGTCGCCCCGAATATCCTTCTTCAAACAGCGTAATAATGCGTGAACGTTTTTCTACACTGGTAGGCTTGCCACGTGCCATTTTGAAGTAAATTTTCTTAAAACTTTCGCGCAAAAACGACAGATGCACACCAACACACGTGTAACAGTAAAATGAATCAAATTTATATCTTTACGCGCGTGATAAATAAACAAGAGTGATACTGCGGTGTATTTCCTAAATGTATTGTTCGTTAATAATCCCCAAACGACCCGTTTCAAAAGATCGGTACTTCCGAGAAATTCTTGGAATGATAATAAAAGGGACTTTATTGTGGTTGTCGCAATATTTCTACTTTACATAATAATTGATGGCTTTAATCCCTCAGAAAAGAGTGTATGCTTAATATTTTTCTAATTTTATCTATTAATAATCGTATACAGTGTTATATACTAGATTTTTATTGTATGACCGAACTTCACTGAACGGCAGTGTATATCTCGACTTCAAGTTTAGAACGTCCGTCCTCTGGGTATTAGTTAGCTAATAATAAATGTGTGGCTATGGAGTAATATGGTGTAATAATGGAATAATATGGTGTGGTATATGGATGAAAGGTGGATAGTGTTGAATATTTCAGTTTCTATAACCATGAACCTACCAAAGGGTAACTCAAATAGAACTATAAGATTGGTATTTTGTATAAAGCACTACACACAAAAAAGTATTGTTTGAACAAAATAAATATATCTTTTTGGAGTTATTTCATGGCGCGAAAGCAATATTTCTTTGGTATAAGTAAATATGAAGATATTTGTTTCAAAATAAAATAATATTTCCTTGTATCAAAGAAATTTGCATCTTCTCTTTAAGAACGACGAGCCAGATGTATCTCCTTTGAAGGATAGGCGCTTGTATCTCTTAGCACTAGATACGCCTCGGTGGTCGTTCTTGAAAAAACGTGATATAAGCCGAAAGGTAAAGGTAAAGAGCGATGTTGGTAGAGACATGTTCCCAGTACCACGAGCAGTTTTATTAGCAGCATTTTTTCTCACATTTCTTAGACAAAATTTACTGTTTAGGAAAGCAGTTCTAAATTGTAGTTACTATCACAATCAAACTATTGTCAATATTTTTTTTGGTTAAGAATGTGGCGTTTTTCCTTTAAAAGCTCGATTTAAATTTGTTGTTTTAATGATTTCATTGCTACCAATTTCTTTGTTGTTATTTCAAATATCAAGTTTTGTTGATATTAGTGTGTCATGCTTTTTTGAGTTAAAGAAATGATATAAAAAGAAATTTCTCCGATAGGAAGCAATATTTCTTTGCTCAAAAAATTATGTCTTTCATTCAATGCAGGTTTCCTTGAATCAACAAATCCTTTTTCTCATTGCAGATATTAAAGAAATCAATGCTTTTCGTATTTCAATGTAATATGTATACTTTACACAATACCTTTGTTTAATCAAAAAAATTATATGATCGTTCAGAGTACCAATTTGGCTTTTTACTGTTGCATCAGCTTCCTTCAACTCTCATCATTAACAGCTACGCAACAGCTTATTTTCCAAAGCTATTACTAAATTGTGCTGTTTATTTCCGTACTGGAACATTAAATATGGAAAATAGTAAAAATTAATTAATGGATTCATCACAGAATGGGCTACTAACGCGTCCTCTGTTGCAGATTCTATCATCGCGTCTGAAATTTTGTTTACTTGTTAACTAGAGGAACTTCCTGGAAACTACATATTATGGCTGGTTGTCCCAATAAAAACAACAATCTTTCCAATTGAAAATCGCTCTTGTGATTGATAAAAAATGCTTAATCCTTAAGATTTTTCAAACTTAATTAAAAATATTTATTTAAGGAGATCCTTTTTTATTTTAAAGGATTTAGGTTTAATTTTTAATACATTGACTTACAGTTGTTAATCTCTTTCGATGTTGTCCTCTTCAATTCCTCCTCAAATGTTTTACGTCCTTTTCGATGCCTTTTTTTTTTAATAAATTGGTATTGGGATCATTGCCAATTGCCCCCCTACTTCAAATGGTTTTCAACTTCTTCTCATGATATTTTCTAATTTATATTAATGCTTGTTTTTAAATTAAATTCTTCTCTAAATTTATTTTTTCCAAAAACTTGTCTACTGTTAAATTACTTTTTCTATTTTGAATGTCGATGACTAGATTCCAATGTTGCATGATTTTGTGTGTTTTTGGATAAAAATTGTTATTGAAAGATAAAGTTTATCAGCGAATTTCCATGTGAGAAAACTTACAAACATGGAGATTAGAATGCAGTTTCCATTTAGCGATAATTGCAACGAGTGCTTTCCTCCTACATCGTTAATTCTTCATGCTTTTCCGGCATTGCGCCATGCTCCTGCTCCCCTCCTATTTGTACGTGTTTGTTTCAATTCTTCATTCCGAAAAAATCCAAACTCCGCTATTTTCTTCGCCGCTTCCGTCCGTGCTACGTTTACGAAAAACGTCGCCATGTAAATTATGACGTTTTTAATTTCGTACATTTTGCAACGGCGACGACAACAGTGGCGGCGGCGACGGTGGTGACGCCTCGCTTCTAAATTTTTTATTTGCATTCAAGGAAAAGCCCATTAGTTTTAAAATTAAAATATACATCACTCGACCACCGTCGCAGAGCCATATACTAAAACCACCAGACGACTAAAAGCTACAGCAGTAGTAGTAGCGGTGGAAACAGCATCGTTTGAAGCAACAACCAGGCTCGAGGTATGTATATAACGTAAGGAGGGTGCCCGCGACCAAAACAACCAACCGCCGCAACGCCACCGAAGCAAAAACAAATGGCACTGCGGCTCTCTTGCAATATTACACTATGAAATTTATGATAAGTTATAAAGAACGCGAACGGGACTAGGTTCGCCATTAGCGCAAGCAGTTTTTGGGTTTTTTACGGGCGCTGGACGTAACAGGAAACGTTCAGCGACGGGATAAAGACTTGTCGACTTGGTTCGTGCAGATTTATATTTCGGCGGCGCTTGCTGTTGAGCGTTTCGCTGTTGTTTTCTCCTTCTCTCGCGCGAACACCCTCTCGACAATCGCACTTCTTCCTCTTCGTTTCCGCGTTGCTATTACCGCTTTCGTACGTTCGCTACCGAAGATCTAGTGCCCGTTTTATGTTCGTGGCGGCGCACTTAGACTTGGGTGTTACGAAGGATATTTGTTGGCGGATTTTTTTTTGCTCTTTTTTGGCGGGAGAAAATCATCAAACCGATACTTGTCGCATATATTACAAGTAGTGGGGAACT
The DNA here is from genome assembly GCA_902655005.2 of Marronus borbonicus. NCBI lineage: Eukaryota > Metazoa > Arthropoda > Insecta > Coleoptera > Scarabaeidae > Marronus > Marronus borbonicus. The sequence continues at coordinate 2,933,360 of LR737398.1, read as the reverse complement.
ACAAATATACGCAGGTGTCCCATTTCATGCCATTACTAGTATTAATTTTTTTTAGTAAAATGTAACATTAAACACTAAATTCCACACTCCAATATAGACTAATCTTTAATACAAGAAAAACCTTTTAGGAAGAGCATTTTTTTGATACCTACTTGGCAACACAGTGTACAATGTAGTGTCGACCATGATGTGATCAGTATTACTAACCTTGCTCTTATAAGAGCAATGAAGTGCATTAAATTAAAGAACTTTTAGAAGCTTGTCTATTTTTTTTAAATATTAAAAGCAGAAAGATAATTACATGTTTGATTTCTTATATTCGAAAGTTCCTACAACTAGCAGTCTTTCTGTAGGGAAACTTTTCCTCTTTTATTTCTATTACGTACCTTCAATTGTTTCTACATCAGAAAAATTGAAAGTCAAAGTAGAAACAGATAGAGAGATAAGCATTTCCTTATGCATTGCGAACTAGGATAAAAATCAACTAATGAGGGAAACAATTTTAATTATGTGTGTTATTTTGGGTTATCTCTTCTTTCCATCACCTTCAAAGACATGGCCAACAGGAAGTAACTCAAATTAAAATATATGACGTGAGTTTTTGTAATTACTGTAAATACAGGATATTTCACTACTAGCTAATGTAGCTAATAGTGAGCAACCAATGCCGGCTTTCAAATACTGAAATTCCCTGTTTTCAAACTTGTAAATTACCGATTCACTGAAAACACTACTGACGTTACTTTCTAGACGGGAGGACCATGTTGTTTGCCATTACGTAGCGTTAAGAAATATTCCAGCGCTGTTTTACGTAAATTAGTGACATAAGCTGAGAGGCAAAAAGCGATATGAGGTAAGGAAAAACACTCGGAGCAACGCCTTCTCCCCTCATATTCCTCCTTCCTATATTAGAATAACAGATTATTACTAGTACTTGTCGCAATATTTTCTATGATTAAGTAGCATACTGGATGTTTATTGTACGGTTTCTATATTTATCTGTAGCGCTTTTACCAGGGTCACCTGAAAATTTTCAAGCCTCAACATGAATCGTGAAAAATATTCTGTTTGTATAATAGCATTTTGTGTCAAAAATCAAATATCGAGCAAGATTGTGGGAAGATTATTAAGAGAAATCGGAAAAATATTGAGAAATTAGCAAGAATTACAATGCTTTACTCTACAAAAGAATCTACTACTTCCCTTTGATGCAGTATAAATTGGTCTTAAAAAGTTAGCTTTCCTTTTCAATGCTGAAAATATTTTTTAAAAGTTCTTGACAAGAACTTTTATTTTCAGGGTTAAAAAAAACATTTATTCCACAATAACTATTCTTGTTTAGAGAGAGTATTTTACGTGTTGAAATGACGAAGAAAAATTGAATTCTTATAGCATAGTGCCACCCTCCTAGTATTATCCCATTAAAGTCATTAAACAGAGCTAGAAGAGCAGCTGTTATTTATACGAAATAATCTAATAACAGACTAGAACCAACTCGTATTTGTTTACGTCTACCAGATACAGAACTTCCAATTTAATACGTTAGTTTGTATCGTATCAAGTCACAAAACACGTATTTTTCGAGATAAGAGACCAGGTGGAAACAAAATAGAGCAACGTAATTAATCGAAATTTAAATCCCTTACCGCCTGCATCAAATTTAAATCACCACCTATCAAATCCCATTAATTGAATATTTACGCGAACATATGTAAGACACAAAGCGCTGCTTTATTAATGATTTTAAAACCGTGCGTTGCATGCGCCCAAGTAATATCAAATGAATCCTGCGGCGCGACGCGGTGTATCCGGCGAAATGTAGCTACGACTAACGTTCGGAATAATTTAATCTATTAAAGGCTTTATGAATGTTTTATGTCGCTTATAAAATATACACCAACTCGAATTACATGCGCATAATATATACCTACATTCGTACACGTGCATTATATAGGCAACCGATCGGTAGTAGCAATAAACTGGAAGCAATAAAGATTAAAACGCATTAGGCCATTTGACGAGAGTTTTACCGATGATGATTTGTAAACGAAATTGCGTTGTTTTTAGACAATGAATTGAATCTGTGCAATATTTACGCATCCATGTAATATGTACACTGCCGTTCAGTGAAGTTCGGTCATACAATAAAAATCTATTATATCACACTGTATACAATTATTAATACATAAAATTAGAAAAATATTAAGCATACAGCTCTTTTCTAAGGGATTAAAGCCATAAATTATTATGTAAAGTAGAAATATTGCGACAACCACAATAAAGTCCCTTTTATTATCATTCCGAGAATTTCTCGGAAGTACCGATCTTTTGAAACGGGTCGTTCGGGGACTATTAACGAACAATATATTTAGGAAATATACCGCAGCATCACTATTGTTTATTTATCAATGGGCGTAAAGATATAAATTTGCTTCATTTTACTGTTGAACGTGTGTCGGTGTGCATCTGTCGTTTTTACGCGAAAGTTTTAAGAAAATTTACTTCAAAATGGCACGTGGCAAGCCTACCAACCAAAGAAAAACGTTCACGCATTATTACGCGGTTTGAAGAAGGATATTCGGGGCGACAAATTGCTGAAAAAATAAATATGAGAAGTTCAACAGTAAATGACATCATAAAGCGATATCGGACAACTGGAACTATAGAAAATCGTGTTCGTCCTGGAGCATCGAGGAAAACAACAAAAGCTGAAGATTTGAGAATTGTATTATTAAGCAAACGCAATAGAAAATTAACAGCGCCACAAATAGCAGCCGAAGTCAATCGCGGCCGTGAAGAACAAGTTTCGGCGAGTACGGTAAAACGTCGACTTCAACAATGCCATTCGAAAACCCTTGTTACGTCGGGGCAACAGAACAAAATGGCTACAGTGGGCCCGTTCTCATCTAGATTGGTCGTTAGATGATTGGAAACACGTGCTTTGGAGTGACGAGTCAAAGTTTGAGGTTTCTGGGCAAAATCGACGAGTTTATGCCCCAAGATCTAAAACCGAAAAGTGATCCCGGACTGCATTGTGCCTACAGTGAAGCAAGGGCGTGGTTCTGTGTTAGTGTGGGGATGTTTCTCCTTTGCTGGGGCGGGAGATTTATGCAGAGTGCAGGGTGTAACGAGGAAGGAGAATTATTTTGCAATACTCCAGAATCATGCAGTGCCATCAGGATTGCGTATAATAGGCCGTAACTTTACATTCTTGACAACGACCCAAAACACACCGCGTTAGTGTGTAAGAACTATCTAAAGGAGCAAGAAGAACAGCACACCCTGAAAGTAATGACATGGCCCCCACAAAATCCAGATTTGAACCCGATAGAGTTGTTGTGGGATGAACTGGACAGGAGGATCCGAAAAATATGCCCAGCTTCACAAGAACATTTACGGAATATTCTGCAACATGAATGCATTAATATTCCACAATCCGTTTCAACAAAACTTATCGAAAGAATGCCTAGAATAGTTCGAGCGGTGATTAACAGCAAAGGAGGTTTTTTCGATGAAAAAAAAAATTCAGTATGTTATATTAGGCCAGAATAACTTTTTATTTATTTATTTTTTTACCTGTACATACAATAAAATTGCTTTTTGTTTTTAGTTTCGTTTGTTTCTGTGACCTTTTCATTTTTTTTTACCAACCGACCGAACTTCTCTGAACGGCGGTGTACGTATGATTAAATTTGAAAGTGCTGAATTGTGAGATTTTTTAGTGTTTAAACAAATTAACCTCATCATAAGCCTTATTAATCAAATAGATTTACGAGAATCTTATTCTACAATTACTTCAGGAATATGTTAAAACTATTATTTTGTTGCTTTGCTTCTTACAAATGAATATGCTTTATAAAGTGCTTTACATTAAACTATTCGAGGGGGTTCTCTAAGTGAGCCCCGCGATGCCCCGGCCCTCCACGAGAAATTCTTGTGAACGCGAGTAGACACGGTCTATAATATTCTGGAATTAACATTTTGAATCAACTTCGAAGCTAACGGAGCTTTCTAGAACATCTAAACTAGATCGTTCCCGTAGCTTCTCGAACTTTCTAGAAAGATATGGAACACTGTCAGTATTCCAGAAAAGTAAGAACTTTCGTGAAGTTCACGACACTTTCTAATGGATACGTTATCGAAGTTCCGCGGTAGTCCTAAGTAGGTGGGGCGATTAGTATAAATACGGCACCACTTCGGCGAACCAGTTCTGTTCCTAAATAACAATCGAAGAATAAACATCCCAAAAGAAAGGTAAACGGTTTTAAGACGTCCACTGCCAGAGGAGCATTTGCCTTGATTCAGTGTGTCGCTTTGTGTTTGGGAAGCCCTGAATTATTTCATTTAAAGGTCAATGAATGTGGCCAGTTTCAATTTTAAAGTAGTTCAGGGATCAATGGAGGTGTCTATTTGCAATTTCATATTCATTCATGCATATAACCGCCTACTTGAGTTCATGCTCAGATAGATGAGATAATTTGCGAAATTCCAATGTTTCTTTAACGGTCGGTTTACAAATACAAAAAAATAGATAAATAAATATATCGGAAGTGGTAAGGATCAGACACAGAACACGCAAAGCAAGCTGTTGTTCTTCTCCCTGAACACCACAATCACATTAAGTAAAAAATAAAAAAAAATACAATACAAAAATATGACTAAATCGTCTAAGCAATGGAGGAGTCAGTGCTACGGGAGACAAAATACGCACTGCGCCACGGATGGCGTTAAATATGCGAACAACATTGCAAAAAAAGGATCTTTCGAACATCTCGAGGTAATGTATTGAAGGCGTCAGCAACCCTCTAGATTTAACGTTGATCGCATTCACATCAGTTCTAAAGACTAACTTCCGATACAGGTAACTTATTATAAATAATTAAAATTGTGGAAAATTGTCATCCAGTAAGGGCGGAGGAGACGTGATCAATTCGACGGATAAGGTGAGAGAGCACAAGAGCTCCCTAAAACGCAACCTGGTATCCAAAATCAATCCCAAATTACGACCACTCTCAGAATGAGGTAAATTGATATTATTAATTACTCTTTTAATGTTGTCCAAAACAATTGCTCTTGCCTTCTTCCGGCCAAAAATCAGTAAAGATTTTCTCCCATAATCGAGGCCAGATCAAAATCGATTTTAGAAGTACCAATAACGAAGTCCCTAGTGGAATTATTAATTATTTGCTTAATATCCAAGGTATCCCGCTTATTATAAAACATAAGGCAATGCCTGCTATTAATATCTAAGAGATTCACGTTAAAATCGTCTAAAATAACCCTATTTTGCGTGTTAAAGCATGTATTGGACAACATTTCTTATAAATGAGGAAGTATCTGCTGAGAAGACACCCATCGCAACAGTCACGTTATTTAACAATACCTTAATCTACATCTATCTACAAGCTTGCCTACCATCCACTCTATTCCGTCGAGCAACACTGCACCCGTTCAAAGTAACAGTAATTAAATAAATAAAGCAGTTTTCAACTCCCTGTAAGAATTTATGTAAGTACAAAGACTCACTGTTGAGTGACCCGCCGTTAGTACTCGCTGGATATTTGCAAGATGTGGTTGTGAACCTTACGGATGGCAGAACCATATTTAATTCTAATAATATTATAGGACGACGTTTCTAGCGGAGATGCCAATCTGACGAATATCTTTACAAAAACTTCTAATTTGTTGTCTCTCGTCCTCCTTATCTTGCGGAAGTCCAAAAATACGAATATTGCTCCAGTTCAAGTTCGTCTATTTTATTCCTTAATGTTCGTTGGATATCGTTCTCTTTTTTCAAATGTTCGCATTTTTCTAAAATATGTTTTTACAGCGCTCTAATTTTTATCGGCCTTTTTTGAAATCTCTGTAATACGATCAATGAAAGTGGCACCTTTTAACAATTCTTTTAAAGAAGTACGACATATTCACTATCCTAGTAAGTGTCGAATTACAACGGAGCGGTAATATCATTCGGTAAATCAATCAATATTATTCCATAAAATAAATTTGATATGGAGATTAAACCGCAACCGCGCAAACTAGTATAACGAGCCTAGCGCGTTCGCAATTTAAATATTTCGCGTATTAAATTAAAAACGCAATTTACTTTGCAAACATTAAAACTTGAAATGAGAATATTAAAGAAAAATAGGGTGAGCTGGACGAAAGGGGCCTGCTGGTGGTTGGGGAGGCCAGTCTTGGAAATTCTATGCGTTGCGAAGAGAGGGAGGTCACAGATTGGGGAACGAAGAGTGTAAGGGGAAGAGGAGAGAGAATGGAGGCTTCGGCCGAGAAAAAGTTTCCAATAAAAATATTAAGTTAAAAATTTATTTTCAGTAGAATGAAGTAACGCAAAAAAAACAAAGCGAACAAAAGGAAAACATTACAAAAGGAGGAGAGAATTCAACTCGCCTTGGATTTTCCCTCTCCGTCGTATTGATTTACCGGAGCGGGAGGGGGTGGGCGCAAGAAAGAAAAGGAGGAGAGCTTGTGCAAGTGCATTTAAGTAAATATCAGCGGATAGAAACTTATACAATAATATTAGCATTCCCCGCTGTTCCCCCCACCCTACACCTTCACCACCATCTTCGGCTCGCCGTGTACAATCGAAAGAAGCACTGAATAAATTACTTTCTGTTTCTGCATTTTGCCTTATTCAATCGGAATATGTTTTCATATATATTCCGTTTTCGATATTTATACGTATGTAAATATTCACCTTCATTTTATAACGTTGCTTCTTTCCTTTTTTCTTTCGTTTCCTCTAGGCGGGCTGCGTGGAATTTCGCCGGGAAAGCGGCGAATGTAATTTAGAAATATGTAGGTGGGTATTCCGAATCATCTGAATTGTAGATGAACGTATTCTGCTATCTGAGCAGGATATGTAACTTTTCAATCTATCGGTATGGAGAATTTTTAAAACTACTTGTGCGAAGGAATTCTTCTAAAAAGACAGACATGGTGGTTGATTTGTTTGGAAAGGTAATTGAAAATTTTGTAAGAAGATACAACTTGCCTATATTAATCCTCATAAACAAAAATGCAAAATATGTTGAAAGTATACAAGGGGACAGGGAAGCTAGGGGAAAAAAATGCATGTAAGTAGACAAGATGTCCAGACTCACAAAGATGGATCAAGATTCTGCTTATTCGCGTTGCTCATCGTTTGGTTAATAGGTGCTTTAAGCAAGATGTTGGTGTTAGCTCTAGGTACTTGAAACACATTAAAGAATCGACTATAACGAATCAATATTGTAAAGTTTAATTGAGATGGAATTGCAAGTGAATCGGTATTATTTTTTAAGATTTTGTAAAGAAACTCCACACACAAATCCTCACGCCGATCAGCCAGGACAAAAAATTGTGACTCGAAAGTAGGTTATAAGTGCCTCATTGTTCATTGGAAAGTAAGGGTACTTTAGAAGTCTCATTTGAATACGCTCGATCATAAGATTTTGGGGATACCAAATAATAGAAGCGTATTCGACCTTAGAACAAACATAAGCATAATAACAACACTTGTTTATTGGTCGCTTGCAGCATTTCTTTGCTGTCTGCAGCACAGAAAGTAGCAAATTTTTTAAATTTCAATGGATCTTTTAGTGTGTAGTAGAGCTTCTCACCCGGGAAAGCGGGATTCCGATATCTCGGGATTCCGGAGGTAAAAAGTCATACCGTTATCCTGAGATAACAATCCATATGTCCCGGGAATCGCTCTAATTATTATATTAAGCGTTTTTTCATTTTTTTAAGATACCGAAAATGCTCGCACGCGAAATTTTAACATTTTGTATAGACGATAAATAAATCTACCCTAAGAAACACCTAAAAACATAAAAAAAAGTAAAAAATTCAATAATAAATCCAAAGAAATGCACATTTTACGCTAATGACCATCATACCGACATCAAATGAATCGGAAAAGTTTTTCCTGCAGCTGGTCTTTTCATCACAAGAATTCGCCCATTTTTAAGTAATAGCGCATTGATAATTTACGTCTCTTAGAAAATTATTCTATTTTTTTTTGTATTTTTTTTAACTTAAAAAAGTACTTACTCACCATAAGTAAACGCTTATTGTGAGTAACCAATTACGGGAAATCCTGGGATCCCGGGAATAGAAGCCTTTTCTTCCCGGAATCTCGGGAGCTGGGGAAAAGTAACCGGATGCGCGAACAAATATCAAAATTTCTAGAATTAATTGAAGAAAATGCATATCTGTGGAACGTAATAAACAAAAATGCACGGTCTACGATGTTGAACCCGGCCTTTTTCTTTTTATTATTAAACGCCTGCGGAGTCTCCGTTTTAACAAAATCGCTGATAGACATGCGGTCTCTTATACTAATTGCACTCATATTTCTCTTAATGTACTCACATTCTATTTATTCTACAATATTGTAGTAACAGACGCGTTCACCACGGCGACTATAGAAGTGCTATGCTGAAACAATGCAGCTGCTGCTGATTACACGATATGACATAGTAACCTTTTATAGCTTCTGCAGTTTTACAGGATTGTCGCAGTGCAAAGAATTATATTTTTTTAACTTAAAAAAGTACTTACTCACAATAAGTAAACGCTT
>LR737398.1:2844275-2924299 GCA_902655005.2 Marronus borbonicus | reverse complement strand
TCGGGAATAGAAGCCTTTTCTTCCCGGAATCTCGGGATTTGAATTTTACGGGAGATGAGATCCCTAATGTGCAGTACTTATATTTTGCATTATCGATGTTTTTCTTAATACATATAGCGATAAAACGTAAGAAGTAACTGGATGCGCGAACAAATATCAAAATTTCTAGAATTAATTGAAGAAAATGCATATCTGTGGAACATAATAAACAAATATGCAAGGTCTACGACGTTGAACCCGGCCTTTTTCTTTTTATTATTAAACTATTTATTCTACAATATTATAGTAAAAGACGCGTTCACCACGGCGAGTATAGAAGAATGCCGAAACAATACAGCTGCTGCTGATTACACGAAATGAAGTCTGAGGACCATTGTAACCTTTTATAGCTTCTTCTGTTTTACAGGATTGCTGCAGTACAAAGAATTGCATTTTTTGGCTACGTTAAACGGGATCTCTGTAAATGCATCTCTAAAACTATGAAAACTGTGAAAGTAGCTGTGAGTGATCTTAACTTTAGGAAGCAATTTGCTGCAATTCAACCCGAAATATTGTGCAATGCGGTGTGTAACTTAAAGGAGAGATTGATGCCTTCATACCGCTAAATGGAGGTCGCATTGACCAGTTGCGGTATTGAAAATCCATGTTATTCAAGAAATTCAGTTTCTGTTGATTTCTATTATTAGCTACTAACATTTAGGCAATCAGTTTAACAAGAAAAAACATGCGAAATCATTTATAGTCACTTGGGTACAGCAGACAGGTTGAACCGGTGAATTAATTAATTCACCCACAGCACGTAATTTGGGACCGTGTAAGGTGGGTTGTACTCATTCTAAAATCCCGCTCTAAACTGATGGCACATAATTCCCTGCTAGGCAATTTAGGTCAAACCAGCTTGCATGTGTTGATACGCGGTTACATACTACACACATGCATATTCCTAGGCGTGTGTAATTGTCGACGTGTATACCCTTCGGTATTAAAACGGGAGCTAATATATTTATATGTTATGCAAAATCAGGCTCGCCTAATGCTCGCCCCATGGTACCTACCGCCAGATTTCCCTACGCGTAATCTAATCTCCGGTAGGCGATCTAGTCAGATATACACTTCGCGTAATTAAAATTTCAATTCACTTACGTACTATAAAAATAAACACTTCATTAATGAAAAGAATAGAAAAAAAAACAAGAAAACTTTAGCGAAGCGCGTTTCCAGTTAATTAAATAATATCATCGTTGTTGTCGCTACGCACACCACTGTAACACCGGACGACGCAGTAACAACACACCACTAAATAATACGGTTTTATTTACGGTGCAGCTACGCGACCACGGCGTTGGAAAAAAAATCGCGCCCGGCTAATATCAGCGATGAAAGCGTAATTTCTCGTTTGTTAATGTAAAAGTGTAACCTAACATATAATTACATTAGCATTTATCTTATTAATAGCCGCCACTCGACGGCCGTTATCGTGGAAATCTCTACTTAGTTAATGCCCCCTCCGTATTTAATTATATTCCCATGCATTTTTATATTAATTAGATTGAAAGCTCGTTGTGCCGTCTAACGCTTACGTCAAAAGCTAGAGGAGTGTGTATTTGTGTGCGTACGTGGAACGGATATAGCGCTTAGCGTGATGAAGTGTTTAACACTTAGCGATCGCGATTGGAATTAATGGGTATAGAGACGGAAAAGTTGGCACCTGATCCGGTCGTCGCCATCCCTTGAGCATTAGAAGCTTTCGTAATATTAAGTGTTAATTTAGATAGTCCATGTTGACTCAGTTTTGAGTAATTCATAATGAGGTAATGGGAAAAACATGGCCCAATTCTCACAAAAGTCTTTAATAAATAACTATCGAACTATGTAAAGCTCATCCCCGGGCCAGCTGAAAATCATCCGTAAAATTAGGATTATAAAATAAAGTATTGACGTAGGATTAGGTTATTGTCTTTTTAAGTATAAATAAAGGTTACTTTGGATATGGAGACGGACAGAAGATGTTAAAACAATTCCTATTATACAATAAATGTTAAAGAATAGAATTTCGGTAGTTTTTTTTTCTTTTTTGCCTCCTCACATCTGTACAATAAATCAGATCCAAAACACTCATATTCACTAGCCCCTCGGCTTTGCGAATCTTACCTAAAATTATTTCATAAGTAGGGCATAAGCAGGGCATAAACTGTATTCAGCTTCTAATAAATTTTTACTGAAATATCAACGTTCTCAGATAAGTTTACATTAAAATCTCGATCCTATGTTAACTATGAAGAAAAAATAAGAAAAACTGAACCTATACGAACTAAATATCATGAAGAATAAAAGCTCCAACGTCAATATTAGCATTATCGGAATATATTCATGTACCACGAACAAAAGTTTCAGAAAAATGGCATCGATAGGTGTATGAATATTCGTATATTGCCTGGATATTGCTGCCTGAACGTGCGTGGCTTTATTATTTTCGCAAATCAAACATTCGCTTGTCCTCGCTGACGAAAAAAATGAAAAGGTAACAAACGGAGCTTGGCTTGCACAAAAAATAGGAAAATCATAATAAAATCGAATATCCTATCCCCGTCCTCTTCCCCATCCGCCCCCATCAAAAAAAAAAAAAAGAACAGGAGCTAAATATAGAAGGTAGAGAACTTTTTATTGAAAATGGAAAGAAAGAAAACTTTAAAATTTTAAATTCTTTTACTACATTTTATATTCATTTCAATTGGCCAAACCAATCAATTTCTCCTCTCAACAAAGTATTTTAACCAATACACACATCCAGTTCCAATAAAACATTACTGCCCGATCCTCTCATATTTACATACATCAGTGTATGTATGTCCTTTTCATTTGCGCGAATGGAAAAGGGCAGAAGGTGGGGGGTTTCGTAAAGGAGGCGATAGGGTGGCGTGGAGATGGAATGGGGCAGTCGAAAGGATTCGAAGCAATTCCCAGTAAAAAATTGTTTTAATGAAAACATTCATTTTCATTATTTTTCGATTGAAACGCTAATGCAATCGAATTACTCTTGCGTCGGAAATAACAAGAAAAATAAGCAACAACGATGTATTGAACGCTGCTGTAGGTTTTACGAAATATAAACATGACGTATATGATAATAAAATACACAGATCGACGTATTACGTACACATGTATTTATATTTTGTATTGTTTTAGTATCTTTGGGGTAGTAACAGCGGGAAAATCCCCAAAGCTCTTATTAAATAAACAATTTTAACTTCAATTCGATAAACTGTTCAAAAAGACAACACTCTCACATTCTTCTTCCTTAAATTTTATAGTTTTTTTTGTACATGCCAAATTGGGTCTTTTGCAGCTACCACATCTTCAAGATTATATTTTCGGGGCAACTTTCGCTTCCTGGGCGCTCCTCTTGAATCCCATGACTTCCTCTTTTAACTTCTTCTTTAAGCGATCCCTGTTTTTCATACAAATGGATTGTGAGGTGATTTTCAAAAGACATAAAAGGTGTCATTTGGCCATCTGGTAATTCTGTAAATGCTAAAATGTTTGAAAAACTGCATAAGGACGGCATTAATAAACAAAATCCATTCTGGCGGGAATTATATATTTTGGCCAGAATTAGAGTTGCGACGTGTATAGTAGTCGCTGGGAAGCTTTAAATCCGGACAATTGAATGAACAAAGAATCTATTAAAAGTTACGCTAGATTCAAGATTTGTCAACTTAATGCGCTGTGTAAAAACAAAAATTCGATAAGCCAGCCGTTACGTCGCTGATTCTGTTATTTAAAATAAGTTCTTACAATCGTACATTTTAAATTATAGTGATTTTTTCTTTCATTTCTTTCCTCTTACGGCAACACTGCCATTATTATCTCTTTCGGGATTTTTCTTTTTTTTTTTTGATTCAATAGCGCGCCTATACCTGATTCAAATTTTAATTCCGTAAAAGCTCTCTCATCGATAAAAAACAATACATTACGAGGGTATATAAAATACATTTTATTCCGCAGAGTGTGTACATAGATGTATTTATAATGCAACATCGTTCCTTCTATGAACAACATTTTTTTAAATTAATTACAACAACATGGCGCACGGGTACGCAATATACGCAAAAATACATCGCATATTCTTACACGTCGCGGCCTGCCGTGATCCTCCGCAACTCCAGCCTCCCTCCCGAAAAAAATACATTTCCATCGTATATCACGTTTAGTATTTCAATTCGATGGCGCAAACGCGCAATAAAAACGTAATAATTTTACATTGTTTTCACTCAGAAATGATGATAAAATACCAGAAACGAACTTTGCACCAGTAAAAATGCAATATTAATAGGAAGCCGAGACCGGCCGGTCTGACCCCGCGGCATCAGCTTTCAAGCGTAGATTGTAGTACTCCTGTGAATGCACTTATGTACAGTAGTGTGAATGTGTTACCGAGGATTAGATGTTGGTATAACATACTTGGTCTTGCTTTAAAAATTATATAAAATAATAGGATGTAAGATCGCTGTCTTTGCTGTTATGACGAATACCGTTCAGCCTGAATGAGCTCTAAAGATGCGCCGTAGGAATGTGGACGAAACGTCAGCAAAAAGCTGCAACAACGACGCGGTTCAAGCCCAAAAACCGAGAAAATAGTGTGTCGTCGCCAATATCTTCATGGGAGCGCTCGAACAACAAACTCTGTTATCTCACAGCCTTAAGCCAAAGCCGAATCTTAAAACAATTTCCTATCGTTTCCGAATTCCCAACAAGATTCCATAAGATTCACCATGGAGGTCCATTCAGACGGCTGCCTCCCTTTTGTAGATGTTTTCGTACACCGGCCGGCGCGCTGGTACACTCCGTTTACCGAAAACCAATCTCAATGGCCTGTGCCCCGAAAACAAGATGTTATCAATTCTCTTCTCCTTGTATTTTGTAATTCTTCTAAGTTTCTGATTGTTGTTTTTTTAGCAAGTTTCGTCGTCGCGGTCATTTTTCTTCGCTTATAACCCTTTTGATGCAATAATAAGATTTTATTACGATCTAGTAGTGGCTTTTCAAAAACTCCATTTACATGCTACAATTTGCTTCAAATACTCTTCATCGAGCTTCACTTTTTTTATGTAGTGATCGGAAACATATTCTCAGCACTGTACATCCATACACATGTACAACACATAGATATGCGTTTAAGCCGAGGACGGATTTCACAATTTTTATCGCAGATTGGGATTTTTTCAACGTCAAGTGGCGCACCCGAAATGCGAAGAGCACACGGCGTAGAAATTTGCCTTTATGAGAAATTTTTATACCCGGTATTCATCTCGAAAAAGTGCCTTGCTGATTTGTCGGAATGTTAAAGGCCCAGGAATAGAGCAATATCGGCTAGTCGGGGATGTAATGAAAATTGTAACCTAACGGCTGGAATTCATGCTTAAATTATCAGAGTTTAACGTGTAGCGGGCGGTAGACAAAGTTTGCACGGCGCTAAAATCCCTGGTTCTATGAAATGTGCTGCAATAGTGAAATGCTTTTCTGTTTCAGTTTGAGAAGACTCAAGTGATCACGAAGGCTGTACCTGACGCAGTTCATCAGATTGACATAGAAACGTTGGAACGAAGGTTCTGCATGCTGAGCTTCCATTAACCTTAAAATTGTAGTAAGTAAGCAAGTTTTTCTTTTCCTTTTTTTCAATTTAATTTATCAGCGAATAGAACAGGATCGAGATTGTTGCTAGTCTTATGTGTACATCTTATGCATTAAAGTAAATTAAATAATCCAACTTACTAAAATAGAAAACTCGCGAACTCTTCGAAAGAAAAAAAAATCTGTCGCATAGAAACAAATTAATTAAAAAAAAAAGAATGTAGGCGATTGCGCAAAGGAATATGAAATATAAAAATTTCTTTCCCGAATAATTTCCCGTCAAAGAAATAAGTTTTCTTAATTAAATTAAACAGAGACGGAGTGACACGAACTATTTGCCGAAGTACGTAATTAGACAAGGTTCGAGAAGAACCACCTCCTTCTATACCTTTTCGTCTCCCCTTGAGAAAGAACTTAAAAAAAAAAACTTCTTTTCGAAACATCAGAACGGATCGAAATTGGACGGCGAGTTTCCGGCGTTAGAAAAGCGAGAAGAAGAGGTGGCGATGGGAGGTGGAAAGTGTGGAAGGGGGAGGAATTAATTAGAGAAAAACTTAACGTGTTTCCGAGTAATATATTATAATCGTTAATAACAAAAATTAATTTCATCGATCCGAGGAGGCACCAACCAACATCCGAAGGCTTCATTCGCGTTTCCTCCCTACGAAAACAGTGGCGCCTCGTCGCGCAAGGCTATGTCAAAATATTCAAAATGAAAATGTTTCTTACCTTTAATTCTCGAAGATGATGGATAATTCTTCGATTATTCACTATCTACCGAGCTTTGTTCCTTTCATTTAAGGCCGGGACGTATGACTTTGACTGCGAAATTTTTATTGTCTCTAAGGTAGATCTGATTCAAATCGGTACAAAAAAAGGAAGATCATTATAGTTGGATATACTGTTGAAGGTTGTTTCCTTAGAAATATTTATGTTACTAGACACAAAACTAAAATTAAGCTAACGCTATTGGCAATCAAAGGAAAAGCGGCCAATAGTGCAATTATATGTCGCCATGCTTATAACAGAAAAATTCAAATTTGAGATTCTCAATATCAGATAATGATAGCAAAGACCATGAGGACAGTATGGTAGATACTAGAGCATGGCGCAATTGCTTCAGATTATTCCGAATAAATGAAATAACTTATATAATACGCATTGTGCCAATACCTTAACAACCAAAAAATATAATGCTAAGATAGCTTAGCTTCCTCATGGTATTGATGGAATAATTCACGGCAAACGCAACAAAAGGAGAGAAAAAAATTACACTAACACACGGACATGTTTCTGCCTACCCGGCGTCATCAGCGTGGTTTTGAGAGTAATTTTTTATCTCCACCTTCTATCGTTGTTGCCTCACAGTTAATGCCACAACTTTCAAAACGACAAAGTCGACATTTCTTGGCGCCCTCTTATGCTAAAGAAACGCATACCTGCCATTCAGGAAGCAGCGACATAAGCCGGGTACTGCTCCCCAAACCATCCCTCGAGCAGTTCTCATGACTGCTAAACACGAGATGGCGACGCTAGTAGCGCTTTGGGAAACCGCACATGTGAAGCTAAGCTATCTTAGCATTATATTTTTTGGTTACTGTTTCTAGGCATTTTCTGATGTGTTCTGTTCAATACCTTAATGTTTGCCAGTGTCCAATAATACACATTATTATTCTTTGGGTATTATTAATTTTTTTGCACAGAAGGAGTTCCCAGATATTGAATCTTAAAGCAATTCTCTGTAACAGGAGACGATCTCCAAATCCTCGAATTTTCCCATAGTTTTCAAATCTGTTTCAGTCCCTATTGCCTAAGTAGATACTTCTTGACGACGAAGAAAATGAAGATAACAATATTGGCTGTAAATTGTACAACTTTACCGTTTTCTATTTCATCACCAATCGAATAAGAAACCACCCAGGTTTCTTTTGCATTTGTGCCAGAAAATGCTAGAAAATTTATTTCTCTGGCGGGATTCAAGCCATCAACGCCACAGTCAATTTGGATTAATTTTTCTACTTTTGTTTCATAAACAATTGCAATATTGCTTTTGTATTACGTATCTTATCTTCTATCAGTGATGTCTGTACTCTCGTTACTAAGTCATTTATCTGCCAACCACAATAGCTCTTCGTTTTAAACCTATCCAATTTTTAGCGACATTCGTGTGAAGGGTGCCGGGAAGGGGATTTGGACGCCATTTTCTACACAATCCAATTTATCCGATCCGAACGACGCGGGTTCAAATTCGGTCGGCCCGGTTGGTTCCTAATGACGGATAAAAGTTCGAGTGTGTCTTGTATGGGTCGAGTGTGGGTAAAGAAGTGAAACTGAAGGGCCCGTGCCAATGCGAAGTGTGACACGTTAAAAATTCCTACCGTAAGTTGGAACACCTCTGGAAAATTGTAGTAAAGTTGGGTAATGATCAGAGTATTCGGCGCCTAGAAGTGCAAAGTGTACTCGGTAACTTGCCGCTTCGCCTAATGCTTTAACAACAACAACAACAACAGTGTCTGTGCTGTAATCAATAAGCAAGGGATATAATGCGTGAAAATAAGTTATTTTCAAGAAAGAGCTGTATGATATAGATAGAGTCAGCGACTTTCAGGAATTTTTGACAGATGAGCAGGGGTAACTGACGAGACGGATACGCTGTTTATACTTTTGTGTAAAAGCCACACACTTAAGAGAAAAATCAAGAAGGACAATGGTAAATCGTAATTTTGCGACTTTTAGCTGCCGTTTTCAATAAAGCGTTTGGATAAAGCTTTTTTTCTCACATAGAAAAGGCATATCTTTGTACACACACCGGCAAATCTAAAAGAACAGATAAAAGCAAACTATTTTCTTTATAGTTTATATATTATTAATATTTCTGAGATAATCTCTGAAGGTTGCAGCATGTGAATCTTGTTATGGAAGAAGAAAACTCGAAGATATCACACTCGCGCTAAATACTGGTTTTAAACAGAATAACTTTTTTCCATACTTCTGTCGAGACTATTAAGTTCTTGAGGCAATCTGCCCAATTCCTCGAACGATCCAACTTCAACTTCTTCTGTTTTAGTCAGCTGGAATTCTTAAGATAAGACTTCTGCCTAGCATGTACCATGCAAGTTTGAACGGGTGCAGGTTAGGAGAACCTGCTGGCCAATTCAGTGTTGTTGTACCCATTTGGTTTAAAAAAGTCAGTTACGCAATGGGCGGCCTGTAAGCGCGCATTATCCAACCACATAGTCTTATACCTGCACTAGCACAGTTACTGCACGTGCCCCCAAACATATGCCACTCCACACCATGATTAAACCTCCATCAAAGGAGCCAAGAGTACCTATTGGCCTATACAATCTTTCCCTAGCATCGATTGAATTTATACAGAAACGGCTCATGCCAATTTTGATGTTACACGATGACGTCTCTGGAGTCTTGGGGCTTTTATTGACACCTATGACTTGAGATCAACTTTTGTAAGTTCTCTTCTCACTTGTGGTGATTCCACGAACATCTTCCAGTAGCTTTTTTGTTTTAGACCTATTTCGCAGTGTTTGCAACGTTATAAAATGTTCATATGCACTCGTGCTTAAGCGTTTTCTGCCTTACTTTCTTATTCTAACATACTCCCCGGATTGCCTCGAGTGACTTACACAGCGATGGATGGTTGATTTTAATTTACCAAACATTTGGGCAACGTTACTGGATGTTCGACCATATTTTATCGTTGCTTCGGCCCTAGCAATATCAGTAGGTAGTAAGTCACCCATTATTACCTGGTTTTTGCAATATAAATTGACGATAACAAATCAAAAGAAGAAAAATTTTCCTATGTATAGTCTCTCATATATCGACTGACGCAGTTCCGGGTGAGACAGCCTGTATAGTGTATCATTTGGGATTTTAAGAAGTATTTGAGTTATTTCTGTAGATCCGAACCGCCACTGAATCAGGGTTGCCGTATCCCTAGCATTCTCCCAGAAACTCCCCTTACTTCAAGGTACTTCTTTCCTCTTCTTTATGTCGAAAGTTTCGTGAAAGCTTACTTTATGCAATGACTGTTTAAAAGTTTTTCTTGGGTGATTTGCACTCTCCGACTTCTTTGACCGTTGCTACTGCTTCTGGCAGTGTTGTGGTGGACGACTTCTCCTCTTCCCCCGTATCCTTTCCCGAGTCTCGCTGAGGGAATACGACTCTCCCCACACCATTTGCACCGCCAGCTGTCGCTAACTAGCTTACCGTCAAATAAACCCTCTCTGAACGGTGTCTCTCTCTTCAGCAAACGCCAACTTTTAAATCAGCAAATACTAATGGAACGCAAAATATATTTACAACATTCCCCCTTTTTCGAAGCCGGTGTGTCGTAATTTCAGTTTTTCTTTTGTTTCCTTCAAGATTTTCGTTCGCTTTCGTCGCGGCTTGTTTGTTATTTTTTGAAGTACTTTTTGTGGGCGAGGTATTTTGTTAGGCGTTTGATAAGTTTGTTAGTTTTGTTATTTATTTTGTGGGCGTTGAATGATAAAACGTATAAAGCCGGAGAAATGTTCCAACTTAACTTCTCATTTCGCTCTATAACTGCCGGAATTGCATTTCTCGTGGTTGGTGCGTGGCGAACAAATCCCATGTTACTGCACAGTGTGTCAGTGTGGATAATGTTTTGCGATGGAGAAAAATTTCCTGAGACAGGGGACTGTCTCTAAAACACTCTTTCGACAATTTAAATTTTGATTTGAAGAGACAAACGAATTTTTAAATGAGTTATGGAAACTAGGATGCGTGAATCCCCATTATCAACTGTATAAAGATAGAACAGGCATGCTAGAATTAAAGTCTTTTTCGCACATCATTTAGTCAAACTTGTGTTATGCGGAGTATACTGGTACATTAGTGTTGTTTGCCACTACCTCGCAGTCCTTACTAGTGTGGGTAAATTCGGGGGCGTCAGTATGCAGAGATATATTATCGCGAGCAGTGCCGTTCCGGTGCTAGATACAAAAAAGGTTTGTAGATGGTTTTTGTAGATTATGAACCGATCTCGATAAATTATCTCTATGTTACTGAATGAACACGGGAAATTGCCATCTCTAGAGAGTGTATGTAATTCGATGACTAGAAAAACACTTACCGTCTTAAGCGTCTTCCGTGACTTGAAAAACTGGAGAAGCGAGATTAAATATTTTTAACGTAAGGTGCGTTTCCAAAGTTATTTCTGCAAAACGCGTCCGCCGTGAGGAAAATATGTTCTTGTATAAAGAAAACGATCGCTCTACATCTAGTGATGTTGCATTTGCATAATTTAAAAAATCTTTGAAACAACTTAACGCATCTGTAGATCAACCTTCACAAATTTGCCTAAGTGTGACAAAATCTGAACCTTTGTCTAAAACACTTTCAAACTTAATTAGAACACGCTCATTTTTTTGCGTCCTCTACCGAACAAAGCTGTGCGTGTACATCTTTCAGAATTTGCAGTGATTCCTCTAACGACAGTGAAGAAGTTTGTAATTTTTCTATTGCTTGCACTACTCCGATGTAATTGCTGTGGATAGTTTGTAAATCACTTTTAACCTGACTATCTTCAAATTTTTTCTCGTCTTGATAGCTGCACATTCTTTCGGATTGAATAATAGAACCACCTTCTTTATACTCTCAAAATATTTCTGATAGTAAAAAGCCGCTTGTAACAATGTTCCCCAACGTGTAAGGATCGGGTGTGGTGGTTGAGGGGTATGAGAACACAGTCCGTGAAATTCGCGAATACGTTTCGGGGATTTCATAAACACTCGCAATTAGCGCACCTGTCGACAACATCTATGAATTGTCTCTGCCACAAGATGTAGAGCATGAATTTTGTTCCCTGTCCACTGTTCCTTAAGAGACTGGCCTACAGAAAGCATCGTAGCGGTACCATCTATCATAAACATTAAGACTTGATCTAGGATTATTCGTCTAGAAGCTAATAAAGTTAAAGATGACGGTTGATGTGGTTCCATTTCGCGCACCATAACATTAAGTACAGATGTTCTTTTGCAATCAGTCGTTTCATTCACACACAAGCACACTTTTTTATTTTTCAGTTTAACCTATTTACTCTTTATATACACTACCGTTCAGAGAAGTTCGGTCGGTTGGTAAAAAACATGAAAAGGTTAACGAAACTAAAAACAAAATGCAATTTTATTGTATGTACAGGTAAAAAAGACAAATTCTGGCCCAATATAACATACTGAACATTATATTTTTTTTTTCATCGAAAAAACCTCCTTTGCTGTTAATCACCGCTCGAACTATTCTAGGCATTCTTTCGATAAGTTTTGTTAAAACGGATTGTGGAATATTAATCCATTCATGTTGCAGAATATTCCATAAATGTTCTTGTGAAGTTGGGCATATTTTTCGGATCCTCCTGTCCAGTTCATCCCACAACAACTCTATAGTGTTCAAATCTGGGCTTTGTGGGGGCCATGTCATTACTTTCAGGGTGTGCTGTTCTTCTTGCTCCTTTAGCTAGTTCTTACACACCAACGCAGTGTGTTTTGGGTCGTTGTCATGCATGAATGTAAAGTTACGGCCTATTATACGCAATCCTGATGGCACTGCATGATTCTGGAGTATTGCAAAATAATTTTCCTGCCTCGTTACACCCTGCACTCGGCATAAATCTCCCGTCCCAGCAAAGGAGAAACATCCCCACACTAACACAGAACTACGCCCTTGCTTCACTGTAGGCACAATGTAGTTTGAGATCACTTTTCGGTTTTAGATCTTCGGACATAAACTCGTCGATGTTGCCCAAAAACCTCAAACTTTGACTCGTCACTCCAAAGCACGTGTTTCCAAACATCTAACGACCAATCTAGATGAGAACGGGCCTACTGTAGCCGTTTTGCTCTGTTGCCCCGACGTAATAAGGGTTTTCGAATGGCAATGCGTCCATGAAGGTCCGCTTGTTGAAGTCGACGTTTTACCGTATTCGCCGAAACTTATTCTTCACGGCCGCGATTGACTTCGGCTGTTATTTGTGGCGCTGTTAATTTTCTATTGCGTTTGCTTAATAATACAATTCTCAAATCTTCAGCTTTTGTTGTTTTCCTAGATGCTCCAGGACGAACACGATTTTCTATAGTTCCAGTTGTCCGATATCGCTTTATGATGTCATTTACTGTTGAACTTCTCATATTTATTTTTTCAGCAATTTGTCGCCCCGAATATCCTTCTTCAAACGGCGTAATAATGCGTGAACGTTTTTCTACACTGGTAAGCTTGCCACGTGCCATTTTGAAGTAAATTTTCTTAAAACTTTCGCGCAAAAACGACAGAAGCACACCAACACACGTTTAACAGTAAAATGAAGCAAATTTATATCTTTACGCCCGTGATAAGTAAACAAGAATGATACTGCGGTATATTTCCTAAATGTATTGTTCGTTAATAATCCCCAAACGACCCGTTTCAAAAGATCGGCACTTCCGAGAAATTCTTGGAATGATAATAAAAGGGACTTTATTGTGGTCGTCGCAATATTTCTACTTTACATAATAATTTATGGCTTAATCCCTTAGAAAAGAGTGCACGCTTAATATTTTTCTAATTTTATGTATTAATAATTGTATACAGTGTGATATAATAGATTTTTATTGTATAACCGAACTTCACTGAACGGCAGTGTACATTTTTCGCAGTTGACACATACAGGGTGAGAAAGAGGAGTATACGAATCTACACGAAATAATTACGATAAATGTAATGATTGTGCCACATCGCTCTGTATTACACATAAATAAGAAGCGTTTACATTCTCAAAATTCCACTATCGATCGCTTATAAATATTTAACGATGTGGAAATGGATACGTACAAAAATAAATTCGTATTGACGCGTATATGTATATGTAACTATAATGTGGGGCTAATAAATATCCATTTCATTACGCCGACCTCTTAAGACGGCGTCGAGTCCTTGCGCGCTAATAAATCGATTCGATTTCGTTTTTCGTGCTTCGTTCCTCTTTTTTTTCTCTCTAACTTACTCTCAACATCCGCGTGTAAATATTTATAATACACAACTAAATTAAATATGAAACCGGCTCGGCCTGTAATAGGTACTGCCGCGCGGCTAGGAATACGGGCGAAAAGAAACCCATCTCATAAAATAATAATAAACGACGCAAGCGTGCATACACATACGTACCGGTCAAATATATAGAACACGCAATAAAACCTAATAGAAAAGTATCATCCTCAACTTTCGGTTTTTATTATTGCATATCCGCAATAACGTCATCGTCTTCGTATGTGTGTATATGCGCAGGAGATGCTATAAATAAGAAATGTGAGATATGGATGAATACAGTCTCACGCATATCCACGTATTCGTACGATAAATCCGTTCCTGTATCGCTACATACACAGCTTTTCACAAGTTTTGTACCTTACATTGGACTGGAGAGCCTTCAATCATATTGAAAGAACTAACATTATTCGAAGTGTTCGTTTTCGCTACTTTAGTTGAGGAAATTTCGAACGCCGTAAAATGCGCAAAATTCTTACTAATTAATTTTAGCAATGATTAACGCTGCTAAATAGATGGGTTCAAGAAATTTCAAATTATCGACAATAAAACGTCGACCTCGAGATGTCCGAAGTAAACAATTTGAAAAACTGTGAGACTCACTTTTACGTTACTTATTAATTTTGATGGTGGAGGAAGAACTTTCTATAAGCACGCACCCATTCCGTATATATTCCCCTTTATATCAACATAAAGCATCAATATATAATGTTCAAAAGTTTACACATTCCATTCTGAAAGGAGTATTCCGCCTTAATACACGATATATGCAATTTAGATTCTGAAATTGTAATAAATCCATAAAATTCTCGAACTCGCGCAAGAAAAATATACAAAAGCCTTAGTCGCGTCTTTAATATTGATATACGCGAGCTTTCATATATACAGTAAATACGTATATATCGAATAATTACCATCGACCTGAAGAGAGTGTATATATACATTATAACGCGATCCAAATAAACGGTTTTATGGCTGAAGATTATTCTGCACGACATTAAGTAATTAACAAGACGTAAATATTTAGTTAAAAACGTGCACGCTAATATCGATCAAAAAAAAAATTAACGTCTAACGTAGGAGGAACTTCAAAAGAGTGAGAAATACGCAGAAGATTGTTTAAGTGAATGGAATAATGTGTTAGTTGTTTTCGTAAACGTTCCATTGAAGCTAAATTGAAAATTTGCGAATTGGGTGTCGGAATATGTTTTTTGGAATGTTCAACGTTAACTTAAATATTTCTTTAAGGCGCTGGTTATACAGGTGGCTCCGTTGAACTGTCGATTATCGATTATATTTTAATGTAAAGTCTTTTTACCTTCTGTTCACCGGAAATGCAACTCCCATTCGTCATTTTAGTTTTGCATTTTTCATTTTTGTAGTTTTAAGGTAAGTTTTATCGAATAACCTATCTATTGGTTGTCGTTTTTGAGTTATGATTTTATTAAAAGTTCTGCAATTTTTACAATACTTTTTAGTAATAATGTAAAAAATTATTATTAATATTTTCACGATAATTTAATTGCATTAACATCAATTTTCTTGTTAGCAAAAGTGTCCATCCCGAGAACAATTGCGGTAACACGATAACATCAAACATTTAGAATAACGAGTCAGTGGAATAACAAGGCTTCATTTGGTGTTATTTTCGACTTGCTGCATAAGCTATGAAAATATGACAAGGTTTAGGGGAAAATTCTATAAAAGAGCAATGATCCATTACCTGTATTACCTTAAAGAAAATGTTGTACAGAGAGGTTCCCCAAAATGATTGTCATTGCAGCATCTGCATCTTGGACTTTGCAGGACAAACATCGGTTCAGAATTTTTTTTGTAAGCTGGTTTTTGATCTACGAAAATCGCAATAAATTCTATCTCCTTCCCTTCCACACTTAGAGGCTTTTCAATTCCTCGGCATTTTATACGTGTCCTAAATACTAGGTAGAATTTTGGACTTTGGACGGTATACCGCGTCTTTATTTGAGCCGTTAAGCTGTATAACTCTCCGCCTGAACGCTGTAAGTGTTTGGGTCGCCGTAGGGGCTTCGGTGATGCGTTGAAGTTGTATTTCTTATCTGAGCAATAACGTAATGTGATATTTAATTTAATTTTTGCAGCGATATTTTGTTATTTTGCTGTGCGCATGTATTGTTTGTTTGTTGCTGTAGCTTCTGGTTGAGGATGAGCAGCTTAAGCCAGAGACAATTTATTATTTTTATTATTTTACTATTGTTAGGTTTAAATCAATAAAACTACTGTTTGGTAGTTTTGACTAACCCTGTATACGTATTGGAAGAATAACCTATTATTAATTTCAAACCAAACTGAATCCGGCATTGAATCGCTTATTACAATTTCGAAAGTTTTGAAAGAATCCGAAGCACCACCATCATCAATCCGATATGAATTTCCTCTAATTGTGAATAATAATAAAGCAAGAGACCGCAACAAGCGCAAAACAACAATTCGACGAGGTATGAGCCGGTTCGTCTACAATTTGCATAAATTTCTCGATATGGTAACATCTTTTCAATTATTCTGTAATTCCTAAGCATGCGAAAAACTCGTTAAGCGTACAGCAACATATTAAAATGTATGAACTTGCGATTTTAAAACGTATTTTCTCTCCGTGACGTCGAAGAGTGCCCCCTAAATGCATACATGCGAAATAACATTATACAACGCGTCCAGCGCGGGCAACTTAAGTTTTTAAAGACGACTACTAGGTGGCACAATTAAGACTTGACATCACTATTTTCGTAAAATAGAGAGAAAAATAAATAAAGGTTTCCATTGGAGGATTTTAGGCGATTTTAGTAAAGGTCTAACACAACTACGATGTCTCGAATGGTCTTGTTCGAGTATTGGTAATAAAGCACCATCAAAAAAGACAGCTGACAACTGGTTGGCAGAATTTCGTCGTGGTCGTGATGAATAAGGTTCGCCACTTTCCGTGTGCGAGACTAGACAGACTCGTGTTTTGTCGACTCTCGGGGAAACCAGTAGGCAACACGAACCCATTCTCATGAGACGAGTTTGTCTAGCTAATTTCGTGAAGCGCACGAAAAGTGGCGAACTTTAGTGATGAATTTCGCCAAAGTTGATCAAAATCGGTTGCTGATCCAAAAAACATCGATGCTGTGCACGACATGATTGAAAAGGATTGGCATGTGACCTACCAAGAAATAGAGGCATCCTTAGGCATATAGAAGGTTGTGGTACATTTGATTTTGCATGAACATTTAGGTGAGAAAAAGATCTATTCTGCATGGATTCCGCATAATTTGACCCAAGCATAAAGAAAGGTTCATGTCAATTGGTGTAAGGAATTGTTGCCAGCTTACCTAAAAGAAAGGACGTAGCTTTTTGAGCGCCTAATTAGGCGATATTAACCTGTCCTGTGCGAAACAGTGTCCAGGATGAAACCATATTGGTGAAGATTAAATAGAAGAATATAGTTTTGAAAATATTTGCGAAGTAAGGATTCAAATAACTTGATAAAATTGCAAAGAAGAGAGACAGGCCTGCAGTTCCGTAGAAATGAAGGATCATCTATTTTTATAATTGCAGAAGTTAAGATGGAAATATACGTGTTTTAATATCTGCCTAACTCTGCTTGGTTGAACGTAACTTTCTGAATGCATAAAATATAATTATTCGAGTTGATCGCTATTGTAACCATGTGATGTTTGGTGTTGATTCAAGCTACAATAAAATCAATTAAGTACGCGCACTTCAAACGCACCCAACCGAAGAATGTAGGGTTTCGCTTTTACATTTTTAATCGAGGAATTGTCGCAATTGAAACCCCCTTAAAACTAACTACACAATACTCGATCAAAGGCACAAGTACGCCACCAACTCCACCACCAACGACGGAAAATAAATAATACTATTATTAATTTGAAGAGCGTACGCCTATCGCCCAACACAACAAAAGATAAAACCGACCCTAACCGGCACACCCCTGCGAAAAAAAATGGAACCGACCGCATCCCTTGCCCCCTCCCCCATGCAATTTTAACGACTTTCGCTGTATATTTAATTATTGTAATATTTATAAAAGCGAACCCCGAGCCCTCCAAAACGCAGGATCGTACGGCTATAGTACTCGACCGCGGCGAATTTTCGGGGACCGGCTGGAAGAGGATGGTGGGAAATAGCACCTAAATAAGTAACAACGACTCCACGCTTTAATTTACTTTCGCAAACTTTTATTATATATAAAAAAGGAACTCCTTCTCCACGTTCTTTTCCTCTCTTCGGAGTTTTGGCGCTGCGAATTTATTACAACAACACTTTTCGGAGAAAGTAAAAAGTCCTCTCGATGATATCGCGGTGTCGAAGAACAGAGGAAAAGAAAAGAAAGGGACGGAGATGAGGAAGCGAATTCCTTGTACGTAATACCTTCGCGCGAGGGAAATGAGAGGAAGGAGCGAAAAATTTGGTTTGTTGAAGGGGAAGACTTGGGACATCGTATATATAATATACTTTAAGAGAGGACGCATGAAAATAAACGAGGTCGTTGTAATTTTTAAAGTCTCTTAGTCCTTGTTAGATGAAAAGTTTTCGTAACGGTCATTCTTGATGGAATACAATAAAACTCGTACGAAGTATCGTTTCTTTTAAGTAAGAAAAATAAAAAGTTCGTTCATATTTAGGAAGATAATTTTGGAAAATACCTGGTGTACATAAATGCTTAAAGGACTGCTGGATATTTGGACCTTTGATGTCGAATATATTCGCTATTGCCCAATCAACCACTTGTTCCTTAAGATACTCCCAAGGGCAATAATCAGCGTGTAGTTTTGCAGAGTACTGAATCGCCAATGCAAAACTTACTGTCGTACAAGATCCGCATGGGTAATGGTAACTCCCAGCCACCCGAAGAAACTCGAAGCTCTTACTACAACTAATAACTATGCTTCCATGCATCGTGACGAATTTCCGATTACGATCCGACTTGGGAATGCCATCTCTTCCGGAATTCCTCTAAGAGTTGGCAAAAAGACGTTTAAAAAGGTTAGAATCGCCGATGTGATGCCGGTTGACGAGGATGGGAAGCTGGGAAATATAATGGAAAGAAGTACGAAAATCATGCATTCAATTGAGAAATCCCCCAATCCAAGCAACTATGGAAGAAACCGCGTACATGAGGACTGAAGAGCTAACAGACGCAATCCCTGCTCTATTTGGAATTGGAGGTTGAGGACGTGGAGTGTTTGCTAAATAAATATATGGGACTGATTTACAGACGAAATCGTATTAAGCAGTAAGTGATGCTTCTTTCACAGCTAATAAATAGTTCCTTTCGAAATTGGACTTTAACTTACAATTACAAGGAAGTTACTTTGTTTCTCAACAAAAAAAAAACAATTGCAATTGCAATTGCTACTAACAAAACCTTCTTATTTGTTGCCCCGCGGGGCAAGTGAAAAAAATACGTAGCTAAAGTATGGCTAGTCATCATCGTCAGGAGAGCTGCGAGCCTACTACTACCTGGAGGGCGTGAAAAAGCTGTTCATTTCCCGCCAGCCAGACGCTGTCGGTTTCTCGCCAATGGACCGCACCCATTATCGCGCTATGTCTCTCTTTTCTTTATTTCTTTATTGTTATATTTATATTTTATTCTATTTTCGGGGGCCTCACTCTCATCTTTTTATATATTTTATGTATGCTGTTATTAACCGTAATATCATTCATAATAAAACGTTGTTATTCTTTTAATTCAATTCTTTAATTTCTTGCTACGTGACTACTTAATTAACTAAACGACCTGGAAAAGCTGAGGAGCTAAATTACCGAAAAAAGCTTCAATTAATAGCTAAAAATAAGAATTTTAAATAATAGGGCCTAATCGGTTTTCAATACAATCTCATTTAGTTTTCCATTCATTTTCTCAGTATGCTAACAGGCGAATACATCTTTAAAATTTAAACATGTTATCTATGCATACGTGCATGTTATATGCATGTAAACATATATTGATTGTGTTGTGATATTTTCTTTGGCTGTTGTATAACAAATGACCTAATCGAGCTACGTACGCTAACGTCTGGTTATATCTGTAAGCTACACCGCAAGCCTGATGAATATTCCTACGGCAAACAGCGTCTAATGATTTGTAACTAAAATTAAAGCCCTCCCGGTACTGGATAAATTAGTTTAGCGTCCGATATCAAGGTGTCCCTATATCAAGGTATAAGCTAGACAGTTTACCAGTTTACTAGTCCTTGTTTTGCAAACAGAGAAGGGAGAGAGTCCAAGCGGTTAATCTACAATCAAAATTGATTGTAGTAGTGCGAGGTTAGAACTTGCTTCGTTACTACTTTTTCGGTGACGACGTTTGATGATTAATCAAGATGCATTAAAAAATATTGATCTACTTTTATTTTACTTCTTGGCAGTGAAGTAATAATTAAACTTTATGAATTATTTAATTTAGGCAGTATCTAACTCAACAAATGATAGACCTCCTACCCTATTTACCAGGTACGTCTCCCAGCGCCTTTCTCTTGTTTCCTAGACAGAACACATCAGAAAATGCCTAGAAACAATAACAAAAAAAATATATAATGCTAAGATAGCTTAGCTTCCTCATGGTATTGATGGAATAATTCACGGCAAACGCAACAAAAGGAGAGAAAAAAATTACACTAACACACGGACATGTTTCTGTCTACCCGGCGTCATCAGCGTGGTTTCGAGAGTAATTTTTTAACTCTACCTTCTATCGCTGTTGCTTCACAGTTAATGCCACAACTTTCAAAACGACAAACTCGACATTTCTTGGCGCTCTCTAGTGCCAAAGAAACGCATGCCTGCCGTTCAGGAAGCAGCGACATGAACCGGGTACTGTTCCCCAAACCATCCCTCGAGCAGTTCTCTGACTGCTAAACACGAGATGGCGACGCTTTGTTGCGTTTGCCATGAATTGTTCCATTAATACCATGAGGAAGCTAAGCTATCTTAGCATTATATTTTTTGGTTCTTGTTTCCTAGGTTTGCGCCTGTATTGCAACTACTATTTGGACGGATTAAAAAGATGAAAGAATAGCTGGGAAAAGTATATAGTGATCCAGAAAGGGCAAAAAAAAATACAAAAACTAGAAGCACAACATATCCGCAGGTCGCAGATTAGGCTATTCTTCGCAGCGCGTGCCAACAGGGCTTTGTATAAAATGTTAGTTCTGGCTGTAGGAACAGCAAGTAGTAGGCTTATCCTACTGCCTAGTCTGGGCAAGTAAGTTTACTTTTGACAACGACTCTGGAGCGTCGATCCTAGGTCTTCTTCGTTCAGCGAGGGATATGAAGCCGTGCTTCTCCAAGAGAATCGTAGTCAACATCACGATCCAAGTAGACGTTATCACGCTTACGGCTCAGAAAAATTAAGAATCTGCGTTGAATCCATTTGAGCGAGCCGACCTGTAGCTCATATTACAGCAGCATATTCGAGTTTGTTCAAGGTTAATGAAAAATGCGTGAATTATAAATCCAAGAGATTTGGCAGCTGCATGATTTGGCAGTAATAGTCGCTAGATGATGTATAAAACGCAGCTTTTCATCAAACCCAACTCTCAGGACTTTCAGATTACATATCGTCTGCGTAAGCCAAACCAGACAATGAAGTGACGTAATCAGATCATTCATAAATTAGTATAATAAAGTTAAAAAGTAGTGGCTCCAAGTTGGACCTCTGAGGTACACTAGATGTTGAAATACGTTTGATCTGTTACCGTTGCAGTAGACGTAGTTTGTTCCATTGGGACGGTACTTTATAAGAGCAAGTAGGTTTTGTATTACACCCAAAGAAACTTAAGTTTTATTACAACAGATTATGTCCATTTGTTGGTCACTATGAAGTATTTCGGCCATTTCCTGAGTGATTATTGCAAAGTTGGTAGTTGTTGGTCTACGAGGCCCAAATTCATGGTGAGAGATTGAAGGAAAAGGTTTTGTGTGGGGTGTGCTGGAAACTTTTAAGACTACCGTCGTAATTATCTTCGTTAAGTATTGAATACTTGCATCCAGAATCAAATATGCCATCGTAAAAAAAGTAACGAAACCTTAATAACGTATTATTTTTATTTTATTAGCTATAATTCGTCTCAACAATGAGCTTTTGTTCTATTACCACATGTAATATTTTGCCGGTACAATAGCGTAATATTTTATTACCATATATATTAAATTACGTAGGCATAACGGCCATTATGCTAGCGCAACTAAAAGAGTCCTGCAAACACAAAGAATGAACTCGCGTATACTTGTTATTGCATTTATATGTTTAATGTCCTACGATATTTTTCCACAATGCGTCACGTTTGTTTCGAAGAAATACAAAAAATCAATTAAATGATGAAATATTATTTAACATTTGATTTGAACCATGCAGCGGTGTGCTCAGCATATGAATCTGATGTTTAAGTACATATTGTATAACCGCCATTCCTTTATGGCCACCATGGCCGTCCAAAATTAAGAGGTCGGGATTCGCTTCAGTAGGCTCATGTCTCATGTGAGTTTACTCGTCTGTCTAGTTTCTGCTGATTTCCTGAAGCGCACGGAAAGCGGCGAACATTAGGGATGAGTCTTGTGGATGTTATTCGATACATTAGTGACCTGTGATTCGACAATAGGCTGTTATCCGCATAAATTTTGCCAAAGCGTTTTTGGTTTCGTGTTCGGAAATGCCACAATGCTCTAATCTAAGGCTATTTTTATTTAATGTATGTACACGTTAGCGATCTGCTTTCTTGCCTTAAGTGCCCTGATTGTAGCTTTACTCTATAAAATTCCAAAGAAGCCTGGAGATAATCAACCGTAGTGTTAATAAATGCATTGCTCTCACATATTTCAAGCGATAGGGAATGTTATAATTCCAAGGGTAACGTGATATTTTAAAGTTTTTTAAACACATACGATAGGAGGTCCAAAATTTCGTGAAATCGAAGAGTTGCAAATTAAATAAAACAATGAAATTATTTCTCTCTTTCTGTATGCTATTTCTTGAGTTCAGTGCACTTTTTGGATCTTCAAATCCACTTCTGTATAACATTAAAAAATTACGTTTTGTCCCAAATCGCTTTTCTTTAACGTCTTCATCGTATTAAATTGTTTTTAAATTCGGACATAATCATCCAGAGCTAGCTCTGGGTTGTAGGGTGGGTGAACCAACGATTCAAAGCTGTTCCGTTGAGTTCTTTAATGATTTATTTTAATTGATTAAATAACCCTAGGTAATGTTCTCAAGTTATGGTGACACCCTTTCCTTTGTAATCGGCCAATGAAATTCCTCCGTAATCCATGAAAATTGTAGCTATCAATTTTCCAGCAGATTCCGGCACCTTAAACTTCTTAAGGGCCATTGCGTCAACTCCTGTTTCGATTGGGGTCCAAAGTGGAGAATCCAAGTCTCATCTCTCGTCACAAGTCACTTCAAACCAGGGGTGGTTTCTCCATCACGCAACTCCAAAAATTCCCTTGGCGCTTCAAGTCATTGCTCTTTTGGAGTGGAGTGTCACGTGTGGAGTCAAGATGGTCACGTGAGCTACTCGAAATGGCGGTTTCTGGTACCTCTATCAATATAGAAAGTAATTTCTTCTAATATTAATTTTTCGACGATATCCATCACTCCCTGGTATGTTTGTAGAGAACATACCGCTTGCACATAATTTACTACAGCAATGATCCTTAAAAGCGACTCCCACTTCATCACTATGGTTTGCGGAGTTTTTTCTTGCAAAGTAAGGAACTTGTTAGTGACGCTGCATAGTTGCACTTTCCTTCAAGTTTCATTTCTCTACAAAGTAATATTTCATAAACGATTAAAGCAATTAAGTTAATATTTGACATAAACATCCATGTTGAGTGTTCAGTTAATATCATTGTTTCCTCTTGTTTCTCGTAACAGCCATTGGCAACTTTGCATCGAATAATTCGTCATATTTTGTTTATGAGCAACAGCAGCACTACATTTTCTAAAGGAGAGATTAGACCAAATTTTTTCTCAAAATCGTAGTTATGCCCGGGTTTTTCCCAAAACTTTGGTTTCATACGTTACTGTCACAACTACTACCGGCAATGGAGAGTGATGGTGTTGTAAATGGGAAGCCAATAACAACGCTTCGATTTCTTCGTGCATTTTTATTGCTTACTACAATGTACACGATATGCAACGGAAATACACGAGGAAATCGAAGCATTGTAACGTACACAGTACACCAGCCACCGCTGATTACCAGTATAACGTTATAGAGGTAAATGCTGCTTGAGCACAACGTAATATCGCAGAGTACAAGCCAAATACGTTTGAAATACATAGATACGAATTTATATCAAACGCAAGCACTAAATAACGAAGCACAGGATCAACCTCTTTCGAAATTTATGGACAGTCAGCAACATGTTAACGTTTTATTGTAATTAGAGATAGATGGACATAAAATATTAATGGATTCATACACGAACGCTGTACGGGGTTACGGCATCGCGTACATACACACATATCTCGCTTAACCGTCGAGGCACGGGCGTTTATATTTTATTGCAGTTTTGAAACGGGCGACCATTAAGATACAAAACATTTTGCAACTTTATAATATGAATATGTATTCGATACGGCGATTCCCGCTGATGGCCACCCGTCATTATTTGATCGTTATTTTTAATTACGCGACCCCCGTAAATAAAGATTAATACTTCGATATGATAATGAACGTTATCTGTGCCCCACCGCTTTTTGATACCGATGGGGTTATATTTTTGTATATATCTGCGCGTCCGCGTAGGTACGTGTTTTCGTTAAAACAGAGGGTTGGGGGGTAGAAGTGGGGGAAGGTGGGAGTGGAAAGTCAATAGCCAAACACGCGTTACGGCCTTATCGGGCCTTCGACGTAGATACACGATTTTGAATACGGGCGACCACAAATGCATCAGTTTCTACCTTTTGCAAGCGCCATTACTTTTTGGCCATCGTTTGTGATATGTCCGTGTGCTATCTACTGTTTCGTGTTGGGAAACCATGTGAATCGTGAAGATTGAAGGTTCTCTCTAGAAATGATCCAACGTTGAAGAATTGCATTCATTTTACAGGAAATGTGGAACCAGTTTTCATTTGGCAGCCGATCACAAGTTTATAAAACGGATGAAGCATGCAGCGTCTTCATCTTTAGAACCATCTGAAGACAATTCTTCGTTTTTGTTTTCGTCTGGGCAACTTGCAGCAGCAACTACAGACGTGCCCTTTTGATGCCGCGTTAAAAGTTGGTTCAAACTACATCGTTCTAATGCAACAGGCTATCAAGTGATATTGAAATTTAATTTGCGCTGGTTAAATCACGTTTGTCTTTAAGTAATACAGATAAGTTCGCACATGCCTATATCAAAGCTCCACGTTCTATCTCATCTACAACCACGAGGATAGTCTGAAATGTTTCAAGCCTCAACATGTAGATAACGTCACTCGTCAAAAATAATATAATTCTCTAAGTTTATGCTAGATAACAATCTTCCTACGCATGCTGCTCTTCCTCCCGCTAGTCCAGTTCTTTGAAATCACTGAGAAGAAGAGGCTCTTCAAATAAGCCCAAAATAAATATGCAACAAAAACGGTATTTGTAAATTTAACAGAAAAAAAAATGCTCTACGCAACCGCGCCCTTATGAAACTTTCACAATAAAATCCAGCGTCCGGTTACCGGTTAAAAAATTCGTCCATTTCGTCACGATGCCTATCTCTCGAATAAGTAGATTTATGACAGGATCCGCCTATCCAAATAACAGCGGTGCGCGAATGACGCATTATGTTTCAAAATGTATCGTGCGATTATATACGCACATATAATCTTTTTTTTTCCCCGGCCGTTTCCATTGCGAAACGGCGGCGATGGCCGCTGTTGTTTTGGGTGATGGTATATGGTACGGTACGGTGGTGGTGTTGATGGTCTAACGGAACGACGCAAAAAAGCGTTTTTTTTTTCTCTTTTTTGCCTTCTAATTAATGAATCGCTTTTAATTAAAAAAAGCTTTTTACGATTTCCGCGCGGGGACCCTTTTGTTAACGCGAATTGTTGTATAAATAAAGTGAATATGAAAACACAAATAAGAATAATGGATGACGGTTGTCGACGACGTCCGAAGTGGTTGTCTGGGAAGAAGGAGATTGGTAATAATATAAGCACACTAATCTTATTTTAACGCTAGTGCTTTAAAGTTAAAGTTATTTGAACCAACATAAAACCAAGATATTTATTTCCAGTCGTACAAGAGCAGAAGTAACAACAGGATTAAACTTTATTGGTTCCAATTGTAATTCTCGCCATTTCAATTTTCGCCTGATGATTGCCAGCTGTGCACCTTTATCTTAACAATACGAACATCGGTTAAAATTCAACGTTGTTTTAAATGCTATCGTTTTCTATGGTAATACACTGGCTGCAATCAAAAATGCACCACCCCTAAATTGTTGGAGAATTTCGTTGAAATTTTGTAAATTTATTTCTGAAGGTCAGCTTAAACGATTGTTTATCATATTTTACGCGAGTCAGATGTTCCGCACATGTTTTTATAGCAACACCTGTTACAATTCGATAATTGTACAGAAATGGAACAAATGCGTGCAATATTTTTCGAGTAATCAAACGTGGCCGGATTGTTGGGCTATATGAAGGCGGTGTTAGTTTCCGGGAAATTCCGCATAGACTTAATCGTAGCATTCGATTATATTAATAGCGTGGATTTTTCTTCATTCCTTTTTAGTATTGGCGTTATTGCCGTTTTCCGAATGGCCTATTAAAAATATAAAGAAGTGAGCAGCAAACTTCAGTTTTTCTGCTGTTATGCCACCTACACCAGAGGCTTTTCTTGAGTTTCATAATTGTGGTATATATATCGCTTTCATCGGGATTCATCAGAGCAAACGATTATGTTAATGTTTTAATTATTTATCTAATTCCTGCCCAACTTCTGCAAGATATGTTAAAACTTGTTACAAATAAATGAAGCATTACCCTCAAACGCATAGCAAAAAACAATATTAAATGCATCTACACATTCATGTTTACCAACAGCGAAAAAGCCCACAAAAGGAAAATAGCCGAACGGATTTACAGAATACTTTTACACTTTAATACTTACGCTGAAATCGCAATAACAATAAAACCGTAGGCTTTATCGTCGACGGTAGTGAGCGACTAGCGCGATGCAAGCGAACGCTAGCGCTACCGCCGCCGCCACCTTAATAAAATAATTTTAATTTAAAACTGTACGGATGCAAAATGTTATAAATTGTACTTGCCCAAGAGCCCGCGCATGTACGTTGTATAATGCGAGGTACCCAACGAGTTCAGCCGGTAATAATGCATCCTGTGTATTTTGTACGAAGTATAATGTGGTTTGTGTATAGTTGAACGAATTTTACGAAATTTATAGTTACGAAATTTGAGTGTAGTTTGCAACAGCATCGATTTAAATACTAATTATACAAGGACATCATTATATTATACAGGGTGACATTGACAAAACTACAATGTACAGTACCATATGATAGAGCACCACATTACATGGTATTTTGGCATGGATTTTTTTTTAAATTTGTTTCTTTTCGATACTTCATAACAAAAAAAATCGCTGTTTGGTCGAGATGAGCTTTAAAAATAACATAAATTTGACAAAATATGAGGTACTTCGCTGTAAAGAAGGTGTTCAAATTGATGGCTTTGTTCTTGGATACGCTTAAAACTCAAGGACGTTCTTGGACTATTTTCGTAACTGGAAATGTTAATAGTGGAGCTATACTGACTTGAGAGGTTAGAAAATACCTTTGCTTTCTATGATCGAAAGAAATTTTGTTTCAAGAAATTTGTTTTTTGATAAAACCTTCCTTGAAACCTTAAAAGTAAATAGACGTTATTGTTTATTCTTACAATTAACCATATTCACAATTAAATAAATGCAATTGTTTTCTGTTGTTCTTTTGATTATAAAAACTCGGTATTTTCTAACTTGTCAACTCAGTGTGAACATCTTCAGCGACGAAAATACGGAAAAGCTTTTGAGGGTGCTTCCTTAACTCATTAAAGAGTGTTACGTATCCTTGTTTCTTGTTCCTTTTTGAATAAATATTGTTAACCCACTTTTTTTCTTTTTAGTAATTAACCAGTATTTCAAAAAAAGTAGTATCAGTTTAAATCATCGCCCTCCATCTTAAGCGTAAGCAACATACGCAACAAATTGCAAATACAACCACATAATCGAACGAGTATTAGTGGCACGACATCGTAAGGTCAGAAAATCGCACGCGTCCGCATACACTAAGAGGCTATCCTCGTATCGTGGGGAAGAAAGGGTATAGTCCCAGGGAACGAGACGTAATGCATGTGAATTATCTAAAAATACAAATCATCCGTTTTAATTTTATGTATGATGCAATTGCTTTACTTATATAACCGTTTATCATGGACCAAAAGTGAAAATAAAATTTTGTTAAATGTATTACCTTAAAAACAGTTGCTCGTTATGTATTCTTTACGTTTTCAAATCTTTGTCTTAATGATTGACGGCATCTTTGGTGTACGCCTGAATTATGACGGAATCAATCAGCAGACTCCATAATTTTTCATTATTTAGTTTCTACGGCATTCAGTAGTTACATTTTCGAAAACCCCAAAATGGAAAATGGAGGGGATCGAGGTCGGGACTACGAGCTGACCGTCCTACAATCAATCCACTTATTTCCAAATCAGCATTGCAAAAATTCCTTTGTTCTTTTAGAAAAGTGAGCTGGCATGCCGTCATGCATGCAGCACATTCTTTGAATTTTCCAAAAACTTTCGATAGAGTTCGCTTGTTAATCGTTTGGGCAATGTAATGTAGCTTTTTCAATGTCACCCGGTATATTAAAACAAAGGGAGTTGACACCTTTACCACCTATATAGACTACTGTTAGAGAAATCCATATTGGATGTAGGTTTAAAGCTAAAACAAGAACTGATCTTTATTGAATCTAGTTCAACCGGGCACTTCTTGTACATCCATAAAAGGATAGACGCAAATTACCCTTAAAATAGGATGCAACTTCTCTCGTCTCTATAATTGGGCAAGGTGGAAGTCACCTAAATCATCGAAGCGGTATATATTTTATATCAGATGTACACTGCCGTTCAGTGAAGTTCGCTCATACAATAAAAATCTATTATATCACACTGTATACAATTATTAATACATAAAATTAGAAAAATATTAAGCATACACTCTTTTCGAAGGGATTAAAGCCATAAATTATTATGTAAAGTAGAAATATTGCGACGACCACGATAAAATCCCTTTTATTATCATTCCAAGAATTTCTCGGAAGTACCGACCTTTGAAACGGGTCGTTTGGGGATTATTAACGAACAATACATTTAGGAAATATAACGCAGCATCACTCTTGTTTATTTATCACAGGCGTAAAGATATAAATTTGCTTCATTTTACTGTTAAACGTGTGTTGGTGTGCATCTGTCGTTTTTGCGCTTGAAGAAGGATATTCGGGGCGACAAATTGCTGAAAAAATAAATATGAGAAGTTCAACAGTAAATGACATCGTAAAGCGACATCGGACAACTGGAACTATAGAAAATCGTGTTCGTCCTGGAGCATCTAGGAAAACAACAAAAGCTGAAGATTTGAGAATTGTATTATTAAGCAAACGCAATAGAAAATTAACAGCGCCACAAATAGCAGCCGAAGTTAATCGCGGCCGTGAAGAACAAATTGCGGCGAGTACGGTAAAACGTCGACTTCAACAAGCGGACCTTCATGGACGCATTGCCATTCGAAAACCCTTATTACGTCGGGGCAACGGAGCAAAACGGCTACAGTGGGCCCGTTCTCATCTAGATTGGTCGCTAGATGATTGGAAGCACGTGCTTTGGAGTGACGAGTCAAAGTTTGAGGTTTTTGAGCAAAATCGACAACTTTATGTCCGAAGATCTAAAACCGAAAAGTGATCCCGAACTGCATTGTGCCTACAGTGAAGCAAGGGCGTAGTTCTGTGTTAGTGTGGGGATGTTTCTCCTTTGCTGGGACGGGAGTTTTATGCAGAGTGCAGGGTGTAATGAGGAAGGAAAATTATTTTGCAATACTCCAGAATCATGCAGTGCCATCAGGATTGCGTATAATAGGCCGTAACTCTACATTCATGCATGACTAGGACCCAAAACACACTGCGTTAGTGTGTAAGAACTATCTAAAGGAGCAACAAG
The DNA here is from genome assembly GCA_902655005.2 of Marronus borbonicus. Classification (NCBI taxonomy): domain Eukaryota; kingdom Metazoa; phylum Arthropoda; class Insecta; order Coleoptera; family Scarabaeidae; genus Marronus; species Marronus borbonicus. The sequence goes on along the minus strand of LR737398.1, from coordinate 2,894,361 downwards.
AACAGCACACCCTGAAAGTAATGACATGGCCCCCACAAAGCCCAGATTTGAACCCGATAGAGTTGTTGTGGGATGAACTGGACAGGAGGATCCGAAAAATATGCCCAACTTCACAAGAACATTTACGGAATATTCTGCAACATGAATGGATCAATATTCCACAATCCGTTTTAACAAAACTTATCGAAAGAATGCCTAGAATAGTTCTAGCGGTGATTAACAGCAAAGGAGGTTTTTTCGATGAAAAAAAATATAATGTTCAATATGTTGTATTAGGCCAGAATAACTTTTTATTTATTTATTTTTGTCTTTTTTACCTGTACATACAATAAAATCGCATTTTGTTTTTAGTTTCGTTTGTTTCCGTAACCTTTTCATGTTTTTTACCAACCGACCGAACTTCTCTGAATGGCAGTGTATATAAGTACAGGGACTTTCTATTTATGCCAAAAAGTGGTTCATATGAAATAAGAGAAAGCAGTTTAGTTTCTACAAATATGCAGTAAGTCCATTTGTGTCTAATGAAATGCTCACGTGAGCTTCTGATACAAATAAACCAGTTTAATCGAATTAAATGTACCAATTTATTTGCTGAAATATTAAATGAATCCTCCATTGCAAGTAAAATGAACTAACAAAACCCATTAGATCACCATTTTCTTTTGTCGCCATTCACAAGTGTTTGTTTAACTTGGTCGTTAACACTTCGGGCGATGAAATTGTTACAAACCTGCCACAAACACTATTTCATTGGAGGGAACATTGAAACAACATGCAAACAATTAGATTACCGCTACAACGCCCTTCCAAATGTCCAAATCTACTTTTCATTATTAAAATTGTTAAGCATTAGTCTATCATGCTTTGAATATGTGTTATTTTGAAGGAATTACCATACAATGCCCAAAATAATGGTGAATATTTATTGTTACTGCCGATATTTTGGCAACTTACCATCCGTATTTTCAACAAATGGATGAATAATAATGCATGGCCTATATTGTCATTAAAATCATTTAACTTGACATCAAATTGGCCTCTGGCGTACTTTACGTAAGGCAACATATAAAATAAAATTACGCAATACCGAGCAAAATATAGTCCCTCGATTATGATTTTTACGTATCCACACTTTAACTTTAAATTAGATGCATAATGGTTATTTAAATCTCCAAAATCGATAACATGAGAATAATTTCAATTTAAAATGATCCATTATTTTTTTGTCGTTTTCACGGAAAATTTTTGAAATATGAGTATCGAAATATTTGAATATAATGTAGCCAAAAATTTTTTATAGTATAAACAATGGATTCACCTTTAAACAATATCGAATTTCCATGTCTAAGGCGCTATGGTTATATTTAATATATTTCGGTTATAAAATTCTTTTATTTCTACGAAAAAGGTCATTGTATGTATATTACGTTTGACGTTCCTCGTATTAATAGAATTTCGACCTAATAACTGGCGTTGGTGTCAAATTAGGTCATTTTTAGAATAGTGTTTAATTTACTCATTTTGTATTTTAAATAAACACATACGTACAAACTTGCGCAAACGAATAGCAGCGCCAATTACAGAGAATGATTTGGCTGTGTTTTTTGTTTCACGATTTCTTTTATTGAAGCAGAGGGACTTAGATATCACTATTACGAAAAACTGTACCAAATCTTCTTGCCTTTGATAGGAGAAAAAGGTTCGTAGCGCGGTATTACCTTAAAATAGCGATATTCTAACTCTTTAAGTTGACTGTACTTTTTCAAAGCATTGATTTTATTGTCATGGGTCCCACAAAGTAATGCACGCAGAGCGAGAAAGAAGATTAATTCGAAAAATGCACACGGAAAATGAAACCTACAAATGTCGGGTGAGTGTGTTAGGCCATTTAAAGAATTCCAAATGAGATTAACTGCCAAAATAAAGGAGAAAATTGCGGTGGCAAACGAGAAACTGCTAAACCTACTCGTACACGTAGAGAAATATGTGTCAATGAATAGTTGAGTGTAGGCTTTCACGACCGTAATCCATAGTAGAAATGTCTTTCGGGTGATGTCCTGTAGTTAATGTTTTACTTGACGTTTCGCTGACGTAGTTGTTGTCTTTTTGATAACGAGGAGCAAAAGACAACAACAGCAGTCTTTAGAAATCTTCTGAAGAAGCTGACAGGATAGTCAGCGAAACGTCAAGTTAAATACCAACTACACGACATCACCCGAAAGACATTTTTACTATGTGTCAATGAAGTCTGCATTCTATCGAGAAAATCTCTTAAATAATGCTGTAGCAATTCAAGAAAGCGGTTTTCTTGCTTTTAATGGGAAAAAGCAATCAGAACTAGTTTTTTAAAAAGATGCCATGAGCCGTGGAGATCGAGTATAATGCGCAACAAGTTGCGTACTCTAAGAGTTTTGTACAATAAATGTAATTAAATAGCTCCTTCAAATATTCGAAATTTAAAAAGACTAATGGAATATTTCTGATATCCAGACAATATGGAGTTGTATGAAAATTTTTTTTTAACGAAAATGTTGGCCCAAAAATTGAAAACGAAGATAACAGTGGTAGGCGTGACGATTAAATCCTGTCTACATTTACGTTTAACATGTACATATTTCGTTGTTACATATGCCTAATAACAAAATTTCCTACAATTGTTTTTCTATTTTCATTAAAAACAACATATCCCCAGCGGAACCACCAGATTAGACTTATGTCGGCTACAGATAGGTACTAGATTGGCGTGAATTATATTTCGCATATCAATATGTTAACATTTCGTAAAGTTATTTCCGGTATATCAGCCTAAGGGCAAAAACGATATCGAATAGATATCCGTAAACTAGGTTAATGACCCAAGATAATAACTATTTAACTAATAATAGATAATTCAATACATTATAACAATTTTGTTATTCAACAAAATGTTGCAAGTTACTTTGCACATTAGAAATCTTCTGAAGAAGCTGACAGGATGGTCAGCGAAACGTCAAGTAAAATATTAACTACACGACATCACCCGAAAGACATTTCTACTATGGATTACGGTCGTGAAAGCCTACACTCAACAATCAGGAACGTTTACAGAGAATTTAAGTATAGGGTCCAAAAGTGTGTTCATACAATCTTACATTTATCATAAAGAATTTATTTTAGTTAATCAGAATATTATTAAATTATTTTATATCTAAAAATATGTATAAAAAAAATAAACAAAATAGTTTAAAAAATGTAACGTTCACTGTTGTATAAGTTTGCACCAAATCCGTGGACACACTGTATATAAAATACATTCCAGGGACTCTTCCTGATCAATCTCCTCTTCTTCATCCCATCATTTCTGTATTTCCTTCTTCGTATGCTCTATCATCTCCTTCTAGGTGTCTGCGGTTATTTGTTTGTGTATATTCAATTGTCTTCAACATGTCGGGTATAATATATATATATATAATATAATAGGGTATCGATATGCCTCAGATAAGTTCTGTCGAATAGAAAATACAATGATATGATGGCAGGCGCAGGACTTTATGAGCAACTGGGTCTATTTCGTACACTGGTGCGAATTTAATTCTACAAAATTACGAGCAACGATAAAAACAATCTAATACCCCGTTTGATGCAACTAAATCCGGTAACTGAATTCTGAACACGCTGTAGGTGATACTTGATCTCCCACCAAAATATTTGTCTCGGGTAGTGTCGTAACACTTTTTCAGTTATTTGCGTGTTTTAAAATTTGAATTAAATTAGAGAAAGAGGCGTTGTTAAGTGTATTAATTAGATATAAATATAATAAAATTGTGCTGTGCGGAGTGTGCCGATTTGTGTTGTTTGTCATTTTTACTGAACTTCTAGCGAGTGAAGGGCATATTAATTACAGGCATACCCTCAAATAACATTTCAATCAATGAACATGGACATTTCTAAAATAATCAACCCGGCCGCAGAAATATACGCCACACAGACATTGCAATTACATTCCACTAAATTTAATTGCGTATCGCTGATCAGTTGATGGCAAAAAGATGATAAAAAGGGCGCCGTTGTTTTTGAGGAGTTGCAATACGCTATAAACATTGTGGTTTGAAAATATAGGATCAGTTACTAAAACTTTAAAATGCATGTAACACATAATAATCAAAGTGCCTAAGACGTACGTTCCAGTTCGTTCAATATCGATGTTATAAACATCACTCCACTCTGCCTTGTATGATAAATCAATGTACTGTCCTCAATATCTTGCAAATTAGACAAAGGCGATGTAAGAATATTGGCCGGCGTCGGGCTTACGTTCAGGTACGCTATATTGGTCCTATGTTCCGCCATCCTCTAGCCAACATGCGGCTCTACTTTGGTCTCCCAAAAAGATTAAGTTTTTCTTACTTAACAGCATTACGCTATTATGTAATAAATGTTATAAAAAAGTAATTGCAGCCGTTTTTGAAAGCAACATGTCAGTACGCCGATGATCCGTACCTCACTATGCAAGCATGCGAAAATGCCCCGTGTGTAATAGCGAGGGTCCAATCGATCTTCGCATTTTCATCTCTTCAATCTACTTTGACGATTCGAATTTCATTTCCTGCACTCCTAAATCGCAGCGAATCAAGCGAACGCCGCGGTATTTTCCATCAATCCACAACGCGCAGACTTTAACATGCGAATATACGAAGCTTAATCCTAGAAATGTCTTAAATCATCCGCGAAACCGTGGAAAACCTCTTCGCGTCCCGACCTGCGAACGGAATCGCTCGATAAGAATAACGGCGAAAGCAAACCGAACACAGAAACGACCGCAGCAGCGTGCATAATACGATATTAACGCAAGAACAAAGTAAATATATGCATCGGCCGCGCCGATCTCTCCATCAATTTGAATTAAACCCTTTTTGTTCGTCGCATTTCACCTTGTCTTTATTACCTTCGCGGCCGTTAAACGCCGCCGCGTGCATATGCCCGAGAATGCTAGATCGGACGGTCAGAACGGAACAGTACATAGGGCAGGGTTTCGGCCGATTTCGCGCGCTAGTCGTCGGAAAGAAGGATAGATGAATGAAGAGGGAAATGGTGGCTGCAATGGCTATCCATATACCTTACGTCGTCATATATAAGCGTAGAAATACGAGGGTGACTGAGAAACTAGGAACATATTGAAAGTTTTTGGTCGATTTTGTGTGAAGTGGAATGAATGCTCGACTCCCTGCAATGTTGACAAACTTTTTAGTGGATGTAGATATGGGTCTTGCATGTAATTATGCCAGATTATATCTACTGGCCAGGTTTTTGCAAATGGTGTCGCGACAGTATCGAATAAATCATCAAGTTTGCATACCGTGCATTGGTTCACTGCCATTCTCAAAGGCTAGCATCTCCATTGCCAAGGGTCGTGCCAGATAGTTAGGCAAGTCCAACCACAGGTTCCCAAGGCTGAATATTGACGTCTAACAGGCTTCTAAGCCTAATTATGGACGTGTAGCAAGTTCCCAAGCCTCACCAGGAAAATGAACGTTCATGAAATTGACTAAGATATAATTTTCTTCATTGGAGATTTCAGAAACATTTCCAATACACCCTTTTCCATCATAAACACTCGCAATGTGTTGTCTTGGTTGCAGGTTTGCAATATCCATATGATGAACTCTTCTTGCACTTCGACCAATATTTGCCACAAAACAATTGAGGTCATTGGATACACTGCCTGTATTTTTCATGGAAAATGGTTGAATTGAGAATGTCTCAAATGAAGAAAATGCTTTAGTCAATTTCATGCATCGAGCGTTCACTCTATTGGTCAGATAGACATTATGCTTGTTGGACTCCACAGCAACACATAATCTGTATTATTCCAGTTCTCTCACTAACAAGATCGGGTCGGCAGTATGACCTGCTGGGAGCAATTCTGGTCACTATTAGCATCACGCTCCAACAACGGAACCATTATGTTGAACATCTATATTTAGGTTTGGGAACCTATCAGGAACCTGTTGGACACCCACATTCAAGTTTGGGAGTTTGTGGTAAAGAAACCCAACGCCCATGGCTGGACCAGTCTGCCAGTCTTTGAACCTGGTCCAGCATGGATCAACGCAGGACATACGAAACATGTGGATTTCTTACAGAGCAACAACCAAGTTTGCTCGCTCTTAAAGACAAATTCGAGATGCTCCTTTGGAGATACCATTTCGCTACATTTTATATTGCTAGCATGGGTAAACTTATGGATCTTTAAAATAAAGGCAAAAGTAAAATTGTATTTAGTAAAAAGATAAAACGGCAAAAAATTATTTAATTTTGATCTACATGCGACGTTTCGACAATAACAAAACGTCCTTTTCAAGCGTTAGAGTAAGTTAAAATAAAACAATTATTGTTGCAGCGTTGCAAGTATGTAGATCAAGATTAAATAGTTTTGACCGAAGTCATTCAATTTTTGGGCATTTTATTTTTTTATTATTGGATTTTGCACCACATAGATTATTAATAAAAAAAAAAAATTCTTTAAAACAATCTGTAATCAAGGTTCCTCTTCAACATCCTTTGATCTTTCGAATTAACTTCTGAACAACAGAGGGTTTCAGGTTCCTATCGGAACCCTCGTATGTAGCCCCTAAATAAGCCAACCTTGATCCTGTCAAACTATCGAAATAATAAAGGAAAAGGCTCTCCGTTTAAAATATTCTTTGAAAAAAAGACTTTTTCAACTTCCCTCGTAAGCATACGCTTTTCTACGTGCGCCCATGTAATATTAAACTCCACAACACTATGTAAGTATATAATAGAAGCATATAGATACATAATACATGCAAATGCATACGTGTATATATATATGGTATATAGAATTGCATTATGGCCGACGGAACGGGGTTGTTTTAAGAGCTCCGCGAAGATCACGCACAGTATATTTTTCAAGGGTAACAGGAGTTGAGGAGGTGGGTCGCGATTCGCTGTACGAAATAAAATATATAATTTTCCGGCGGGTACGCTAACCTGCCGCAACGAACGGGCGTTTTCACAATTTGCATTCGTACACATTTTGCTCGAATCGTATAGGCGCTAGAGTAGATACATAATTACGCTTAATCTGCATAATTTTTTCCTGGGTTTGAGATTCCTTGTATGTACGAATATTATGTTCAGCTCGAATACGAGGTATAATTATCTATACGTATGTATGTAACGTATTTTGTTTTTAGTAGACCTCGGCGTGAGATTTTGTTTCTTTTTCGCCACTTGTCTTTTAAGAATAAGTAGATTTGTTGATGTGGTTGATAAACTTATATTTCCTTAATTAGATTATAGAACTTTTAGGGGCGTTCCAAGGAAGCTGATTGGGAATCGTTAGTCTACTGCAAAGATCCAGCAACCTCAGAGAATCTGATTAATTTGAGGTGTTCAGTCTTATAATAACTCTGAATTGCCCAATAAGTATCAGCCTCTGCATCAGTCGAACACCCGACTCAGACTGAACTATATTGCACTGGATAGCTGCATAAACATGTTCAGGCTCATCTATCACCCTATAAGTTCTGCGCAATTTAATTAGAGCACAATTCCGAGAACTTTGGCAACAGCCCTCGTACCAAGGAAATTCCACATTAAAGCAACTTTTTTCTAAATTGAAGACAATAATTCCCAAACTTCCTTCGATATTCCTTTGTTATTGAAATAATTCGGAACAGAACTTGAATATTTGAATTTTGATCAATTCCCTTATATTATCCCATTACAACAAATTGCTTTGAAATCGCTTACGTGCACGTCCCATACTACATAAATTTCCTTTGGTAACGTACACAAATTTCGCTATTCGAAATCAATTGAACTTTACAATAGGGGGAAGCATACTACGTACAATAAATATTTTTAAAAAACGAATGGAGATTGCTATTTTGTCGACGTATAAATAAGATATGAGTCAATGCGGGTTGATATGGGATTAGCGTTATTACCGGTTGATCGATACTCTCTACGATACACGACGCCATTTCATTACTTGTGTAAACTTGAAACCTCCTCCGATCATATATTATGTAATAAAGCGATTCGAGGCGGTAACGACGACTGATGAAAATATTCGCGACAAAAAAAGATCTTGTCTAGTATAGACTACTTTTTTGCTTGGTATATGTGGACATTGATGCGGCTGGAAACCTCCCAGATTTTAGAGATTATTTTTATGTAATTGGAGTTACATACATGGAGACATATTATTCCCGTTTTGGTCTAATTCTAAGACGTGAAAAATGGCTACTAATAAACTTGTATTCCTGAAAAAAATGCTTGCGCCCTAATTTTGTGCTTTTCGTGATCTTTTTTAAGAAACCAAAATTTAAGATTTTTGATTCTTTGTGTATCATTTGCAATTTTTCGAACTTGAACTTCCTCCAACATTGAGGTTTATAATTTTGCTTTAATGCATTTATGGGATTGATTTTGATTTCTGCAACGGGTGGGGGAATTAAATATTAATTATTGGGGCAGTTGTTGCTTTGGAATTTGCTTGTTACGGACAAGAGTTTGGTCAAGAAGGACGAACAAGACTTGTCCTTCACAACCGAGATTCGGTTAAAAAAGATTTAGAAGGAATATTTTATGGAACTAATAAAATTGTTCGAACCCATTAACTGGTGGTGGAATAAATTTTAGAAGTTAGCTTAGCAGTTTTTCTGACTCTGAGGCGTTACAAAAGCCTAACCAAACAGAATCTGATGTTCCAAAACAATGGTAGAAAGTGTGCACTATTGTTTCCTCTTCTTCCAGACACAGACAGCTTTCCTCCTCTCGAGCGAGCCCTATTCTGTGTAGGCTTTTTTTTAATCAAGCATCCAGTAAGGATTGCGGTTTGAATCCTGGCAGGCTTCCTGTTATTATTATTATTTATTTTAATCTGCTTCATCTTCATTTTTTATGGGATCTTATGGGACTATAGAACGTATCAGCTGGTCAGAACTCAAGGGATATTTGCTGCCGCACCATTCTATTCAACAATGTTTTCAGTTGTGGATAAGTTTGTACCTAAAATATTTACTACTCCCCGGAAGTTTCCATCATGGTTTAACCAAACAGTGAGAAACTTAATTAAACGGAATTAATATTATCATTATAAATGGAAGACTACTGGTTTCCTCGCATGCCATTACCCCCCGTTACCCCCTTTTCTGCAAATAATGCCTGTTTTTGAAAAACGCCCAATCGACCAATAAGTATTTTATGCACCCATGCTACGATCTTTGACCAAATGCTTTACCTAAGAATATATGCATGTGTAAGACTTTATCATTCGTATGGTCATAGTTTTATGAGCGAATGGTTAACCTTAACGAACCTAGCCGAGATTACACACAATTGTGTAAGTTTATTGTGGAGTACGTGGACAAACGACAACAGGCCGACGTCATCTACACAAATTTGACAAAGACCGTCGGCATAATCAATTACAACATACTCGTTTCCAAGATGTCTCTGCCCCGTTATCGTCGCTTTAATTGATTCCTATAGGTACACATCCTCGGCGTTTACTGCAACGTCTGGGCCTTTCCACGGCTCGAACTTAGGACCTTTATTCTCTATATATCTCTTAAGTTGTAAAGTTTTAGCACGTGCTGATTCAAAATTATTCTTTGGGATCTATTCCTCCACCGACTGTGATGTATTGCAAAATAATCTTTCAACGATTAATCCATATTGTCTAGAAATAAGCACCTAAAAAAAACCTGTACACAGTGGGGCTTAGCGCAGTTCCAAGGAGCGTGGCATTAAAGACATTGGATTTCTCTTTGACTCTAAACACCAATTTACGAGACATATAAAAAAAAGCAATTTGGAAAAGAACGCCGACGTTAGATACTGTATTATCGGGCTAATTGTAGTGTACCGGAACGATTACTTACTTTTATTATATTTATTTTTGATATGTTTAATAGGCTTCTTATTTATTATTTCGTAGCACGAAGCTATCTCGAATCCTACAGTTCTGGGGTAAAAAGTGATCAAATACTAATAAATACAAGAATTGATTTCAAATATTAACAAGGTTTTATTACAAAAAAACGATGTGTATGAACCAAATTAGATTGGACAACAGTCAGTTCAAAACATGAAAGAGAAATATGCAAAAATAAGACTTAATATGAAAATAAAATTTACCGCGCAGAAAAGGGAACCCCAAAAATAAAATGGAACTAAAAATAGAAGAATTTACAGTAATAAGAATAGACAATTTAGATAACTCAAGGAATAAATATGAATATATAAAGAGAACGTTAAATAAAAGATAATATGCGATTTAACCTGGTGGGCGCGATTCTTCTAGGAATGGCTGTTGACGTAGCGTGATTGTCGTTTTCTTGGTGGAAATGCTGACCGTAGTATGCGACTCCCCGGCGATGGTAACCAGCTTATTAAGCTGGAATTAACGCCTCTTCGTTGTACTTATTACGTATGATACGGCGCAATAGTACGTAACTTCTTTGTAACTTTCTTTCGTGGCTCCTTTAGCCAGGATAAAACACTAATATTTACTTTCTTAGGAGGATAAAGAGGATATCTATCCTTTACCTACTCTTCTGGGGGATCACACGTCCGCTCGCCTTCGCCACTTCGGAAAGACCTGGTGGTCATTTAGCAATACTCATGAGTCGCACAGAGAAACAGATGAGAGATTATTAGGAAAATATGCACTATTTACAGTGGTGAACGCAATAACAATACATGTTTTATAAATAACGTGTGACATTGGCGTCTCGTTATCTCATTCGTTAGGTTTCCTCGAAGCCTTGTTCTCAAATGTAGCCGCTTTACAAACGTTATTTTATAGCTTTGTTCGCTCAAAACCAGAGTATGCATCCCCGATTTGGTACCCGATTTATATTTACCAACAGCTTAAATTGGACAAAAATTCAAAGAAGGTTAATGAGATATCTATCTCTTAAAACTAGTGGCGTATATCGCCGAGACGTATATGACGAAAGTCAACTCTCTCGTATTGCTGGTGGCAATTTTTTGATAAAGCTCTCCGCCTGCTGCCTCAAGTAAACTATCATGTGCCTTCACGTGGACGCGTATACCTGCTCAGTTCCAAGAGCTCGGCCTAATAATCCTGGTAAAAACCTATGTCAAGAAATGCTAATAAATACCTGGATTAAATCTTCAGTACTTTTAGTAACCATTATTGTTTTTTAGTTATGTTTACTAAATTTTTGTGGGTTATTTATCGAAAATGATAATCGATTCACCGGCCTATTTTCTCACACCTCCTTCGTGTAAGCCTACAATACGTTTCCACTCAAATTCACTTATTTGTTGTTACATCAAGGCGAAATGTCACAATAATACACACATATAAGGACATAAGTTTGTTAAGATACATTTTTAACCGCAACATTCATAACGCCTATACACGGATATAGCGATAGGGCATACGACGATATCGAAACGAGGAAAGCAATAAAATCCCGAAAATCGTCCCATCTGCATACAACCCGCTAGCGGACGTATAATAATTTAATTGCCAACATGCTAAAGTTTATTTTGATCGTCGTAAATATGTTTATAATACATGAGGGCCTTTATAAAGTATGCGCAGGGATACGTACGCGACGTATGAACGTACACACTCGGCGTAAACGGAACGAAGAAGAAAAAAAAGAGGACTCGCGGGTGCAACGCACTTAAAAATTACATTTTATTTTTAGTGAGTCTGGTATTTATTTATAATTAAAATATTTATGGCGCGCCTTCGGTCTTCCATCTCTTTTCTTCGAGTCTTATCAACGCTACGTCTACCCTTTTCGTCTTATGCGATGCAACGATGGAAAGAGACGGAGGAACAAAGTGAGGAACATCGGCGAACTCGACGTTTTAAAACCAAAATATTTTATTTCGAGTTTTCTTGTTCCCTGTACGACCAGCGCCCAAGAATATACAAAAATATATTTCTACCTTATGACAGATTAATGTTTTATGCGCTATTATTTTAGATTTACCCGGGCTGCGTTTTTTTTTTCTCCTGCAACTGTACACACACTCTCTCTCTCTCCTTCTCTTTCTCTGCATCTTTGGGGTTGAGGTTCTATGTGCGCGGGTCATTATTCCTAATTTATGTTCGAAGTTTATTATTTTTTGCGCCTCGTTTTTCGTACACTTCTCGGTGAATTATACGTGTTCTTCTCGGAGTATTCCCCCTTCTAGTTGCATATATACGTATAAGTACGTATCTCGCGATGGAAAGGAGGCGGCAGTGAAGTCGATAACAACGGTGTGAAGGCGGGTATGAAATATGCACTTAATTCGTTCGATAAATCGCGTAAAGTAGTTAATATATTCGCGGGAAATGTTAATGACACTGTCGAGAATCGGTTGCGAATGCGTAAGTGGTTGCAGCCGGATATAAATTTGCTTCATTTCGCTCACAAAGAACGTTTTAGTATTTCTTCTAAATTTAAGTTCTAAATTTAACAGTAAACGTAATGATTAACTGTATTTGTCTTTAACTTCAGGTTAAAGAAATTATAAAATCGGTCCATCAAAGTAACAACAAGGCAACATTCGTAACCCAGAGATTCAAAAGAATTTGAAGCTTTAGGGATAAGTTTTAACATCGTGAGAACCTCCTCTCAATTTTCTGCGATTTGTAAATGCTGCAAATGCTCGCTATTTTTGCCATAAGGAGAAGATATATTTTTGCTTTAAACCGTCGGAGTTTTAAGTGAATCGGCGGGCGGATGGATTGAATGTTTGGTTGATTTGCAGAATATTGCACTGTGCTATGAACTAATGAATACGCCTTAAAGAATTTTTCTTCAAACGCCTCGTGTTTAGTTTCACACGTCTCAAAATCGTCTGTTAACACTCTGACGATCATATTGTGCGCTCTTGAAATCTGAAAATATTGGTCACGTTGCTTCGAAGCAAAGCGCGGTCGTCCATGCGTCCATCGCCTGCGAGTTAACACCTAACTTATCGAGACAAGTTAAAAAAACGCGTTTTGCGAGTTTTAGCACAGATGGATGCAATAATAATGGAGAAAGAAAGTTGTGAAGGATGTACTCAATTGATTCGTTTTGTTCAGTTCTTCACAATTCTTGGATTAATCGAAATCCCGCTCGGAGGACTTTGTGCGCCAGAGTTTTACTTTTCTTGTAACACAGGTTGTGAAGCTATAATCTAAAAACTTCCATTGATAAACCATAAAATAACAAACAGCATAACGGGACGCACAAATAAGACGTTAAGGGTGTAAATAAATAAATGAATCAATAAATACAAACATAAAAAGAATGAAGACAATGAATTAATTTCTATCCTTTAACCATCTCTGCAGAATTGATTATTTTAATTCTTATTTGCATTTTTTGTTTCTGGTTTTACGCAGTGATGAACTGCTGTGCATGAAAAGAAATAAAAGTCGTTGTTAAAAATGGACAAGAAAAAAAGAAAAGATGAAAAAAGAAAGTTGGATACGAATAAGAGAAGTCCGAGTGCGGCGTTATACATTTTTTAATCTTAATTTTAATATTAAAAGAGTTAATTTGTACCGAAAGAAAGGGAAATGGCGCATATTTTAAATATTTATTATTCTGGCTTCTCGCAGGGATCCTCCTCTTTTTTTCATCTTCTTTTTGAACATATTTCAAGGGGCAACTTTTTTCTTATTTATTAAAATTATTCTGGTTTGAAGTTTTGAAGTTATTATGTTATAATGGTGCTCGATTCATGTTTTCCTAATAGTAGGTGAAGGTACTATTCAATATAACATTAAACAACATATAATATAAGATTTTAATATCTAAAACAAAGAGTACAATTTGAAGCGTTTTTTGCAATCACAGCTACCGTGCCTTCAATTAAAAAAAAATTCGTTTCAAGTGCTTTGATTCCAATATAAATTTGGTAACGATGCGAAATATTTCCAAGTCGAAATCCATCCAGACGCCCAAGACGACCTGTCTACGATGGCCTGCCGGTGCAAAAAGAAACAAGAAAACCGTTAATCATTCAGCACGTGTTAGACCTAGCTTAATGGAATTTATATTTTAGAAGGTGCGGCGCGGTATCGCGTCGAAACGTTCTTCGGCAAGCCGTAAACTTAGCGTGGCATCGCGCAGGGATATTTATAAATTGTTTACTGTCACTGCCTTCTCGATTCTGGTGGCGTTTTTCCGATTCGCGAGAGATGCATGCGTCGCGTCGCGTCGCGTCGTCTAATTTCGGTACGCGCGAACTGGGATAAGTTGATTTATTATATTTATTATTCGGAGTCGATTCTTGCGCTGCCAGAACGTTTCGAAATAAATAAATGCGTCTTCGAGGTGATTTATTTCGGATAAATCTCTGAAAGTTTATGTTTATTTATAGTTTAATGTGTTTTGTTACTTATTTGCGATTCTCCAACAATTTTTGGAATAATTAATATACAGTGATGGACAAAGGTTAAATATTGTCAATAATATTGCAGGTATTCCTATGAAATTCAGCGCTTACAAGTAACTGATTATGAGGACTAAAACGGAAATATCGGCATTTTAATCCGATTCTTTAAATTTCGATAGTGCGCACTATTCCAATTTTTAAATGTTTAATTTTCTGAATTTCTCTTAGTAGCGTGCCAAGATATTAGCTTTAGACTCTTGCAACGTTCAAAACTCAAATATTCCTGACAATCGCCCAACAAGTAACTGGAAATTTGAAAGAGAGGAGAACAACCGTTAGGTAACCAATGGAAAACAGTATTGAACTCCAAAACCAAATTAAACTTGCCAAATAGGTCAACAAACTAAGCCAATCGTGTAACCGAACTGTACGTATCAAATATACTTGCTAAAAATCAAAATAAACTCCCAAATACGACAAGTGAGTAAGACTCGATGCAATAAATCCATTAACATTTAGACCCCCTACTGCCGAACGAATAATATTTGTAAGGGTATTCTGGATGTCCAACACAGCAAGCCAATGAAAACCCGTCGTCCAATCCATTTTTGAGGAAATCCGGAATCTAACAATAGTCGTAATGTAGTGAAGCTCTGTCTTTCTGAAAGTATGTAAAAACAAATAACTGCCCCTCTTCAATTTAGGCAAGGATAATTCACATAAAAGCTTAAATTACAATTCCAAAAATAAACCCAGTCCAAACATTTAATTTACAACAACAAACAATGTGAGCTATTTTCGGACGAAGAGCGACAATTATGCCATTTAAAGAAAATGTTGCCTCGCCGGAAAAAATATGGTTTATTGCAATATTAGAATCTTCTGAATATCGCTGATATTGTGGAAATGTGCAAGATTTGTTGTAGACGGTTTCTGTACTTTTTCCAACAAAATTGTAACATTTTAATAATAAAATGATTAAAAGCAAGCCCTGATAATTACAGGAAACTAAAATAGATAATGCCCAGCTCTAATATTAGAATATGCTCAAATTCGACGAACCTTACAAAGAACCTAAGCTAACCAAAACAAAGGAAAACTGATACTCTCATCATCTAGTACAAACTACAAAATCAGTCAATGAACAGCAGTGCAGTTGGATACAGTCCTTCAATATTCCGCAAAACCTAGGAGGGCCGAAAATTAACACTTGGGGTTTATTAGGATTGATGACTAGCTGATGCCCAACAGATCAGTCCAGCTCAGCGTTGAGTCTACTCATCGCCAGCTTACAATTATCAGGCTCAAATCTGGGTATCGTCTATACATATGAATACTGCAGAAGCTTATTCATTGGCTGATGTCATGGATATATGGAGAGAAAAGAAGACCAAGACCTTCCGAAAGCCAGATTGATAAGACGGCAAGATATTGTTCTTTTGTATATTTTTTATCGTTTGTTCGTTCATGATTTTTTCTATGCATATCCGGTAGTAGGTGAGCCAATGAGCACACTGTCCGCAAATAGCAACTAATCGACTCAACACCACGTAAATGACCAGGAATGTCTATCTTAGGTTTTAAGTTTAGATTAAAAGATGCTGTAGATGCTTGAAAAAACTATTTAAAAAGAATATTTAAGGACAGATATTCAATGTAAGTCTTCTTCTCTCTCCTAAGGGAGGAGTTAATGATATTCCGCAAAGATTTAAAATAGTTCCAATGAACAGCCAGGACTTAGCCTTATCTCTTGAATTTATCAAAAATATCACATTAATGCTCGACCAAGGTACAGGTGGCTTATTGAAACGTCTCGAGATGGCAGGCGCATCCAAATCAAAGATAGTTGGCGATGGTTCGTTGAAAAAACGCAACTCGTCATCAACATCATGGCCGATAGGAGAGAACCTTCTATTAATTTCACAGCATATTATGTCATGGTCAGAAAGATCCCCAATAATGCCGCTCGATCCACAGTAGCAGTAAAAGTTTGATCAATTAAGCTAACGGAGCAAGGCGCAAGAATGCGAGTGGGCGGATGAGTTGTTGATGCTTCATCCACTTTTAGTAAATCAATGTTTGCATCTCCACAAAAAAAAAACCACGTCATCAGCAAAGGAGGAACAAATGGAATATTGAGCCTCCAGGAAAGACTTGTGATCCTGTTGAGGGGATTTGCAGCAAACTCCTGCAATATCTATCAATACGTAGCTTTACCTTTAATTGTTCGATCGCGTTACTCGTTTCGATTATTGGAACTTTTAACATAACGAATTAATTGTCATTATTTTGTTGCTGTGCAAATATAATAAGCTCTCTGTTTTACACAAATAATTCTATTATTTATAAGTTGTACTGAAGACCAAGGAATAATTGCTTATTATGATAATGACATGGAAAATAGATGAATATTTCTAATTGCAAATGTACATAATTATTGCAATTAAAATAAGGATCTTACGTAAAGACGTTAATTCAAATATTATCATTATTACATAGCCATTCCTTCTAAATACGTAACAATTGCATTGGTAAACATTGTGTTGTGTCAGTCAAGTAAATAAAACGATTGAAATCTATTTTTACATTAACTAGAACTAAATTTAAAGCTAACCCTCATTATCCTCCGAATTCCGTTGTTCTTTCGACGTGAATAAACCATATTCTCCATTATTATTAACCCGAAAAAGAATCCGTATAACCTACGTCTTTTTCCATTAACTATTTAAGCTCCGATGAGCTTTCATTTCACCGGAGAAAGAAGGCAAGAAAAAAACAAAGCGAATCAGTGATATATTTCCTCATCTGATCGGTCCTGACGAGGTACAACGTACTATTGCTGCAATTATTGAATAAACCCCCTTCATCAATATTCATCGACGTCTAAAAATAACCGGGGCGCTCGCAGTAGTTCACAGAATTATTTCATTACTTTTTTATCCGTACCCCGATTGACCCACATCTCCCGGCTTCAGTCAGTCAAACGCGCAGAGTACATACAGGGGATTACTGGGGAGGAAGGAGGAAGGTAACGGGAGACAGACGGCAGGGTTAGATTAAAAATGCATCGGCGCTAGGATCCTGTAAGTATGTAAATAACGTGAATTTTGATCTCTGTGATTTCGTTAAAAAGACGTGCGACACGAAGAACCATATCCTGTTAAAAATAACACTATTTTGCTATTAGCTACGGGACCAACTCACCATGTCGTAGAGTTGGACGGCTATCGTTCCTTATGACATCTGCCAACCATTGCGTGATAAGAACCAATTATCTTCTGACACTCCATCTAGCAATGCTTCGCGTAGTTCAATCAGGTTTGAAAAGGATATGACGTGAGAGAAGCATCATCTAGCGAAGCTGCATAATTTTAAACAAACTCTTAAACAGATGCAGGTGATAAATTTGCCATCAATAAAATCTTCTTTTGCAGAAAAAAATTGATTTGGTCATGCCTCCAATGAAACAACTGTTGGTTATAATTAAAAGCATTTTCCACACAGATCTACAAAAAAATAACTAAACAATAACCAGAGAGCACACTAAAATCTTAGAATACTTAGTGAAGATTACAATTTTCAACCAAAAAGGTAAATTGGTTATTTGTGGAGCTACACACAAACCAAGGAGGATTTTAACTGCTGCAGAGTATAGCACCTTAAGATGAGGAGAACTGGAACTATTTATCTTATGGTAATTCCACCCCACTCCATCAATTCTTTGACTATTCTAAGTTCAACAAAAGACACTAAAAATTATACTTTTCCTCTTCTTGTCTCCAAATTTCCCCGAAAGAGACGAGATTGTTTGAGTACTTACGTAAAGTAAAAACAAGGACGAAATTCCTCAATTTTCGAGGGACACAAGTCTCGGCCTCGGTACCCAATACCTACAACTACATGTCAATTGCCTTCAGTAAATAATTCATCGACATACAAGGTTAAGCTTTTTGTCCGGATGTTTAAAGAGACCAGCCGTCGAAAAATAAGAGGCGAAGGGTTGACAATGTTGCTGGTGATGATGACGATTTGTTGGTAGAGCGACGATGCGATTGGTAGTACTGGAACACAATAAATAAAGCCCTCTGCTCCTTGTGCAGGGACGATTGTCGATTATTTTCGGGTTTTAAACGAATTCTAAATATTTTATCTGCCGATCGCCGTGTAAACAGTTTATTCAAACTTGGAGCGGGGGATGTCACAGATTGCGCCTTTCAGTTGCGTAAAGGCGAAGTAATTATCATTGGATAATCAGTATTTTGTCATTTTGGAAGAAATTTTCGAAATTGTCGAAGTAAATTGGATGTTCTGTTTAATTAAAAAAAAAATGTTTGTCGGGCGTGAAGTGACAATCGTCGTTTAGACAAAGGAAAGGTACTACTAGATAAGACAATTATAGAAGGTGGAAGGATACAATTTCCCAAGTGTTTGTTTAACATAAAAGGTATGATATTAACAATTCAAGTCTGATTTATCAAAGTCTCAAGGTGAATTAATCTCAATAAGTGATGCTTTCATTCGAGTCTTGCTATTGGTACTGCTGATGTTTTTCAGAAAAAGGTAGTGTTGCAGGCTTACTGTAATTTTTGTAAGGGTAGTTCTGCACTGCTCAAGACACCATGAGATATTTAATATATAACAAAATTTGTATAAACTTACTCAGCTTTCCCTATTCCAATTTAGAAGGTAGCAAAAAAGCTTGCCAACACTTACGAATAATTTAGAAAATTCAATAAAACTAGCAACTTCAATGCAAAATGGCTGAAGTGCAACAATGGAAGTCCTGGCATCGAAGAGAAGGGGTTTGTCCATCATGCTTAGGCCCCATTTGACCCTTACACCTGTGCTTTCAAAAGGATCAGAATTATCACCCATGAAATCTTTTTCATTACTGCCACACCACTAAAGCCATATTGATCTAAGCGGACAGTAGTAAGACATCTGATTTTATCTAGAAAGAACCTTCGCGTGTCTGTTGGAATTCTGATCGGACAATAAAGGATAAAGATGCATCTGTTCAGGATGGAATTAACCGAAGTCCTGCCAACTAGATGTATCATGTTGCATGAAGAGCGGCAATTGGGGCAATGGGCTAAACCATGCCAAAGAAAATGGATTGGTAGATGACCTAGAGGACTGTCTAGTACAGAGAAGATACATAATGAGCCCATTACAAATGCTGTGAAACCCATCTAACTATTTTGTTGTCATTTTAGACTGTTTAGATAACAAAAATATTTAAAACTCCTTGAATATGAAGAAGGATAATATTTTTACTACATTTATAGCCAAGGAGTTTGGTAATTAAGCCAAGTTAGAACTAACAGGATAAAAGCGACTAATCAGGAGCAAAAGCAGATGGAAGACGACTTGAAAATTGCAAAATTAACGATGGAAGCGATCCCAATAACGAACCTTTTAAACATAAACGTTAATATTAAACAATACACATCCCAGAAGGAAGCACAATTTCTCCGGGCATTTTCGAACAATTGAATTATTTACCAAACGGATTGGCATAGGGAAGAGCAAGTTCTATTCAAATTGCACCCTTAATATTGCATAAATGAACCGAAATAATTCATAAGTTTGTAGTCTGCGCGTTTAGGGTTATTTACAATGCACAGAGAAATATTTATGACGCTTCCCGGGGAAGGATTGCTCGCGTTGTCTTATTGCCGAGTTTGATTCGACTTCTTAACTATTAATGCACACAGACTCCTTGGTGCAATTTGTTAATGCATTATGGTTGATGTCTTCCTTCTCTCGGATGTCGGATGTAGAATTCGGATGCAGCGCGATACGAACGAGCATACGTCCCAGAATTCGCCTAAAAGAGAATGCGCAGAGGGAGAATTAGTTACGGAGATATGTATCCTATACTATGTAGCAGGCTATGGCCTTATTTAATATTAAAAGGTGTTTGTCACTGTCGGCGGCGGCGTATTTTTGGGACGATGGTCGGGAGATGCGCTATGAATTTGGGACGTCTTACTCTATCATCTCGAAATATATATTGCCAGAATGCTCGCGATGGCGAATTTATCAATCTAATGTATGATTCACAAAATTGTATGTATGTATGTACCATGCGTACGTATAGTATGGGGCGTTAGTTATAAAACAGATTGACGCGCTGAAAGTATGTCTTTCATTAGCTAGATGGTGTTATAAATATTTATAATAAGGTGGGCGTTGTTATTTCTTATTTTCGCACACGGTGGGTATTGTACACTGCCGTTCAGAGAAGTTCGGTCGGTTGGTAAAAAACATGAAAAGGTTACAGAAACAAACGAAACTAAGAACAAAATGCAATTTTATTGTATGTACAGGTAAAAAAGACAAAAATAAATAAATAAAAAGTTATTCTGGCCTAATATAACATACTGAACATTATTTTTTTTTTTTCATCGAAAAAACCTCCTTTGCTGTTAATCACCGCTCGAACTATTCTAGGCGTTCTTTCGATAAGTTTTGTTAAAACGGATTGTGGAATATTAATCCATTCATGTTGCAGAATATTCCGTAAATGTTCTTGTGTGAAGTTGGGCAAATTTTTCGAATCCTGTCCAGTTCATCCCACAATAACTCTTCTTGCTCCTTTAGATAGTTCTTACACACTAACGCAGTGTGTTTTGGGTCGCTGTCATGCATGAATGTATAGTTACGGCCTATTATACGCAATCCCGATGGCACTGCATGATTCTGGAGTATTGCAAAATAATTTTCCTTCCTCATTACACCCTGCACTCTGCATAAATCTCCCGTCCCAGCAAAGGAGAAACATCCCCACACTAACACAGAACTACGCCCTTGCTTCACTGTAAGCACAATGCAGTTCGGGATCACTTTTCAATTTTAGATCTTCGGACATAAACTCATCGATTTTGCCCAAAAACCTCAAACTTTGACTCGTCACTCCAAAGCACGTGTTTCCAAACGTCTAACGACCAATCTAGATGATTAGATAGACGGGCCCACTGTAGCCGTTTTGCTCTGTTGCCCCGACGTAATAAGGGTTTTCGAATGGCAACGCGTCCATGAAGGTCCGCTTGTTGAAGTCGACGTTTTACCGTACTCGCCGAAACTTGTTCTTCACGGCCGCGATTGACTTCCGCTACTATTTGTGGTGCTGTTAATTTTCTATTGCGTTTGCTTAATAATACAATGCTCAAATCTTTAGCTTTTGTTGTTTTCCTAGATGCTCCAGGACGAACACGATTTTCTATAGTTCCAGTTGTCCGATATCGCTTTATGATGTCATTTACTGTTGAACTTCTCATATTTATTTTTTCAGCAATTTGTCGCCCCGAATATCCTTCTTCAAACAGCGCAATAATGCGTGAACGTTTTTCTACACTGGTCGGCTTGCCACGTGCCATTTTGAAGTAAATTTTCTTAAACCTTTCGCGCAAAAACGACAGATGCACACCAAGACACGTTTAACAGTAAAATGAAGCAAATTTATATCTTTACGCCTGTGATAAATAAACAAGAGTGATACTGCGGTATATTTCCTAAATGTATTGTTCGTTAATAATCCCCAAACGACCCGTTTCAAAAGATCGCTACTTCCGAGAAATTCTTGGAATGATAATAAAAGGGACTTTATTGTGGTTGTCGCAATATTTCTACTTTACATAATAATTTATGGCTTTAATCCCTTAGAAAAGAGTGTGTGCTTAATATTTTTCTAATTTTATGTATTAATAATTGTATACAGTGTGATATAATAGATTTTTATTATATGACCGAACTTCACTGAACGGCAGTGTACATGCATAAAGTATAAAGTAAAATAGGAACAATCTGATTACGAAAGCAAACTAGATAATTTTGAAAGGGGAAGAAAGATAGACAAAGATCCTATGAGAATACCATGAATAGTTTCCAACATAACACAGAAACGAGTCCAAATAGCAGTTGCATCTTATTTTGAAAAACAGGCGTTTACCAATGTGACGGCCCTTTCTCTCATCCGAGTGAAAGTTTCAGCCTAGAAAACAGAGAAAGATCACTGGGACAAACAAAACTTTCTTTCTTCAAATGCGACCGCTTTGCCGTAATTTCTGCCTTCGGCTTTTTGCACATATCCATGACTATCCCAAAGAACTGTGGGCATCATTTTCTCGAACGATAAGACGGTCTTCACCTTTTTTGGAGCGGATCCAGCTTTACCAGCCCACTGATTTGTCTGTGCCTTGGCTTCCGAAGCGTTATTAATCAATGCCAAATCTCCTTGGAAATATTAATTTGAATGCGTTTACGGTCCGGAATAAGCAAGCTCGGCATCCAGCCCGCGATTGTCTTTTTTATGCTCGAACCTTACTCAATATGTTTTTCCTTAACCTTAATTCGTCTAGCGCCATTTGGTAAAATTTCCCGATGTTTGTGCTTTGAAATTATGCCAAATTTTTAATTTAAAAAAATGGGCTAAGAATGGCGTACATAGGCTCCAAATATTCGATTAAAAAGCGTTTCATTTCTTTCAATTTCGTCCTCAGTCGTATAAAGCAATCGTTGCACGTTACTAAAACGTTAAATTTATTCATTTTCCGTTTTTCTTTTTTTTTTTTAACTTCTGTCTGCTTTTATGTTAATCTACGTTAAAAAAACTTTGCATTACCTTTATATTGAGGTAAAATACATACGTATATGTACAAGTATGTCGCTCCTAAAAAAAAGTTTTTGCGGTTCGCTTCTCTTGAAAATATCGTGTCTGAATGACGACGAACGTTGGACTTGATAAGGAGAGAGGAAAAATTCAATTTCACATTTTACAATACGCATTTCGCGAAACGCATAGTGGAAATATCAGAAAAAGAAATACATGTAAGCGGCACGGAGAGGTACAGCACGGCCGAACGTACGTACACTTTTGCGATATATTTAAAAGTGAATTGCCATTGGATATTTTTCCGTTGAGGTATGCGCGCATTGTTGTTTCAAGTACACATATGTTGGTGCGGTACTTCTTCTATACGCGATGTATGCATTCGCGAACCCGCTACATCTACACACGGATGGGAATAGTGTAGTTATACGCCGAAGAGGGAGAGAGAGGGAACATGGGGTAGGTAGAAAGTACGAGATCGCGTAGAGAGAGCTTCAAATTGAAAAATAATGCATACACATGTATACAAATGTATTATTCTTGAATTGTTGCCGTAAATTTTATTCTAGGGAAATGCGGTAGTGGTGAGGGGGAAATTGTATTTTTGATCGAATTAAACGCCTGTGATGCATATTATTGTGTGCGCTGTGGAATATTTTTTAAATTTTTTTCCTCTCCGCTCTGGCGAATGCATCCGCACGCTATGTGTGTACGGATAATAGGTACACAGTTGTACACCTTACTACATGAGTAATGTCCAATTTTACAACCCATCGTTATATAATGCCAAATATTTTCGTGACACGTTAAACCAGTGGCGTTTCTACTAACTCCAACCATTTATCCCGAATTTATTAGCAAATTAATACAATTATTTTCGAAAAATACATTTTAATTTAATACACTGAGCAAAAATGTAAAGAATATTTAATATACAGAGCGTTATTAATAATTAATAAATTAACTTTGGTACTACTTTCGTAAGTGATAGTGCAGATCATAGAACAAGAAAAGAATCTAATACACTGAGGTCCAATAGTCTCTGGTTTTTGAGATACGGCTTTTATAAGAAAATTTAACAACAAACAACCCATTTAGCGCACTCCAACTCAATTATCGCGGAAGGTTCTCAAACTATCATCCTTGCTCTTGTAAACAACGTTACATTGTCGTCGAAGAAGCTCGCATACTCGATTGAAAGCACCTGCAATTCTTAGCTGTTGGGCTAATTTGACCTACAGGACAACAGTCATCACCAATATTATCGTCGCAACAAGGGAAACGCATTCGATTTTCTGTTACCCTAATTAATTAATGTTTAATGTTTAAAATGCCGACTCATTCTCTCTTTATTGAACAATCCTTTCAGATGGAACCAAAGTGCATTCAATCCATGTTAAAAATGAAGAATTACATCCATTTCCTCCTATCAAGCCAACCACCGACTAAATTTTTGCTTTGCAATCTGACCAAAGTTGTCCTCAAATAGCTACCTCAAGAAGGAATCGAGAAAATCATCCATTATTTTGGGGGTGAAATTACCTCTTATCATAGAAGCTGGAAAAGTTGCCTCCTATTTTCGGATTAATTTTCATCATTTGTGGTCAAATTATTAATTAAAGGAACATTAATGAAACGTGTGCAACATAAGCTTGGCCCACCTTTCTCTACTGCTATCGAATCCGAAGGGGATACAGAGGTATGATTCATTCAGCTTTGTCAAATAGTGGTCATTTCAACTGCTGGTAACTATACATTGGGTATTAGAGGTACTCACAGCCTCCTTTTACGCCATTCGTCCGCGTTCATACGCCCGAATTCATATAAAAATATGCTTTATGTACCATATTTTCTCACACGCGAAATAAAACAAGAAAAGCGCAGAAAACAAAAAAAAAACGAGGAGTCGCGGCGAAAAAATTTCTACGTTTTTTAAAATGATGTTCGCAATCAAACCGGTAGCATCGGTGATGTTTTACGTGTGCACGCGAGCGGAATTTCTGTTTTTCAAGTTGTTTATGCACGTTTGTGCAAAGGTAACAATCGAAAAAAATTGCAATATTCTGTTCGAGAAGCGATCGAACGGGTTCGCGTAGAGACGGAAACCGTTCGAAAAAAAAAATGGACGAACGAAACAAAACCGAGTACATATATTCGAATATGTATGTAATTCGTTCAAATATTTTGTATGTTTATAGCATATAAGATTTGTGCGTGAAACAATGCCAAACGATCAAAATCATCGCCGGGTAGGAAACCGTTGGTAAATCGTCTTAAACTGCCTGTTCCGATACGTCACAATTCTGAATTTGGTATAAAAAAAAGAGCTAATAATCGTGGTGTAGTATAGCAAATATGTACCAAACAAAATATTGAATAAATTCGTAACAAAGATTTTACAAGGACCTAATTTTAGCGCCACCCTAAACTAAAATATACGAATTACTGCGATCTAAACCAACGTACATAAACCTACGCATACAGAGTACTTTAATGGATTTTTATTTATTTCATATATCTAATTCTTGTGACAGCACCGTTCTTGATTAATAAATAACAAATTTCTTATCGTGGCCATCAGCATATTGCTGCTTCTGAGGCGATTGAAGGTAGACACATCGATAGACTTTCCAAGGCTTTTGATTAGATATCATCTCTATCTAGGAAACAAATGGGAAAACTGAAATGAAACTGATCTAGAAACGTGGACAGCACATATGCTTCACTAAGAATACTTTTAAAATCTAATTTTTATATTTATTAAATAGCAAGTGCCATTTTAAGTATCGTTAATCACCCTTTCACCACTTTTTTCCTTCTTCTGCACCCTTAAAAATTGGCGGAATTTTACTTTGGTAACTTGGTAACTGCTGGTAATAGTGTTTCAAGTTTACAACGACAAGCGATGTAAATTTTCGTTTTCTTCTCTTTAAAGAACTTAGTAAAAATGTCTTTCGAGCGTTGTCGCGTACTTGATGTTTGACTTGACGTTTCGCAAGATCATGCTGTCAACTTCTTCAGAAGATTTCTAAAGACCAGCTGTTAAAGACAGCCTTTAGAAATCTTCTGAAGAACCTGACAGCATGATCAGCGAAACATTAAGTCAAACATCGGGTACGCGGCAACACCCGAAAGACATTTTTACTATGGGTCACGGTCGTTAAAGCCTACACTCAACTATTTAAAGAACTTTTCAAATAAATAGAAATATTCAAGTAAAATTCCCAGTTTTTTTTAATAATTTCTAAAGTGGAAGGACCTTCTGTTTGGTGTCGATCTCTCGATCTTACAAATTCTTGCAATATAACTTACACAAGAAAGGTTTGTTCCTATTCTGTTGGTGGACATAGTTTGGATAGGTGCAAATTTTTCAGAAGTTCGGGAGTTCCCTTTCACCCTACATCGTCATTTAGGGGAGAGAAATTCGGCTTCGGCAGGAGATTGCGCTACTAGAATTAGAATTAGAATCAATGTGTGTTTTTGAAAAAGAAAACGAACGATGAAATAAAAGTTGAACTCAGCGAAGTTTACCTTAGACCTTCGTTATCGACCATAAAATAATGGGCAGCTGAATCTAAACGCCACCCTACGAGCATTTCTGATGAAGCACATCCAGGTCGTCTAAATGGGAGAATGATTGGAAATTGAAAGTGCGTGAGATCGCTGAGGTTGTGGGCATCACAACTGGTCGGGTGTATGACATTTTAACAACTTATTGGAATGTAAGGAAGCTTTCCTCTAGATGGGGGCCGCGATTGCTTAAAATTGACTATTACCACGCACTTCAAAAGAATGTTTGGGGATATCAAGGCGCGATCTGAATGATTTTTGGTATCGATTCTGTCGATGAATCCTGCATTCATTATAGCACAGTGGAGCCCAAAGAACAGTGCAAACAGTGGGTTTTTCCAACAAGATCATAGCCACAGTGTTTTCGGATGTACCCATTGATTACCTTGAAAATGGCAAAACGATTAATGACGAATATTATGCCGACTTGTTGGATGGAATAATTAAAAAAAAAATTTAAGTAATGTGTTTTTTTTTTTCATTAATTAGATCGCAACTAGGGTATAGCTCCCCTATTTGGTTTCCTGTTTATGACGTACATATCAGTAGTACTAAAATTTAAAATGGCCAAAATTTACTTGCTATTTAAGTTGCGAATTAATTTGTTTTTAGATGATTGCATGTAAAGAGAATAGTTTCGTAAATTAAGTCGGTACAGTCTGATTCACAGTAAATTATATTGCCCGGGGCTCCTTCAGAAGCTAACTTTCCTTAACCCAATAGCCACTTCACGTTCTACTGTGACTATTGTACCTATGTGCTTTAAGTTGTGCAGAA
The DNA here is from genome assembly GCA_902655005.2 of Marronus borbonicus. Taxonomy (NCBI): domain Eukaryota; kingdom Metazoa; phylum Arthropoda; class Insecta; order Coleoptera; family Scarabaeidae; genus Marronus; species Marronus borbonicus. Next base: position 2,867,027 of record LR737398.1, on the reverse strand, counting down.
GTAGCGGACTGAAACTAACTCTAAATTGTAGCGCCAGTCAACAGAATCCACTAAGTCGAAAGGCAGAGCCAGAAAAACTTAATTCATGTAATTTTCTTTATTTCTAACATCAAAATTTGTTTTCAAGTGAGTTTTCGCTCTTCGCCGGGGTAATTTTTCACATTTTTCAGTCTGATGAAGAGCGGAGACTCATTCGAAAAACATGTTGGTGTCAGAATCAAAGAAGATTATGAATTATGAATTAGGCTTTTCTAACCTTTTCTAATTTTTAAGTTAGCTTTGGCAGTTGTCTCATGTATTGTTATTATTGTTATTATTATCATTATATTGTACATAATAAGCGTAGTACAACGCACGCTGTGACATTCACGATATATGTACATACGTAGCTTGCACAGCCATTGCTAGTTTTCATCAAGTCGCCGATCAGAACCGCGACAATAAGTTCCGCTATAAATTTTCTTTTTCTAATAATACGTCTCCGTGCAGGCCTAAGCCCTATAGGCATCTAAACAAACATCGGGAACTAGTAGGTAATGAATTCAAATATGAAACGTTTGTAAACGTGCTCCTATGCGCGTATTGTTGGTTGAGCGATGAATTATACCCATTTATAATATTTAATCTTCATACTCTAGCGTCCAGACTCTTATACACCGCCTCTCAAAAGTACAAGACCATTAATCGAAAAATAATTTTTAAGCAGATCTCTTAAGAATATCTTTGAATAAGCCAAAATTAAACGTAATACGTAGCGGAATTTATTAGGCCGCTGTTTTATTGGAAAAGAAGTGATGTTTCCGACTACTCTACCATGTGAAGAAGTTATTCTTCTATAAATTCTTACTCTTGAAAACAGTGTCTGTAGATTTTAAAATTAATAAATGATGAAAGAAACCAGCAACACTACGATTCCGAACACACTGCTAAAAGCTGGCTGTAAAGTCATTAATTCAAGATTTATCCAGATGAAATATGCATGTAACCAATGCTTTTAGATTAAAAGGTCAGGAACGCATGTAACATTATATATTTTTCTACGAGAAACAATTTTTTTTTTAGTTTAAATCTATACTCAAATAACCTACAATTAACCATTCCACTGTATTTTGTAGTTACTAGATACCTCTTATGAAGGTTTTCTGGCACTAATTAGATGTACTCAAACTCTAAATAATCTTAGTTCCAAACTAGAAATGAAGGCTATAGAATTTGAACTTACACTCGTGATTCTTTAATTGGAGATGAGGATTTGGCTACCTTGAGGTAGCACCAACTCGACAGTAGCACAATAACCTATCACTATTACACAATAGCCTATCACTACTACAAATATCCAGTACAAACTCCAACTCAGACGTTTTAATATCATTTCTGTACTGCTGCCTCTTATATAAACGTTGATGACACGCGACGTTGGGATATGACATGAGCAGAGTGTCTCTAAGTCAGTTCGAAAAACTCATTAAAATTTTCATTTTCGAAAAAATTAATTAAATTTTTGTTGTTATTATTGCAATAAAAAATCTAAAAAAATATAATCTAATCTGGCAATTTAGACGACGCCTCCAGCATAATTGCAAAGCATACCGTCGAACTATTGGATAATTTCCCCTATGTACTATTTAAAACTATTGTCTCACAGGCCACTGCGTGAAGGTGTTTAGTAATTTTTTTTTTAATTTTGCCGACAATTCAAGTTGGCGAAACTGACAATAAATATGGTAAGAAATATCCATTATTGTGGTTTAGTAGGTAGGTAGTTTGTTGTAAAAATATAGACATGCATGGCACTACTACCAGAACTAGAGCCAATGCAAAATATCTGCAACAATCACTAAAAAATAATTGTTGGCAAATTTGTCATTAAAAGCTACCAACCTCCAGTCTTCATTTTCAAAGATATGGAGGTAGTCATAGTAACCCGACTTACAATTACAGATGCATTGTGTGTCTTGAAGTCTTTTTCCAATGGCCGCGCCGGACTTTCGGCGAACTTGCAGTTGCTCCGCAAATTTGAGTGTCCTTAAGCTCTGGAAGGCTGCTGGGGTAATATTTCTTGGCCTTTCGAGGGTCTTTGATACAGTCTGGGACCGTGGGTTGTTACGAAAAATGAAAAGGTTAGGTATTGGCAAAAATCTATTAGCACTTGTTAGATCATATTTAACAGGAAGAACTTTCTCAGTTAAAAAAGCTCAATGTTAGCCGGGATGCCACGGGGTTCCTTATCTATATCCGAATTACTTATACTCTGGATAGCTGGCATTCCTCGAGACTCGCCCTATGTACGCCGACGTTACAGCTCTACGGGAGCGAAAGATTGATGGTGAAGCATCTCCAACGAGGTATCTGTCAATACCAAAAGTTCGCCACTTTAAAACTAACTTTAATCATAACACACCATGGAAAGCTCATATCGAGCAAATAAGAAACAAGTTGTTCCACACCAGGAATGCGCTGTTCGCTCAATTTGCCCGCAACTCCCCGCTCAATCGAAAAACGAAATTTCTTATTTATGAAACATGTCTGAAGCCCATAATAACTTATGGTGCTTTGATAACCGCGGTAAGTAATCTAAACAAAGTAGAAGTCGCGTGGAATAAGATGTTAAGGTTTATAAATTCCATCTATACATGAACACCTCTTCAGGATAGCGTTGAGGAAAGCTCAAGAATCGTTGAATTGAACGTCGCTCTCTTAGCGTATAAAATTGAGCAGCCCCAGCATCGTCCTCCAGAGCGATGCACAATTATCAGAGTCCGTGACTGTCTTTTCTGAATTAGTGGTCTTTTTCCTATTACGACAGAATCGTGACGGTGGTAAGATTTTAAAAGCTCTGATAGGGAAAATTTAAACTGTTACAATAATGATTAGGGATGCTAAGGGCTCTAAACCTGGATCTAGGAAAAAGGGAAGATCGCGGCGACAAAATTTTCCAGCAATCTTATTTCCTCTCTCTCTCTTATACTTTTTTCTTGAATGAAGTTAAGATATGTAGCTTCTACAATCGGATACACCGGTACCCTGCAATCAGACCGCACAAATTCGATAAGTCGTTTTCCTGAGAATGTTACAGCTCAAAGGAATTTAACCTCCGTTCCTTGGTGATGCATCCGACGAAATTACATATACATTTAAGTAAGTATCACAAAGTAAATAAACATGCTAGTGCAAATGGAATGTTAAGAGCCTTTAAAATTTACCTTGCCTTTGTCTTAAGACTGAATTCTTGGGTAGTAGTGTATACAGACGCATATACAAGTGCGCATTAGAGCGCGGTACAGATGTTTTGAACTGCTCGCGAGCTTGTAAACGTCGGATATTTATTTCGAACGTTCATAGAGAGCCAATCGTCTCGTTGTTTTGTTATTTTCATATTTTATACGCATATACATACGTTCTAGGATATACGCAGACGTATAATACCTATAGATGTGTGCATGTAGTACGTATGGTCGGGGTACGCACTTACCGCTAAGGTTTTACGATCGGTCCGCCATAATAAATCTATAATAAGTATTTCGCTCTTTCGCACACGTGTTTCTCTTCTCGGACTTTTAAGTCCGAACATAAATTCTACATTTTATTTATATAATTATTGTTTCAGGCACAATAAATCTATTATAACCAGATTTTTCGAAATGAGTTTTATTGCCCCGAACGGGACTCGTTTATTATTCTTCGGCTTGGGTATTTGTATATGTGCGCATTCGTTTGTAACGTATAGTCAATCGCAAAAGTTCCCATACGAAAGTACACATCCCTTAAATAAGTTTATAGGCTCCGTGTTGCCAACTTAAGTTTGAGGCAAAATCTCATCAGAGCTCCGTGTTAAGCTAAAACCATGATCACATGCGAGATAAATGACGCATTTTCGCGAAAATATACGATAAGAGCGGGGGCTGTGTGACGTATACTGATAACAAGACAACATTGAATAAATGGCATGTCGCAAAAAATCATTTTTATGTTGAATATGGCCCAGTCTTAAACGAAAATCGCAACAGATCAATACCGAGGCGACAATTAGAGGAATTCGCCTCGTTAGATAACGTCAAAATTACGAATGGCAAGTGGTAGGTAAATGTATATTTTATCGAGCAAAGCAATCTAGCAAATTCAATTAGGCGAAGATTAGTTGTAACCGGGCGCTAGAATTCCAGATTAGGTGTGCGCACTCTATCTCGTACTTACCTGGAAGGATAGCGCTCGTCCCGGGTTTCGCCATTCCCGACGTTCCTACTACTACGATGACTTTACGCTAACTTTATTTATATAATACGTTTTCGCCGTCATATCTGTCACTGTCGCCCCGGTACCGCGTCTACCAGTTCCGGATGCGAATATTGCTTCTACGTTTTCCAAGAAAATTGGTCAATATACAATATACGAGGGGAGTTCGATAAATATCCGGGCTTGGCGACATCTTTATATGTAAAATTCATTTGACTTTTTAACGTAGTCAATACATTTAATCCAAAGCTTTTGTATTCTATCTGAAAAATACGATTCCTCCAACCCCGTAAAATAGGCGTTTGTTTCTGCAATCACTTTATCGTTTGAGCAAAATCTGTTTCCGTCGAGACATTTCTTCCTATTCGGAAATATGAAATAATCGTTGGGGATTAAATTTGGCGAAGAAAGCAAATCGTTTCCTAACTCGTGGAATTTTTTTATTCGACAAATATGGACGTTTTCCTTTCACGACATTGCTGAAACGATCCAATGAAACAGATCGATATCCATAATATCCAACTTTACTAAACCAGCATTCGTTCGTACATCTCTAACTGGCAACATGATTTTATCCATCACAAACTTGGCAGGTTTTTTCTCAAACACATCACTAAAGTTATTGATAGGCGCGGTCAAATTGATGTGATTTTTACAGACCTTTCTAAAGCTTTCGACCTGATTGTTCACGAAATTCTGCCCATAAGTTTGATAATTTTGGATTTCTTCAACCATAAACTGCATATAAAGTCTGCAGAAATTAAAAAGAAGTTGGATGCAGTTTATAAGGACGACCAGAGAAGTACAGAAGAAGGATAATCAGGCGACGGGATTATCCTGATTTGTTAGACGGATTCTACGCCGAATTAAAAAGGGGAAAAGGCCCTGCCTAGCGAAGAAAAAGATTCTCTTGCATCATAATAACGCTGCGGCTTACTCAACGGCAATTGCAACAGCAAGCTAGTCCAGTTACAGTACGAATTGGTCATATTTGCCAGACTTAATCTCTTGTAATTTCTGTACTTTTTCCAAGTGTTTAATAAGAGGTCATTGCCGAAACAAAGGCCTACTTTGCAGATTTCGACTAATCCTATTATTTGGATGGCTTGTAAAGGTTTAAAATTCGCTATAGATAGGAAGGAAATTATGTCAAGAAATAAATTTACTAAATGCAAACATTTATACACCGTCATCTTCAAAATAGTACCAATACAGCATTTCCAGCGTCCTTACCAGTTCTGGAATGGGGAGGGAATTGGAGATTCACTTCTGTCTGGCACCTTCTGCGATTCGTGCTGCTAGATATCCACAATAGTGTCAAAACGGCGACATTTAAGCTGGATTTTCAATCGCTGGAGGAGGGCGAAGCCGACAGGAGCCAAATCTGAAGAGCATGGCATTCATGGTCTTCATATCGAAGATCATTTGGTGACGAAACTTGAATGTACGAAGCAATAGTCTTCTCAGCAGAAGCGGCCATCATCTCCACGACTGAAAAAGGCGAGGCAGGTCTCCAGTTCAACCAAGAGCATGCCTATCGTCCTTCGACATTAGCAACACTATGCATCGAGAATTCGTCCACAGTGATTAAAGAGTCAATGGCGCGGGTCAGGGAGTACATTCGGCTAATGTGACCAGAATCGTGGCGCGCGAAAGATAGGCTGTTCCATTACAGCAATGCACCCATCTCTATTCCCTTCTCACACGCGAATTTCTCGCAAGCCACAACATGGCCACACTTTCACAAACGTCATACTCTCCAGATTGGGGTTGCGAGCTTCACCCGGCGTTAACAGCGTTGTTCCGAGCGTATTCTCTACTTCACATCGTTATTTGCCTCTGGACTTGTATTGCTTGTATTCTCCTTCGAGAAGACGAGTCAGGTGCGCGTACCTCTTAATACTAGATGGCGCTAAGAAATTAACCTGGCAAATAGTGATGAGGTATAGAATACGTTCGGAACAACGCTGATGGCGCCCAGTAGGTAGTAACGCGTCCGCTGATTAGCGTTTCTTTTCCTCACATTGATTTTCCCGCGGGTTATTCCACCAATTCTATGAGTAGCTGTACTAGTAGCATTATCTTGCTATTTCCAGGAATTTTTTCATGAGTCCTGCAACTGCTATACTCGAAACAGGAAGGAGTTTATGATACCTACACAGAAATTGACCCTAACTAACTTGTGGACTTCGCCCTCTTCCCGTGGCTGAATATCCAACTTTAAGGTGTGACACTATTATGGAAATCCAGCGCGAATCGCGGATGGTGCTTGATACGCTCCGAGAAGTGGATTTCCAGGACGCATTGTAGAAGCTGTCTTGATGCGCAAGATGACTACATTGAAGTTGGCTGTATGTGCTGTATGAGATATTCTTGATAATCGAGGTAGTTCCGAAACTTTACCTCTTTACATACCACTTCGTATGAATGATAGCTAAGTTCAACAATAGTTTGCGTTCATTCGCAGGTAGAACACACTGAAATATTTACTTCAAACAAAAAAAATCTGTTAAATTTTTGTTGAATGAACTATAATCTAAGACACCTCGCAATGAATGCGTAAGACTTTTATAAATTAAAATAATTTTTCTATGTAAATGTAATTTTCGATAAAACAAATTCTGGTTAATGCTTCTATCTTGTTTGTTTGAGACATTGAGACCGCACACGTCATTGTTAAAGGTTAACACAATACAATAGCAATGATACATTATTTAAACATTTTTCCCACAACAATTCATATTTAACTTATTATTCAAGTAATTTATATAAAATTGCCATATAATGACGCAATTTACATGGTAACGCTGTTTTTCGTTCGGGTTTTTCCTGAAATTTATTTTATATCCGGGATTCACGACAAAGACAAGTAATGCGATACACAAACGTTCGCTGCATTCCGAGAATATCGAAATAACAGACGTACCTACTTCTTTTACGTAATAATCGCCGTTCGTATTTAGCATTTGAAGGGCGACGGAACAAATCCCCAATTAACGAACATCGCGCGTCGTAGGTACCTACGGAAAAGTCGCCGTTGTAATGCGAATGTAATATGAAAATAATTAAATTAATCGCCATTGAGATGCGTAATTTTAATTACTCCATCAAATTACGTTGCGCCAATTTTTCAGATCGAATAGCCTTGAGAAATCGGTCGGGTAATAACTTTGAAGGCCGAATTCTTCCATTTCATTGCCCGTGAAATGTTGGTAATGTGTGAATTGATTATTAAAATGGTAATTAATTTAAAAAAAATGGGTTTAATTAATTTGATAAACGGTTTTATAAAGCTATCGCTGCCTAACGAAATCATTGTACAAGATTTTAAAAAACGGTCTTTTTATTTTTTTGGATCTGCCGATTTAGTTTTCTGCTTGATGTTGTCAGCCATCTGCAGGGTAGCTCTGATAAGGAGTGTTTCTTGCCAAACTCATAGTTTTTAAGCAAATGCAAAAAAAGCAAAAACACTCTCACTCGCGTTTGACCACCCAGCTGCGCAGAAGTAGATGCGCCGTAGCCATCGTCTCTTTGGGCGCAGGCTGGATTCCGCAGAAGCTTTTAGTCTGTCCTATTTCTTACTGCGGCTGTTGTTCGGGTGGCAATGCTCTCGCGAATCTGAGGGAGCTAGACCTTTTTTAATTCCGCGCTTGGGCCGGCGATAGCATTAGATGTTGTAGCCATATATGCAGTTTCTTTCAACAACCTTCCGGTCTTCTTTTTCCAGGATCGATGTGTTATCCCAATTAATTCTGTGATCTTCTTTCCAAGCGTGTTGTGCCAGGTTGGATTTATTAGCTTCCCTTAGGCGAACCATTTTCTTGTACTCCTTGATTCTCATTTGTACAGGTCTGCTAGTCTCCCCTGTGTATGGACGTCTACATTCACAAGGAACTTGGTATATACAATTCTCCGTTTGTTGATTCATCTTGTCCGGGTTGGTCTTTGTCAATATCGACCTGGTGGTGTTTGTCGTTCTTATCGCAACTCTCCTGCCTTTATTTCTTGCCTACTCGTCTAAGTTTCTTCGAAAGGCCTCACGACGGTCCTATCCGTTTGGATTGATGCTGCCTCCGATGTTTGATTAGTTCTTATGCCGCTGTCCCTTGCTCTGGCTAAAGTTCTAAAAATCCTTCCAATGGAGGAAATAGCCCCAACATCAATCAACAATATCACGTAATGAGTCTGACATTTCACTTCTACAATTTTTTTATACTGAATCCAGATTCGACTGCATAATTGCTCTGTCATGTCAGAATTTCGAGGTATCCTAACCCTAACATGCCGAAAAGACAGGTTTCGGTGATATTGGAGGTTGTATTATATATATAAGAACAACGAATTCTTTGCCCATTTCTGCTTAGGTCACCATTTAGTCCCCTTCGAAACCCGTTTTTGTTTGCTTCAATTCAACTTTAATTTTCGAGAGTTATGATACTTCGTAAACATCGGTGACCTAATGTCCCGTTTTATTTTTTTTTCCAAACATCGACGAAGCCGCTTGAAAATTCTGGGTGCTTACTTAGAGATTGTTAGTGTCGTTGATCACCAAAAATTTGCAAATTTCAAGATATTTTCTTCAGCTACCACCATCCGCAAGTGAATAACTCAAAATTACGGAAAACAGCTTAAAAAAGGTTACTAAGACGTTCCAGGTGCTTTATTAGCGTGACTGACTTCTTACTCTTATGTTGAACAACGCTTTCAGCTTTCTCTCCGTTTTCTTTAGTATTATCTGCCTTCATCTCTTTACGTGTTTCCATTTGCTGATTAATGTCCAAAATGTTCCTCCTCGATTATTTGATTTCGTAAATAACCCCCACCACTGGGGGCAGTCGACAAATTGTCTATACTAAAGAAAAGGCTTAAATTCCTCTCTAATTCATAATTTAGACTGAAGTTAATAGTCTACTACTAGACTATTAACAGCCGATTAGGCAATAGTGAAGAATGGGCTGGCTTACTAATAATAAAAGATCTGAGTAATAAAAAATGGGAGCCACGCATCAAATTTCGAAAATACAACTTTAGATAATGATTTAAGGAGATCACACAGTTCAAAACAAACGCTATCCACATCGGTACTCAAGCTTATTGTTAGAATAATCTACGAAGACTGAATGTTAACAATGAGGGTTGAATGATGACAACAAAGGCATCTATAGGTTACATTTCGTTTCAATGCTTCTGTAAAAATTAATTATAATCTAGATACTGCTCCGAGATTCTAAAGTACGTACTTATCCACTTAAATACTAAATACAAGCTCTTGCTTTACAACAATTACAATTAAATAACTGCATGTCCAACGAATGGCCGTAACACGTGGTGGAACCTCGCCTTTACGCCTACGATAATCTTACGCATTCTCAAATGCCAAACATTTTCAAAAATTTAAAGAAATACATGTAGCTACCCTATTTTACACTACATGACTGTAACTCTACAACCTGAGATGTTGGGTGGTTTTACATGAAATTGGAAAATTAAGGCTCACAATATATCCGTTCGTTTATTGTTATTATTATTACTAAATTAAATTAATTAAAAGAATGACAACACCTTCACACCTTCAATTTAACGCCATTAAATAAAATTATTCCTGGTTCTAATTTCGCTTATTTCATTGAGCTCGAACCTCCTTTCTTCTAAACTTAGAATTAAACAACTTTTCATGTTTATATCGGCGAGTAAGTAAGTATATATCGTTCGTTAAATATTAAATTTTAATCGAAAGGATTCGAGAGTCTCCCCGTCCACTTTCCCAAATTAAAATATAGTAACCAGAAGAAAATACATTCTCAACTGAGAATCGGTATTAATATTCCACGACGGCTAAATAATAAATTCGTTTCACATCCAAAAACAGACAGCTAATTCACTTTCCCAAGTAGCCATCTCGATTTATTTAATATTCAACGTTAAATTCTTGATATTGTTGCGTCGGTCTTTCCGCTGAGTATATAGATGTGTATATACGTCTTTATTATTATTTCTAATGCAAATTACGTTGAATAATTAAATGACTAGGCGGATGATTCGTTGTTGCCTCTTTTCGTCTCTGTTGCTTTCTCGTCGGTTTTATGTCCGGATTTTATATTAAACTAAAATGCTTTACTAAACAAAATTACGTTTCGTGCTTAACGTTGCGAATATTTACATATTTTAACACCATCCTAATCCTGCTTGCAAGAAGATTTCATTAAAAATTCAATCGCCTTAAATATCACTTCGCGGAAAGTAGTTGTAGGCGGAATCAACGCTGTATAATGCGTATAAGTTTTAAACTATTATATTTATTTATTTCAATTTCAAGACTACCATCGCCATTTTTACGTAGAGAAAAAATTAAATATTCCAACAATACACAAATTTGTATCGGTTTCCTTTTTCTGCACGCTCAATATTTAGTTACTGCCACTATCTGTTCATTTCTTCCTTTTTTTTTGTAAATTTAGCGGCTTCGAATTCACCAGAAACTCGGGGATGATGCTTTTCCTAATGTCAAAAAAATGCCTAAACAAAATATTCGCGGTTTTGTTTTTCAAGTTTACGCATGAACAAGTTACCTGAAAAGAGACGGAAAACTGCCCACCACCGTACATTGCAGTTGTTTGCAGTACTTGTTACTTGTTTGAAACCGATTTTGATACATTCAAGAATATCAATGTTACTTAGTCTTAAGAACTCGACAAAATCTTCTGTTTTCTGAGCGGTAAGCTACGCTAGGGAACAAGTGGGGACAAGCATCAAACGATGCTTCAAATTATTTAATTTATTTACACATTTCATGAGACCATATACCAGGTGTGTCGGTAATTCTTTTCCGGTTTTTTCGCTAAAGAAAACACGTTACTTAGAATGGATAGTTAAAATTTATTTATTCAAAGTATTGGCCATTTGATTCTATACATTTTGTCCATCTCTCAGGCAATTTATGAATGCCATTCCAAAAGAACAGTTCCTCCTTTGAGCTAAACCATTCATCGAGCCATTTTTTAACTTCTTCGAAATCGGCGAAGTGCTGCTCTGCAAGCGCGTGCCCCATCGATGCGAAAAGGTGGTAGTCGGATGGAGCCAGGTCTGGAGAGTACGGCGGGTGCGATAAAACTTCCCATCCAAGTGATTTCAACATTTCTTTGACTGGTTTTGCTGTATGAGACGGCGCGTTGTCATGTTGCAAAATCACTTTATCATGTCTTTCAGCGTATTGTGGACGTTTTTCGATCAATGCACAGTTCAAATTGATCATTTGTTGTCGGTAGCGATCACTATTAACTGTTTCTCCCGGTTTCAACAGTTCATAATATACGACACCAATCTGGTCCCACCAGACACAGAGCATGGTCTTGCGACCAAAGCGATTTGGCCTTGCAGTCGATGGGCCAGCTTCGCCAGGTGATAACCATGATTTTTTTCGCTTGGGATTTTCGAAATAAATCCATTTTTCATCACCCGTTACTATTCGATGCAGAAATGACTTCCTTTCATACCTTTGAAGCAGAATTTCACTAACGATTTTTCGATTTTCCATTTGTCTGTCATTCAATTCATGTGGCACCCATCTCCCCATCTTTTGGATCTTTCCCATAGCTTGTAATCGTTCACAAATTGCTACTCGGCCCACATTCAACTTTTCTGCTAATTGTTTTTGAGTTTGTGTTGAGTCTTCATCCAATAGCTCCTGCAATTCCGCGTCTTCAAACGTTTTCGGCCTACCAGGACGTTCTTTATCTTGAACGTTGAAATCACCACATTTGAATTGTCGAAACCACGTTTCACATGTTCTTATGGTTGGAGCATGCTCACCGTAAGTCTCTACTAGCAAACGATGACTTTCAGCGGCTTTTTTCTTTTGATGAAACAAGAAAAGTAATGCGTGCCGCAAATGCACGTTTTCAGGCACAAAACTCGACATTTTCAAAAAATTATAAATCTATAACGCTGTTATTTTGGCGGAACGTAACTTGTGTAGTTTTAAGGTTAATGTCAGTAGAATAAAATTACATATGTATCAAATCATAACATTTCATACTTATGGCCAGTGACATCTGCCGGAAAAACCGGAAAGGAATTACCGACACACCTGGTAATTACCGGTAATACAAATGATCGCGGCACCGGTAATCGTATCAATCTGTCGTGTTTGTCCCAATTTGGAAAGTTTTGCAATTTTTATCAGAACACCCAGTGGAAATACTTTTCTACATAATCGCGGTGAAGATTGATGCATTTGTTTCCAATCCACTCTGAATAGAGTGAATTGAGATGGTCCGTGACGTTGTTTTAAAGTTCCTCTGTACTCTGGAAGCTCTGCCCTCCTAGCCACTTTTTCAGTTCACGAAAGAGATGGAAATCGCTTGGCGCTAAGCCGGGGGTATACGCCGGGTGTTCAAAAAGTTCCCATCGAAATTGTTCAAGAAGTCGTTGGGTTATAGCAGCAGTGTGAGAGCGGGCATTGTCATGAATGAGAAGAACTCCAGAAGTCAGCTCGCCTCTTCTTTTGTTTTGAATGGCTCTCCGCAATCGTTGTAAAGTCTGACAGTAAACAGCTGCATTGATCGTAGTTCCCGATCCATAAATTCAACGAGCAACACATCCTTTTGGTACCGAAACACTATAGCCATAACTTTCCCGTTGTTTTCTTCAACGGTGGCTCCTTATAAAGAGCCATGGCTTTACCATAGCAAACCACAAATTAATCATTAAAACGCGACAACAGCAACAAGCCCTTTTATTTCAGAACTTTAAACCAAAGTGTTAGTACAGGTACGTTGATGACGCCTTTGTCATCTGGCGTTATGCTATGGAGGTCGCAGCAGATATTCTCATATACCGGCGTTTAGCCGAAGTAGAACAAATTGCAATCGTTACCAAGTATTTAATTGATAGACACCCGATTGTTTTTGTTAGTTCATCAAAATCAGTTTTTTTTTCTTCGCAAGTTTTAGTGCATTTCAAATATAAAATTTAATTGAGGAAAAGTAAAATCATTTCTGAAAAACTTTTCCGCTAAAAAGCGTTCGCTTTCAATCACTCCAACCGGCGAATAAAATAAACTAATAATAAGACACGAATTTTCCGCGCTTCCATTATTTTTCAATTCGACCAATTTACATCGAGAATTCTCGATATTCCCGGCGAGAAATTAATTAACAAGGAATTCGCGAAAGCGGCGGCGGCGGCCGCGGCGTGCGGTGGCCGCCTGACTAGCGCGGCGAACGTAGAAAAAAAGGCGTAATACCCCGGACGAAAAGGCTCGGACCGGAGCTTTTTCCCTCCCGAAAAACCACTACCATTAACAATATATACACCCATTTTCATCAATCAATACCGGTTTCAGTCGTTCCGGGCGCCAAAGCCCCGATTCGGGGGAGAAAGGAAAAGAGAGGAGAAAAAAAAAGCATCACCGCGGGGCCCCGATCGCAATTAAAAATTGATATATAATTTATATTTAAAAAATCACGTCTGCACGTTCCGAAATTATTGATATCATCGCCTCGCGTTTGTTGTTCGTCCGATTCAGAACGATCCATCGTCTGCTTTCCCGTCGCTGTAACTCCCCCGCCGTCGTCTTTTTTTTCCTTGCCTTTTCCCTCGTTTCGCCGCGCCACCTATTTCCTCCACGTATTTATGTGTTTGTTCTTTCTTTTTAAATTGATTAACTTTTAATTGAAGTATCGTCCGACAGCGATTTTAAAATTCACATCTATCAATGTGAAAAATTAATTTTCGATTCGGCTACTTCGGGTGGAATATGGGATTCGTGAAAAAGATGAAAGCGATTCCCAGAAGGTGAGGAATACCCCAAAGTCTGATAAAGATGTTTACTTATTTATTGTTAATTTTGAACAATATACCCTTATTTACATCATCCCGCCTCTGTTTTCTTGGTATTTTAAATGCTGTTAAGTACTGTGGTTACCAATAGCACTTGAGGTAAGTCTAGAGGTAAAAAACGTCTGCTTAGCTCTAGATTTGGTACGCCTATAGCATTTGCTGTGTGAGGATTTTTGCGTTGTCCCAAAGTAATTCCGCAAATTGGCAGGCCAACCCTGTAAACAGATTCTTTTGTTAAAATAATGTAAAAGGCCTTTCAGGGATGACTAATACAACCAAATCGATTCTGACAAAGACCAAAGCCGGGCAGCGTAGGCCAGCAAACGAAGGATATCAGAGAAACCAATAGATCTTTGTAGGCGAGACTCAGAGACGATGAGAAACCAGTAAGCATTGGAGATATGACCAAATCGCGTTTCGGATGAAGACCATAACATCAAATGTGACAACGCAATGATCCTTACAAAGGAAGAACACAGCACGAAGGGGAAACTAAAAGACAACATAAAAAATAAAGAAAAATAAGGACCTATCACCACGAGAACAGAGGCGGAATCACAGGCGAAAATAATATAAATGAAAACCTACGAGAAGCTGGAAACCTACAAATAAGACCTACTTAAGCTTCCATTACGCGTATTTACAACATATTTGGAAGCTAATGTCATTCTGCCAGAACGTAGATGATGTATGCGCCATCGGATTGGTAGAAAAAATGTCATCAGACAGGTCATGCCCAAGTTCATGTCTTTCTTGAAAAAGGTGGGAAACATTTGCCAATGTAAAATATCTAAAAGGCAAAAAAAAACTATATCTTGCTGAAGATGAGAGGAGCACCACTCCCACGACACGATAGATGAGTGCTAAAAACCCCAAACTTCTTAAAATATACCCAATCATGAATAAGTTGTATGTTCTTTCCGATGGTCTTATTTGCTCAACATATTTCTTATATACATAATTTCCGAAAATGTTGACTCCATTCTTTACCTTTGTTACTTGCTGCAGACTGACGCTCACTTTAAAGTGAACTTCCATTGGTTTAGACCAACGCCAAAGAGGTTATCAAACCTTCACAGGTATATTATCTTACAACAACCTCGTTATTTGGTTACGTCATTTTATCCTCCCGTACGACGATTACATCAAATAATTTGTAATTGGCTTGAAGCAATCCGACGTGTCGTTGTAATTTAATTGCCAATATCAACTTAACCCGGTCCGTTCAGTTAAACGCTCCGGTGTAGCCATGAACGTATAAGAATCTCTTAACTTACGTTAAAAGTTCTTATCTGGACACCTTTCCGTTAATTTATAAACCCATATAAGACATAACCCGAACTACCATCCTGGATACTTACACCGCGATTGCAATTAATAATTTATTTTACGATACGACTTAAGCAAAGCAGGTATAACCGGCCACCTTACTTTTACACGACCGGACATATGTTTGCGTATATAAATGCTGCAAGATGGAGGCACCGAACGCAAACACAGCCGGACTCTCTTAGGGTGGTTCTTTGTCCCGTGCTCATTGCATTTTAACGTAGTCGTAAAACATGAAATTGTTGGTAATAGGTAGTTGGAGAAAAACCGGCGAGAAATTATAGAAGAATGATCAAGTAATAGAGACCGTAGAAAAATAAGGAAAAAGTTCTTCGAATGATAAGTTTGAAAGCTTAAGAAACATTAATATCAGATGTTAATTAAGATATAAAGAGGATGGTAGATAAAAAGTGAACTTTCATTATCATTTTTATGACGCAGCAGCAAAGCGCAAGCAGCAGGAAGACGGTAAAAATGTTATCAATCATCACACTATGAAGGGCTTTGGTGTCGTTGGACGTTGTGTCCTTTTGCTTCCTGATCGCCAGGTTCTGTATCATCAGACAATACTACGATGTACTTCAAAAGTCGAGCTATGTTAATCAATCATTAAAATGCCATGAAAGCTATCAGCAACATTTTGTTTCTGAGAGGATGGCCATGTTAGCCGCCGATCTTCCGAACAGGTAAATATTTCAAAAACGATTTAAAAAGGAATAAGTATAAACGTTATAATATGAAAAAAAAAATTATGAAATGTTCTTCTTCTCCTTGGTTCTGCACAGGTGCATAAATGTTGAGCATAATGTAGTCCCATACTAAAATCACTGAAGGGGCTGACTAGGTAAAGGGAGGCAATCGGTGGCATTAGGTGGCGTGAACGATAATGTAAAGTCACCATGCCGTGGTCGGGTGAATAACGTGGCTTCGAAGTGAACGTCGAGCTTGTGACTGCAACGCTGAGGGCTCGTCGATTTAAATTGATTTTGAAATCGGTCCAAAATTTGACGGCAATAGGATCTGAGATTCCGAAAAAACCAGCTGGGCGTTCTAAATCCGTGAGGACACCTGAAAACGATTGCGCAAGGATTGACTCTAGCAGATGGCGTAAGATTTACTTCCTAACGGTGTTCTGGGGAGTAGCGACGAAACGCATTCTCATCTTTCTGGCATAGCAAACAAGCAGAAATTTAGTTATTGTGCTGCTTCACAACCCAACAATCGCCATTTGGAGTGCTTTGTCCTCTGCAGGCATCAAGGGGCCTTTCTTTTAAGCGGATGGCGCCTCTGTGACTTCCGACCAATATTGCGACATGCTAGAGAATTCTTGGCCCCCCAAAACGGAAGAATACGACACAGGTTTGGTTCCCATATGGCCCGTCGTTCTTGAGCCATTTTGAAAGAAATGTTCCCCGGTGTCGACTAACCTTTTTACGAGGAGTCGTTGAATGGCCTCCCTTGCTCTCCTGACTTGAGCCTCTGTGACTCTGTTTCAAAGCAGGTTTCAGAGGCTTTTAAATGTCGCCCTCGAAAACTAGAAGAAGTCGTGAGGAAATCGCCGGAATTCCTCCAGTTATGCTGATGAGAGCCGAAGCAAACTTCAAGAAACTCCTCAAATTATGCATCGTCCTGAAGGCCGACATTTGATTCAAGAAAATACACTTGTTTACCGTTATCGATAACCGATAAATTTTAAAATATAAAAGCGTTTACATAGCGTATGCGAGCTTTATTATATAAAGACCATTTAATGCGTCACAATATTTATCATGCCAATTATATTTAGCTCGCCACCACGAGCTTCCTTTTATGTTCATTGTTTTCTCTCAGGATATAAACTTAAATCCAATAAGTGGTGGAAATAACCGATGGAATTAACGAACGGTATGCCCTCTAGTGTATCAAACAGGCAGACCATCATCGGTAACAATGTACGCATTCGAATCGACTCGCAAATATTAGCCAATTTTCGCATGCTCTGCGTCCGCGAGCATGCAACGATGCTGAAAACATGTTGATATCCTATTATATCTATGCACGCTACGTGCAGTTGTCTAGACGTTCGTAGGTACAACGTGTACGTATGTATTAATATTATTCCATAACATGGGATACCGCACAGCATCCATATACACAATATCCTATCTATATGGGATACAGCGTGTATGAATATGGGGGTAGCCACATACATGTAGCCATCCAGCTATCCGGAATAGGCATCGCAACCATCGGAACGTTATTATTACATTCGCCGATTTGATAATGAAACTACATACCTTTGGCTGTAATGATGATTGATTTACATGGCAAGGAAAGCCGCGCCGGGGAATTGTTAACGTCTCGTCTTGCTCTCCCGGCATAAATAATTCGAAATTTTCGCGTGTAATTCACGTCCGGCGTTCGATAATGGGAACCTGCATGTGTGGCTTCGTATCCATTGGAGTGCGAGAGTGTTTGAGATATCTGCAGATGCCCGAGATATCTGGGAAATGATTTTATTGCTAATGTTTCCGATAGTGTCCGCCGTTATTGTTTTATTCAGCTTTGTCTTTATCACGTACGACGACTTTTGCGTACGTACATTTTATTTTGAATAAATTTGTAAAAATTGTGTTTAAGGATTTTAATTGTAGAAAATCAGGCTCTAATCTTGTCTGCCTTCGTTCTCGATCCTCCCCCTCCGACGACTAACTAACATAAAGTGTCCGACTCCAAACAGCGTTTCAATAGTGGCTCTCGATTTGCCTAAAAAAGCTACTCCGGAATAGCTCCGAAGCTTTTTCTGGGTTCCGATTCACATTGGTTACGTATCGAATCACGTGGTTTCGATTAGATCGGGAGGTTTCGCTCGATACCTCCGGAGATACCGAATTGTGAGGACGATAGAAGTTATCTCCATTAATATCTCTGTTTAGAGCATCAGTTGCAGAAATACAAACTTAAAATTTCCATTTTAAAGTGGAGGAAGTTCGCTGCAATGTTTTTATTGAATTTTTGGAGAAGCTAATGAGCACGTGTATGCAGTGTATGTAATATGTAGCATTGGATTATAAAGTAACAATCAGTAGGAAACGCGAATAATCAATGTATTTGACCATGAATATTATTTATGATGCGTTGATAAGATGAATTCGATCAATCGTGTTCGTTGACTTCATTTTGTTAAAGCAACAAAGAAATGATTATATTAATTAATAAATTTATTACAACAATGAACTACGTTCAAACTTGTTCAGAATTATGTAAGGTTCTCTGCAGTGGATTTGGCCCATTGACATTGGGAAACTCTGTATATAGCTACATGCAGCGCTCAATAGAATCTTTGAATTGTATTTGAACAAAAAAGAGTTGAAAGTGGATTATAATCGAGATGCAATCACATTACAAAGGGGCCCTCACATCATTCCACTAACTTTGTTTTTTTTTTCGTTTACACCGTGCTTTATTATTCCTTTTCTGTTTTCCTGAACAACGCATTAAATAAAAATGCACCCAAAACAGGTAGAAAGCAAAACAATCATCTCTAATTTTATAAAACATATTCGAAATTATACAATTTTCATTCATAAAAAGAGAAAAAAAGGAAAAGAAAGCGGACTAAAACCTCGAAATTGTTTTAACAAGACCTCTGACGACAGCGTGCCGCACGTTTGAAAAATAAAGAGCAAAAGAGTACAAAAACAATCTACTCTTTTTTCCGTAGCTAAAACAACGCCTCGACCAATGACTCTCTAATTGACTGTTGTTTTACAACAAAAAAAAAAGTTGCCAGTCACTCAATTTAAGAGTAGAAACGGAAGATGTTCTCTCTCTTTCCATCCGCGTTTCCATCGTTCCTTTTGTCACCTTCGTTAAGAACTATATTATTTTTACGTAGATAATAAGGACGGAATGGAATATTGTCGTGGACAAACCGATAATTCGATATTCGAGATTCGGTTTTGCCTCCTACATCCTGTTGACGGTGGGCAGGCGTTGACGCGTAGTTCGGTGGTTTGCAGCTCGTTACGATCTTGTTTTGTTTCGATTCTTTTTCCTTTCGCCATTCGCTTTCGCGTTAGCGTCGTTTAGCTCGGTTGGTGTTTTTTTCTTCGCATGTCGATGGGTGCGAGGAAAGCGATTGTACGCGATGCCGGCGTTTAATTCTCTTGCTGAGATTGTCGTTCGGGTTCTTCAAGTATAATAAATATTCATTTTAAAAAAGTGTCCAAATGAGTCCATCGTGTTTTGTTTTTAAGTATTATTTTGAACATAATGTTTATTAAATTTGGTCTTTCTTAGACCACACCAAGGATTTTGGTATATTCGTTGCTTCTTGGTCTAGTAAAATGGAAAATTCTTCAAAATTCAATGATAAATTGTGGTACATTTAAAGAAGGGAAGACAAGGTTGCCAGTTTTTGTAACACCCGATATGTTAAAAGATCTTCACAAAACATAAAGTTCTTCATATTTATTTTATGCATCTAAAATCACGTATAAAGGAATATCAATTTACTATATTTATATTTGCTGGAATATTACATTTGTTTATAGGGAAACTTCACGTGTTTTAATTTAAACGGAAGTACGGCTTGTTGAGATCCAAGTTCTTTGGTGGTTTGTTGAGAAACAGCGATCAAAGCAGCATTAATAGCCTTGATTTGTTGTTGAGCCTTTTGGGCAGCTCGCTGAGCAGAGACAGCAGCACGTTGGGCTTGTTTCAATTGTTGGATTTCAGCTTGGACTTGCTGGTGAGCTTTCTTTACGTCGGCTTCCAATTTTTGCACTAGAATTTGTTTGCTTAGAGCTGTATTGGTTTGGTCAGCTGATGCTTGTGCGATGGTTTTCAATCCGTTGCCGGGGTTGAAACTTTTTCTACCATTACTAGCATCTCCGAAGCCTCGACGGGCCCCGGCGTCAAGGAAAATTGCCGCACCATTATTACCAAAAGACGCTGGTCGCTTTGCAATTCCACATTGGACAACAGCATCTGAAATTAGAAATATTGCAAAAGCGTTCTTCAAATGTTTCCTAAAGGATACTCACATACGCAAGCTGCAATAACGAAGAATCTGAACATTTTGTTTATTGCAATGGAATATTTAACAATAAAGACACACTCGTTTGTTATACACTCACCAGAGTTTGCGAGGGGTAATTGTCCGAAGAAGGGTGAATTCACTATTCATGCGATATCGCCAAAGTTTTCCCAAATGGGCGGTACCTAACTTCACTGGCGGATACTATCGTAGGTTTCGAAAAGTTAGATTTAGATTTAGATGGCTGGTCATTTTAGCACTGTCGGGAATGCACAAGAATCACGCGAAAATACACCAATAAAATGACATTCACGTTTTGAATGACATTACAACGTCAGATTTAATGAAACGATATTAAAGCCAGAGATAACCTATGCCATAGAGAGAGGGAATCGACGCTAAAAGCGTGAAACGCGTGAGGAATTTGATAGGAGGTAATTTTCATTAATTTGAGTCTCATAAGCACAGGAATTAATAGAAATAACGATTAATTTATTTCTTGTTCCAATCTAACCAACGTATTAATAGGCGAATGGAAACGAAAGCATAGCCAAAGCTCGTATAATATATTTGTCCCCAAATTAGATAAAAGAATAAGTCCCCTAAATCAGAATGGAAAGCATCGGCGCTCTCTTTGATCCTTCGGTTAGCGATCCCCATGACGATGAATTTGGTAACCACTTTGCTGATATACGCAAAGGCCTGAATTTCAAACCGCATCTGATTTTAATATAATTTTATTTATTGTTATAGTAAGCAGGAAAGTTTAGAATGTACACTTACTTTAATAATTTGTATAAATGAGGTAATATCCAATGATATTGACTAGACTTCGCGACAATCAAATCTTACAAATTGCTGAGTAAGCCTAAAGAAGCTTAACTTTTCATCCACTTTGGAGTGAGCGTTGTGATTGGTGCGAGATTATAAGTGCAACTATTTAGGGAAAAGGCACGACATGAAGATGTCAGGCGCTGTAATACTTCTCCCAGCAGTCTAGGTCACAAGACCTGTGACCTTCATCCAAACATCGGCGGTTGGCTGTACCAATCCTCAATTGCCCGGAATGTCGAGTAAAGATTAATTATTCACCTTTATCTCCCGAGAGAAAATATATTTTGGCGTTCCGTCGTGGCCAAAAGAACCACGAAAGGTGTAAGAAATTACGTGAAGTAAAGGCGTTAACCGCAGCCTAAATAGTGGTTCAAGTGAGTGATATTAATGCATAAAGTACAGCTGAGAGCCACCGTTACCACGAGAAAAGTGAGAAGGCGCTGCCTATTGCTCGCCAGCGAGAAAATACTGTTTAGTTACCACCAAAGAGCCGCACCCATCACTTCGTTAAGTATATATTTATCAACATTTATCTTAAACCTGCTGCTCTAAGTCAGTTCAATCACATATTGTTTTGTTGTAAATGTTAGTAGATTTAATGTTCATTTTATCGGTACATGACTACTTAATTAGTCAAGAACTACCCGATCTGGGAAGCTGAGGAGCTAATTTATTATTTGCACACTTTACGGTAAAAAAAAATGGCAAATATCCCCATTACTACCAACTTAAATTAGCCGCGAAATTTAAAAAAAATGCTGTGGGGCTGTAGCTAGCAAAAAGGATAAATCTGACAAAACAATGTAAGACATACAAATATGATCTCACAACTGAAGAAAAAAGTGTTACACGTTGTAGTGTTGAACCGGAGCTACACTTCGAAATTTTGGTATTATCGCACAACATTTTTTTTTTGCATTTATTTACAATCAAGTCATTACCGCAATGCGCTGCAGGAAATTCCATTTCCGAAAGGTTAAGGAATCGTTGCCAAATTCGGTTGATAGAAAGCATAGAAAAATTATGTCAATTACATTTTCAAAGGTAAAAGAAATATATGAAATGAAACTGGTTAATATGTTGTTGATGTTAGATGAATCTGTCACAGATGGCAGGCGTAGAAGAAAGTGGCTAAGATATTTTTTCTATTTCCACATACACTGCCGTTCAGTGAAGTTCGGTCATACAATAAAAATCTATTATATCACACTGTATACAATTATTAATACATAAAATTAGAAAAATATTAAGCGTCCACTCTTTTCTAAGGGATTAAAGCCATGAATTATTATGTAAAGTAGAAATATTGCGACAACCACAATAAAGTCCCTTTTATTATCATTCCGAGAATTTCTCGGAAGTACCGATCTTTTGAAACGGGTCGTTTGGGGATTATTAACAAACAATACATTTAGGAAATATACCGCAGTATCACTCTTGTTTATTTATCACAGGCGTAAAGATATAAATTTGCTTCATTTTACTGTTAAACGTGT
>LR737398.1:2768543-2843875 GCA_902655005.2 Marronus borbonicus | reverse complement strand
TCAACAGGGACTAAAAACTGATATTTCCACGGAGACAAAAGCGTTCACACTATTCCTATTAAAGTTGAACGAAGTTGGTTAAACCAATCACAGCCTTCATCGTTAAATATGTTACAATGGAATATTAAATAGAACACCGCGATCATAACCGCTTATATATACCATTTAGATTTAGCCGGTAATTGAAGAAAATAATACGTACTCGTCGTTTTAACTCTAGAGCAGCGTGGAACCGTGGTCTCGCATTCTACATGCGTTCAAACACATACACTCGCACACACAAACGTAGGGCATTTAATAGAATAACCATTTAAACAATTTACGTCAATTAAATTTATTAAAGTAATACTTAACCGTCTCCTTTGATACCAGCTGGCGCGGCAATAAATATTTTCTTTTAATCGCTGTATACATAAGATTTTAAGATATTAAATGTCAAACGTAATGGTGTTTATTCGCTTAGGCCGTACTTTGGCATAAGTTTCCACGCTATTTATGTATGTGGCGCATTTATTTATTTCATTTTTACTGCGCCAACTGCATGCTGTAATGGTAATTGTAAGCTCGCTCAAAAATACAGCCAGCATATGTAGAAATGTTGCTTAGAGCATGGGCGTCTTAGTAGCTAGTCTGCAGCGTTGTGTACGTATATGTAAGTCTACGGACGCGGTGCTCGTAAAAAATACGCTCAAATGGCCGTAAAATCAGAATTAAATTTCTCGAATGTATGGCGTCCGCGTGGTCTGTATAGTCCGTACGGCAATAATTGTAAGAATAACAATATTTGCATCGCTTCGAACTCGGTAATGGGCGTCTGCGCTTGTATTATTTGCCATTCATTGCGGAGGATTTGGTTTAACGTGGGAAAATAGGAGTGTAGACTGGGGAATAGGGATAGTTTTTTACGTTATTTTCGTCTAAATCCAAACGTTTCTTCATGGATTTTGTACGTATAATGTTGTACTAATGTAAAATGTAGAATAGCTTTTATCGCCTTACACTGCAGTGGCGGTGCGTGATCTTTTAACAAGACTTACAAGAGTCTTACAATGATCTTTGAAAAAAGCACCAATCACTGATAAATTAATAAAAAATATGAGCACTGCATTGGTAGGCAAGCAATGAATATAATCTGCACGAGGTAATGTATGTCTAAATGCCGTCCAACCTCAATTCATTTAAATCCCCAAAAAATTGCCATACCCTCCGTTATTGACTTAATTAAGGCCTACTTCCTCTCACTATTAATCACGCTCTTATTGTAAGGTTCAATGCCGATCAATCGCCGATGCATAATTGACCATCGGACCCCACTTACCTCTTTTATCGATTTTATCGAGCTCTAAACGACAAACATCAAATTCGCTTGTAATTTATTGCTATATAATTTTAATCGTCGGCAAACGCAATCAAGATGTTTATTCATAAATTCTAGGAATAATAAAAAAACCAGATTGGAGCTCCGCGGAGCACCAGAAGTATTATGTTGTACGCCAGATGTAAAACCGATAAGATAAGAACTGACGCTAATAAAGATAGAATTGAAACATTCGAAGAAGAGTCGCTAAAACTAAAAAAAATTTTTTCAAGAGAATAGCCTAGTCTATCTGGCGAAAAGCTTCAGATACATCTATGTAGAAGACGTTAGCTTAACTGTGGTCATTGTTTACTTCACAGAGGTACTGAAAGAAGGTACTCACGACTCAAGTCATTTTTACAGGGCTCTTGCACCCACGCAAAAAAAACTTTCTGGCATCCTTGATTTTTAAAATAGACATACCGCAGTTACCTTTTAGTGCGTGGAATCAAAAAATGAATATTCGGAATGTTCCTTTTAAAATAAGGAAGTACGCGTTCACCTACTTTTTAGATTTTTATGCGGAGACGAATATATCTTTAGGTCATGTACCACTTTGATTTAGCCAGCTTTTATTCAAAATATTTTTCTCTTGGAGAGGATAAAGCAGTATAATCGATGAATTTTTGCATTTAAAATGTGGATTCAACCGTTTTCCACATTTCAATTAATACCACAACACAAAATTGTCAATAGAATTTCGAATATATCTAATAACATGCCTTTATACAATTCCTTATGACGTACTTAATTTAAAGCCGAGCTACCTTTTCTTCTATCGCATAAAACCTAAAAAATTTATGATAAAAACTCATAAATCGATAAATATACATACATACATACGTTTAATAATTCAAAGGAACTTTTTAAAGGGGCTTTTAAGAATATCCAAAAGCCTTCGATCAGTAAGAATGGAGCATTTTATGTATTAATCGCATACAGTCTTGTCTTTATAACATAATTTCTGTTTACATTCGTAGAACAGAGCCTTTTATGGTACTCTACATCGACATGTGGTACATTGTATGTATTGTATGTATGAAACTAAGTTCGCTTTATTTAATAGTAAACATCCAAGAAAAACTTCTTTGATAATGAGGCTCTTGTTGTCGGGTGTATGAGAGTGCTCGTATTAAATAAAATAATAGCGGTTCAATATGGTATGAAGTGTAAATGGTTAATGTTATACTGGAACGGGTGTAATAAATTAGCTCAAAGACTAACAAAGAATTAATGAAAATGCGGTGCTTTTTTCATACCATTTCGTACACTGGAAGGTCCATTTAGATCACGCATCCAAATTATGAATATATATATTGTAATGTTTTTACAGGATGAAATTTTTGAAATTTTACGAAGGTCTTAAATTTACAGAAATTGGGGGTCGTGAATCCGGGAATGTCCCTAGATACTCTTTCGGCAAATGAAAAATTGTTAAATGAGACGTGTTAAGACTAACTTTAACTCTCGTAACTTTCCATTAAGTAAACGCAAAGTTTATGTCCTTCTTCGAACGCCACTTCTTCAAAATTATATTATTCACACTTTTGAATTTTTAAATTTAAATATTTAATCAACAATTGGCAATTGTTTTATTCCATTGTCACCTATGATAATTTTTAACCATTTAAGATAATACTATTATTGAAATAGATGCCGAAACGAACGATTTTTGCTGTAGCATGATGCAGGGACGCAACTGATGCTGGGATTCTGTGACACTCTTGACCACATGCAACACTCCAACGTTAAATGACACTGAGAATGTCTTTTACAGTCTTTTGATTGACAGAGATAACTCTTATACGACTAACGTATGCAACGGAGCTCGCTGTAAAACTTTCTGACATTAATTTAATGAGAAAGAGAATGATAGATAGAAGTAGTTAATATAAGTCTTCCCCACGATTGTCGTTGGCTGGACTTATATTAATTTTAATATTAATTTTATTATTTTTACGCCCCTTTAATATTCTGGTAAGACCAGGAATCTTTCTACTGGGATCGGGCTTCCTACCAACAGATGGACCCTATTAAAACTAACAATGTTCTATTACAAAAAAAAAAAAATAGTGAGAATACAAAATCTTAACAGCAACAAAAATATCCAAAAAGAGGATTTATTACGAAAAATGGTGCATCCGAGAATAGAATAAAGAAAGTATTAATTTTATTAAAGTTTACAACATGATTTAATCGACTCAGAGGAAAAAATACAAATAAAAAAAAGAAACTATATGATTCGTGTGGTGGTGGGTGCGATCGTTCGGCGGGAACTGAACAGCGTCCTCTCGCTCTCTTAGTAGCGGTCAAGGCCTTGGTTTCACCTTAAACACTTACATACTTCGCGGAAACCACTATTTGGGCAATAATTAACGCCCTAGTTTCATGGGGCACGTACCTTTATACGTTACCACTACACGCAATTTCTTTTGTACTTCTTGTGTGGCTCCTGTGGCTTCTGTGAGATAAAGCAGATTAATTATCCTCTACTCGTCTTTCTGGGCAACTAGGGTTTGATACAATCAACCTGCGATCCTTGGACGCTGGGAGAAGTTTTTTTTTTATAACGCTGGGGAAGGTGACATCATCTTAACCGGAAATTGGCGTCATCTTGCACCAATCACAATTCGCACAGAATGTCATACAGAAAAAATCAATGCTTTTCTCTGAGTCACGCATTTACCCAATTCTAATAAAAAATTTAGGGAATATGCAGTCAACATATATCTTTTATTCTTAAACAGAGATGATTTCATCCGTAAGTCCATATCTTGCGTTCATAATGGTAGATTTTTAACTACGTTTTGGAATGAATTTCTTCTGTTGTATGGCTATAAATATATGATATCACAACCAATGAAAATTGACCAAATTTCGTACTCACAAACAATATAATACAGATTATTATTATTATATGAGCTATACATCCTTTTCAAATTTAATATATCGACACCTATGATGTACGTTTGAACAGAAATAATAATAATCTTCTTCAAAAAAGACAATTTTATAAAATAATGGTTTTTTTTAATTTTTTTTTTAATATGCCCGGTCTCTCAGTTTAGGCGGCAGTGCGTTAAATAATCGCAATTCCAAAGACAGTGATGTGGCACGATACCTTGAGATTATCAATTGCAAAATATGATGCGCCACGCGTATTGTGGTACGGATGTTAGTACTTCCATTATAAGTATATATTATCAAATAGGATTCACTACATTCGATTTAGTTCGATAGCTTACCATGTTTCGAATCCTAGATCGTTTGCGGTCGTTAATGAAGTGAAATGGAGGAAGACGAAGAAGGAAAAGCACACTGGGCCACCGCATCGGGCCCAGTCAGCGCATTCTGCCGGATTACTATTTAAGGGCGTGGTTTTAATTACTTCATTAAGGCGCGTTATTAACACTGACCATTAATAACCATTGATCAAAGTATTTGGGCAATAGGAAAATGTAAATCGGTTGTCATAATTCAATATGATTATGAATGCGTAATTAATGTTCTTGTATATGGGCTCTTCCAATATACGAGAGTGCCTTCTCCGAATGATTATGGTCTTTTTTCTTCTCCTTTCTATATTTCGATACGGCAAGTGTCTGCCTTGTTTTATTCGCTTACGAAATAAATACTCTTTGTGATGCGATGGCGCGCCTTTTATTTTATTTTGGGCCTTGAAAATTCAGCGTTCTTTGAATGAATTCATAACTATGTTAGAAAAAGCTAGACATTTTGGAATATGAAACATCTTATAGTGGCGTACTGAAGAAAATAAAAATATGTCTGAAAATGTATTGCTGGCTCAAGATCGTGAAAGTGAAACCTCCAACATACGTAAAAAGTACATTGAAAATTGGGGAAAATAAACATTTTTTATACAAAAAGGCCCTGCTGAGCAATTTTTTTAATGAAGATTATTTTAATAATGGGTATTCACGAGGCCTATAGAAGAGAAGAGCTACCAAGTACGATAGTGCAGGATATAGAAGACAAACGTAAATTGTTAAAATTCCTGACCGCAAGACATACTCAACAAACATTTATCGCTTCAGATGTACAAAGTTTCTAGACCTCTTAGTGCCAATCGAGTGGTTGGTACATTACGCTATATGTCTTATTAGTGATATTAAGGATTGTGGGGTAGTATGGCGAACAACATAGAAGTATCGGCGCACTCCGCACCATATAAATTTAATTAATAGTGGATGTTCATAATCAACCTTATGACCGATTGATGTGAAGAAAAAAACTGTAATTCTAACGTACTTGTTCTACCCCTACTCTCGAGAAAAAAAATATTTACAAGTACCTACTTTTGCCGTCTATCCACCCTAGAACTAAGACAAGCGAAAGATACGGAAAATTGACGAAAGGGTCTAACACGAAATATAAAATATGCCTCCGCCTTACCCTGATAAAGAATCGCGAGATAGGGTTACGAGGCGCAACCATAACTATATTCAGTGACGGTTAGGGCTATCAAAGCCTATTCATGTGAAGACATTATTTTGCAATGGGTCCCAAGCCATAAAGGGATCGAAGGCAATAAAAAGGCAGACAAACTGGCTAGAGAAGCAGCTAATATGCCCTTCATCGGTCCTAACCCCTTCTGTGGCCTACAAGAGAGCCACATAAAATAAGTAATTAAAGCATTGTAGGACCTCGCACTGGGAAAATGTTCCAGGACTAAAACAGGCGAAAGCATTGCTATCGTTCAGCAAAGGGGATTTTATATTATTTTCGGGACTTCTAAGAGGTCATGCAGCCCTAAAATGTCATCTATTCAATCTAGGGAAAGCTAAAGATTAAATCTGCCGTCTAGGCCTAGAAAATCTGAAGACGGCGGAGTAAATCTGTTGCCATCAGTCGCACTCGACAACAATATTTCAATAAACCATTTCTGTCATCTACTGAACAGAGGGATGAAGATCCTAGGGTTGCTTCATCTACTCTAATACATATAAGGGCATTTTGTTACAATAGATCTATTAAGGTCGCAGTGACTAAAGGTAATTGTGCCACTGCCCTATGATACTAATCCTAGAGTCAATTTTTCTTATTCTTGTTAAATAAAGAGTCATTTTGACTTAGGAAATTGAATAAAAATGTCAATATATCACTCACGAACAAAAAAAAAAAACAAAAAAATCACTAAATTATCAATCACGAATGATACTTTCCGTATCCCGTTTTGCAACTGTACCTAAGTAAACAAATTTCATTGTGCTCTACCTAACATAACACACAATTTAACACGGAAATACCATATTTCTAAGAAAAATTGTATTTATATATGAATGTTCTAGCAGATGTAAATATATGTCGGTGAACCCTAAAATAAGACTTTCTGAGAAATCAATGTGCGACAATGTTTTCAATATGAATTAAATTCCTGGAAATATCTTACGTAGTACGCTTTGTGAGCTTATCCCGATTTTTTTAATATCTGATGTCAATATTTGCACGAAAATCAAAAAATTAAACCCAACCGATTATAATTACAAATTTCCTTTGCAAAGATCGATGGTAATCAGATACATGCAGACATTTGAAGCAAAATACATCCATCCATTGAGTGTATGTCTTATGTAATACGGCGAACGAACGGACATTATGACATTAATGTTAATGCGGCTGTGTATATGCACGCTGTCGGTATTTACCTTCTGCGCGCCGTGTCCGGCCCCGGCGACGCGCGCCGCAAGACAGAATGTAAAATTACGCTCTTCCCTAATAGTTTTAAAACTAAATTACAAATTCCCAACGTAAGAGCAACATGAGCAGGACAAATTACGCGAAATTAGACGCAGGTAACGTATGCGAACGTTCATGGCGCTAGACAACCGTTCTACATCAATGTCCGGAAGATTAAGCGGGATACTTTTGTAATTATATGAATTATGCAAACAAATAGAAACGTCGGTCGCCTGTACGCTAGACGATGATGTCGAGGGCTACATAGAATTCCGTCCTTTTCTATCCTACGTTAAGTACTCCTGCTAAAGCGCACCGGTATGCTATCTCTGTTTGCATAACGCAAATGGATGCTCTATTCAAGCTTAAGTACAGTCTTACTTTTTTTTTTCATATTTTTCTTCTTTAGAAGTGTATAAAGCGTGTCCTTGTGCATGGGCGGGTACAAGTTAAAAAAAAGAAAAATTAGGAAACGACCCCCTCATAAAAGATAAATTGACGTATATTACATGGTCAAGAGTAACGCAAATTATTTTCGGGAAAAATGAAGAATGAGAACTGCTTGAATTAAAAGTTTCACCACACAGAGCACTCTAACATTTCTAAATAAGACGCGTTTTGGGAAGGTATCGCGAACAAATGTGGCTTTAACGCGATGAAGCTCCAGCTCACTAAGATACACACGCAATACATCGTACAGGTTTTATTCCTTGGCTCTTAAGATCTCCCGACCTTATACCCTTTGGATTTTCTTCAAGCGTTATAAGACCGTCTAAGCGGCACCAACGGTACTCATTATGTCAATGAAATAATCTACAGCTACAGAGAAATATGATTTTGTGTCTGTTCTTTTTCCCTAAAATAAAATTTAAATTAAAATAAAATTTATTGCAACATTATTTGGAAGGTGAAAAGGTTCAAGTCCCAGAACCGTGAACAAGATGGAATGTGTAATAAGCTCCTAATAACACACATTCCTTCTATTCTCTTACACATCTAATATTATTAATAGTCTATGTTGAATCATTGTTCCTAGCTTGAAACTTATATGTATGCACCGCATCAACTATTGTACTCTAGAAGGAACATTAATATTAATTAAAATGAAATGCTTTAATCATAATTGCGGTATATTTCTTATATAATTATGCATTGCGTAACGAATGGGATAAATTATAAACGGAAACGCTCGCGCAGTGAATTAGATGTAATTAAATAATCTATTTGTTATTATCTTGGTTTCTTTTTTTGTCTTTGTGGAAGTCACGTATTGTAATAATATGTTACTTTGTACATGTTATTTCAAATCTTGTACCTCTTTGGCACTCCTTTAGTATGCTTTAATGGTGCAAAATAGCAATATTAGGCTGGTGCCATGAAAGTTGTCAGTATTTATGTATTTTTGGTCTATTTGCTGTTTATAGTTGGCATTATTAAAGAAAATTATAAAATTACGAGGTGTAATCTTCTACTAATTGTTCTACACCTCCCACAGCAATTTACGTCAATATCTGCAAAAATTAGGTGAAATGTTAAAAAAACACAGAGGACCTTTTAGCTGGTTGGAGGGAACTATGCGATTTGTATTTTTCTCCGGGGGAAAAGGGTTGGCGTTCCTCGAAAGGGGGGTTGTCTAAAGTATTTTTAAATATTTCTCAAATTTTCGGTGATATTTATAATAATTACTTACGTTTAGGGGGTTCGATCACCTAATTTTTTCAAAATTTTCAGGTTGCTAAAGGTGGGAAGTGAAATTTTGGTTAAAACTTCGAATATTGAGTGTAAAACAATTTTTATTTATTTCAATAAAATTAATAAATAAATTTGGAGGATGTGATTATTTTTTGCACGCTACGTATTCTATTCTTCAGTCACCTCGTTGTCCGAACTTTTTTAACTCGCAGTGTAAGTACCGGTAAATTATTCCGAATACCTATGCAAATTAATTCCACGTACCTATCAGCATTTTTTGTAGGAAACGTAGAAACAATGTCATTTATTAAAATGCATTTATTACCTATTTTAGAACAATAAACTCCGCTGAACCGAGAATACAAATAAGTAGTAATATCACCGCAAACAATGAGCTATTTTTAAATTACACGGACGCCTATTTTATACAACATTTTTCGATTTTATTGCCTTTTTCTTTGGTATAATAGTTTTCTATTCTATTGTTATAGGAGTTTGCTACGCGTCAAGAGAAGTATATCACATTATATAAGGAAACAATAGCGAACAGCCCGAGGAAAGTTTTTGTTTTCAACACCTTATCGAGCCATTGATATGTAAATTTTTAACAGGGGCGATTTCCATAAAACCACTGTGTGTGTGTGTACTTTGTTTAGTATAATATAATGTCTAGAAACTTCAATTGAATTTTTAATAGAAAAGGCGAAGGAGTGCGATGAACGCGAGTTATTTTCTAGAATAAAATAATATTCATGATGTGACTGCTTCTGAAAAAGTAACGCAGTTGAAATGATTTGTTGCAGAATTTAATAATTTAAAATGAGTTCTATTATGAAAAAAAAAATACAAAAATAAATATTTAATAATAATAAGAAAGATTTGAATATGAATTTGTTTATAATTGTTCAGCATAACTTTTGTTCTTATTCTACTACGAAAGTTCGAATACTGACGCTAAGCGCGCTTGTTCCAAGCGAATGCGACAATGACGCGCGAAACATTATAAAATAAATAAATAAATACAGATTCGATTGTTTTGCTGCGGCTTTGCGGAATGTTGTTATAAATAAATAAGATTGCTTATGTTTCTTTAGGTATAGAAATTGGGAAAGACACATTTTGGACGGGGGAAATCCAGGATTTATTTGCTTTCTGTTATAAGTGTTTTACCAGAGTTAATAGTCTCGTAAATTCCCAAAAACAATTTTTATGAAATACGTGTAACCGTTAAAAAATTTCCGTTCACCATAAATAATATTTTGGTATAATTAGAATTAACTTTCTTTACTACTTTTCCGATCGAGGACCGAATTCGGTTTTCGGTTGAAAGTGAGGATCGTCGTATCCTCGAAACAGCTGTCCGGGATTAATCAATTAAACTTGTGTGGTGCGGAGTGTGCCGACACTTTTAGTTCTTTATACCACAATGCGTATGTTACTTCAGAAATACTCTGTATTGTTTGTTGTTATTAGCTCCGAATTTACACGTGTAATTAAAGTCCGTTTCTTCTTTAAAATATGAGATGTTGCCTCAGTAGAAATCAGTCAGGTAGCACCTTAGAAATGGTGCTGGTACTACCAAATATAATTTTATATGTTTGTGATGCAGCTAAATTATGCTACTAAACTAGCATACTGCCAGCGCCGGTTTAATGCAAATTATTATTAAAGAAACATGAAAATTTATGATAAACTTTAGATTAACTTTGTTATTTAACATAAATTCCAGAAGTATGTAAAGTTACTGAATTAGTGAAATAATCGTAGCAAACGAATAGCCTAAATAACAGTAAGTACCGATTATAGACTTCGGAGCGATGTGATCGATTCATATCAACTTGTGTTACTAATTCAAGAGCCCGCAAGAATTAAATATCAAATAGCTTCATCAATTGACTACATTATCGTGAACATTAGCAATGGTGCAGTTGGCGTATTGATTTAGCAATATCTGATCGTTTGGCGCAAGTTTTCAAATAGGCTAGTGCCAAAGTTACATACATATATCATCGGCAAGAGATTTAATGAAACTAGTCTAACTTAAAAAAAAGGGATTTAAACAAAAGCACTGAATTAGATATAAAAGCCCTTTATAATAATAATAATAATAATAATAATAATTTGTCTTTATTAAAGAAAAACAATATATGGAGTCCTGGTGAAGGCTAGCTTAAGATACTCGTACAAAACCATGTTCAGATTATGGGAAATTCTAAAAAAAAATTGGTATCTTTTTTGAACGAGGCAACACAAATTCAACAATGTTTGTCAATAATTCTACTTTTCTTGCTTGTACATTTCGGAATTGTTTTCTACAAGGACTTTTAATAATAATAATAATAAACCTATACTTCTTTTACATTTATTACATTATTTCTATGTCTTCCTTTGCTGGGAACTTACTATTAAGATAATTGATGGAGACTCCATGTGAGTTAACCATCATAAGGTTGGAAATACAAAATTCTTTAATTTAATTAAATAATGCTACCGATTTCGTTTCAAGCTCATCATTAGGCCAGTTAAAAAGTAAATTTCATATAACAGAACGAGAATTATGCATAAAAGTAAAATTTAATTTCAAAAACAATTTAAAATATTATATTTAATTATCAGGGTTTTAATGTGAAAAATATGGAAAGTACGATTCCGAAAATTTTTGATATTTGAGCCGTTGTTAATCTAATCGCAATTTATATAAATATACCTGCGCATCCCTTTGTTTTCTTTATTCTAAATGCGAAATAATTATTACAAGTTTAAAAGTTGAAAAATTCGAGTCTTTTTTTAATCAAAATTTGTTCGAATTATCCTGAAAAATACTATGTAGTACCAAATTATATAAAAAAAATACGACGTATTTTCTTGTATTCGTGTAAAAATTCGTTATAATCCGCAAAATATTGAGGGATCGTTTTATCTGAAATTTTTGGCGGTTTTTCGGGTCCGGGTGCCGAAGGCTCCGGCGCAGAGTTGGCATAATTAGGCTGACCGGAGCGATTGACGCCGCGCTGTGGCCACGCGGTCTGTGGGTGGAATGGGGTGGGGTGAGGGCGGTCCCGACGCTGGAGGGGGTAAGGCGTGCGCGGGAGGCGGCCTCGACCCTCCTGCTAGCTTACGTTCAGTATCGGCCCAGCTCTTGGAGGTTGTGTATCGCGTGTCGTATCGCATAGCAACAACAGCCGTGTACAACACATTCTCTGTCATTACACTTACACACGCAAATTTACGACAATATAATCTTACCGTTCCGAGAGTGAAAAGACCTCCCGTGTATATGTAAGAATAGTATTTGACTGTGCATTCTGGAATTCTCTTTCGTTTCGAAATAAGGAGAAGAGGTTTTGTTCCACGTGTTCGACGTTTTCGACTCGAAAATCCGAAACATTCTCGATCCTAGTTCCGACAATTCGTAGATAACATGCTACCATGTGCTAACGCTAAAGAAGTGCGGCGTCGGTTATTCTTCTTGGCGACGTAGTTTCTTACTTTGTTGTTATTGCTACTTAATTAATACTGTGAACTTGTGAAACTGATAGAAAAAGTATACGCATCGAACGAAAAACAGTTATTTTTCTTGTTTTTTCTTCATTCTTCCGTAGGGTGTGCGATCGTTTGTGAATGTTGAAAGGGACGGCACCGTTTTCAGCGATTCCGACGCCGATTATCAACGAGGACAAGATGCAGCACGCTACGGGATCTCCGCAGCAGTTCTGCCTGCGTTGGAACAATTACCAGAGCAATCTGACGAACGTCTTCGACCAACTATTGCAAAGCGAAAGCTTCGTCGATGTGACCCTCGCTTGCGACGGCCACTCGGTGAAAGCGCACAAGATGGTCTTGTCGGCGTGCAGCCCTTATTTCCAATCGTTGTTCTTCGAGAATCCATGCCAACATCCTATCGTGATCATGCGAGATATCAAATGGCCCGAATTGAAGGCGGCCGTGGAGTTCATGTACAAGGGCGAGATTAACGTGTCCCAAGAGCAGATCGGTCCTCTCCTCAAGGTGGCGGAATCGCTCAAAATCAGAGGGCTAGCCGATGTCAACGGCGAGCAAGACGTTATTGGAACTCCAAGTGCACCGGGCGGTGGAGAATTAATCAAAACGAATGCCGCAAAACCGCTTTTAGCGACACCCGACTGGGACAATCGCCAGCAACTGGAAGGCGGTGGAGATACAACGCCTCGCGTGAAGAAGAGACGGAGGCCGTCGGGCGAGCGTAGCAGCTTGAGTAGCCCGGCCGAAAGTGCCGGGACGGAAATGCCAGATCCACCGCCTTCGGTGGAGATGTCCCCGGCACCATCAGCAACGCCCCTGCCACCGCCAGGAGCTCAAGAACCTCTGCCGTTGACCCTGCCGCTTCCCCAACCGCCGATATCTTCGCACGCTTCAGACGACATGGAGATCAAACCTGGCATCGCTGAAATGATACGCGAGGAAGAAAGGGTGAGTGAAAGTATTACCATTTAATAGCATCCTTGATTCATTGAGATATATGGCAGCAAATATCACTATCAGAAGATAAAGCTAAAAATTAATAATTAGTGCAAAGGGAAACATGGATGTAGAACGTAAGATTCATTACATAAAGTTTTAAGCTTGCTGCAGAACTAATTTCGGCTAATGGCTATCTCCAACCGGAGTTTATACTAAAATTAACTCAACAGGTTTAAATTTGCTGCTTGCGCTTGCGATGAAAGATTTTTGCCTAAACATCTTAATCTTATAAAGAGTGCTATATCTTTGGCGTAGATTTCCTATTTTCGCTTGCCGGAGAATATAAGTAGTTAACCCGAAAACTTAAATTTAAAAGTAATTTTACGAGTTTATGGGCTAATTTAATGTAACAGCGATAGCAATTCAACATAGTGCTACCTTACAACGATAATTTTGGAACTAGAAAAGCTTCTTACACTAATCACAACTTTTCCTCTAATTTAGTTCAAATCTTTAATTTTTTACTTGCTGCAACGCTCTTACTTCCAACATTTAATAACGATGAGATACTCTACCAGGTCCCAGCTTGTAACGTGTGGGAGATCTTGAATAATTTTGGCCCTCGAATAACGATAGAAAAAGCATTAAGTGACCCAAATTGCTACAAAATTCAATAAAGCATTCAGGAATTTGGAAGAAGAACTGGAGATGTGGGAATTACCCAAATATTATGATTATTGTAAATTTTCGTTTCTTCTTCTTCTTACTTATTTCGTTATAATTTTCTTTGGCTTAGAAAGCTGTTGCTGCTTGCTTATGTTAATTAATATGTGAAACACCAGCCGGTGTTCTTAAGCCAGCAAAAATAATCAATTTCAGGAGCCCATATGAATTTTTTTCAAGAGAAACTTAATTCGGAGGACACAAAATGATAAAGTTCACTTATAAGAACAAGATAAAACCTATGTTCCGTGTTGTAATTGTACCAGCTGTAGATTACAATTACCTGAAATTAGCCCTAAAGCGTAATTAAAAATTTTTGTAAAGAATCTTACGTTCTATAAGAATCAGTAGACCCCGAAACTTTCTAAAAAGATAGCGTAGCATTTTAAGACTAAAAATAACAAAGCAAAACAATAGATATAAACAATGTTGTCCACATCCGCACAATAACTGTGGACCTAAAAATATCTTACATTGTTCAGTTTCGGAAAATAGATTTCTTCTATGGCGAAGAACATGTCAAACCTTTTAGTGAATGTTTAGCCATCCTTCGCAATTCGAGATACCATTTTGCCCAAGTTTGAGACATACATCCACATAAAATAAGGAAAATATATATTGTGCCTAACTTCCAACATTCAAACAGTTACAACTCATTTCATTTTAAAATCACAAAAAAAAGAGTTTATTTATTCTAACAAAAATAATACAGATACATTTTTTTGACTCTCTGCAATGCAATGGTATTATCTTATCAGTTAGTTTGTATCTTTAACAAGCCTACTACTTACACCAATCATTTTATTCTCAGGTCTTTAAAGATAAGGAAAAGGTAATATTAATTTGACTTAACAGCTTTCTAATATCTTACAAATTATCGCGTTATTGGCCATGGTAATAGGTGTTTATTGTATTTAATTTTGTCGCGGGTCAAAGGTCAATTTATTACGGTTAAATGAATGAATTTTAAAACGGTTAAGTAGATCCCTTAATTTCTCAAAATTTCCTAGAATAGAAATATAAATAAGCGTTATAGCAGGTCGTTAAGGTGAAGGATTTTTACTCAAATTTTAATTTGGGACATAGCAGCATTCCGTGCCTTTATCCTAATTTTTAACTGTTCTCAATTCGAATTTAATATTTTCCCGAAATTGTTTTCCTTCAAAGAAGAATAAATGTGGAATTTTCTACTAACATTCTTGTTCTCTTTGCAAATACACGTCACGTTGAATCCATCTACAGTCCAAGCTTTTATACGTATGTATGTTAATCGTCGTAAACCTTCTAACTCTTTTAAAGTTGATTTTATTTATCAAAAGAAAAACAAACACCAATGTCCTCGACAAGAAATAAATCATCCTTTTGCCACACTTCTGAATTTTTTTCCCTTTTGCTTAAAACATCAAAAGGATTTTATTCCATTTAAATAATTCTCCTTTGCTCTGTAAACTCCCTTTTCTGTTAATTTCTGTACAACCAACGCTTTGTTTTATAAAAAAATCTTAATAAGATTTGCAGTTTGCTCCTTTTGAAACATCTTTATGGCGTATATTGAAAGTAATAGTATTTAATGTAAAATTTAGTTAGCATTATTCAATAATTATTTTGTTAAAAACTTAGAAACTTTCAAAATTTAAAAAAATTAAAAAATTGTTTGTCAGTTTTTGTTTTTATAAGTATAAGTCACATCCTGCAAATTATATAAAATAATCAGCATTTAAATATTTCTCTTCAGTATCTTTCAGATTTTTACCATTAACTATCATTAACACAGTGACATCAATGTTCTTTAGCAATAAGACTGATTCTTTTAACATATGGCTCCTTTTGTTAGTTACACTCCAAAATTAGCTTAAAACATTTTTTTAAAATATTTTCATTATTTTATTGTTAAACTTAATGTTGAGCTTGATTTTCTGAACAACGTAGCCCCGCCGGCCATTAATTATGACGTCACTTACTGCATGGTTGGAATAATACCTATCTTAGAGATAATATCGAATAAGAATGAAATCAAAACGAATAGTTAGATAGGTGTTTATATTTTGTTTGCGGTATTTCTATCGTTTTGCGCCTACTATAAATTCTTCGGAATTCTTTTGATGATTTTCACTAAATATCTTTGTTCTTCCTATTTTTCTGCTCTTTGTTTCCTAAATGCCTCTTTTCTCATAGATCGTATACTTGAATGATTTTCTAATTATTAAGTTGGCACTATAGCTTCGTAGAGAAACTTGGGTACAATTCCGCAAAAAAATAAAATATGATTTTAGTTACCCCTTTATGGCCGATATTCTTACGCAGTACGTGGTATAATGCCATTTTTTTTTAATTCAATCATTTAAAATATACTCAAGCAGTCGTTTGTCTAGCAATCACCAAGTCTTTAATGATAATTCAATCTGTTTCACCAAGAAAACACCCATACTCAATTTTAGCAACAATAATTAGAGACATACATAGCTTTATTTAGGGTCAGTAATGTGTAAGATAAGGGCACAACATTTCTGAATAGTTGGAAATCATTTATAGAATGAATCTTCGTCCCGAGGTATCTTGCTCCATGGGTAGATATCCTGCTTAACACCTCTCAAATGTACTTACCGAGTTCGCAAAGACGGTTTTTTGTTAAACGAATTGTGACTCTTCTCGCGATACGTGTTTGGTCGCTATCCTGCTGATAGGCCCAACGAGCTTGATGTTGGTTAATAAACATCTTGCGTCCAAACATTTTTTTCTTGTAAACTATACAAGAAATTCCGTGTTTGGAGTTGGTTGCATGAGCTGCCCATCGCAATTAATATTCCTTCGTTAATGTGATATGTTCTTTTACGGAATCCGGGATTGCTCTAACGTATCTTAATTTTAACACTTTTCTGGGTCTTCTTCTGCAGAGATGATTTTCCTTACAGATGTTCTCTTACTGAAATACTAATATTAAGGTTTAATTTGTCAACACTACTAGAGAAATGTTACAAATGGTTCCCTTCTCGCAATTTACTATTTGTCTCCATGTTTTTTCCGTAGTTCTTCGCTTTCCTCTCAATTTTCTATTTTATTTTGCTGTCTACGTTTGTAGTTTTGATCTTCCGTACGCATTTTTAAAATGAATGTAATTTTTTTTTGTACTGTGCCCTTCTTTGTACGACCATAGAACAAGAACTTTACTCCATTGGGACAAAAGTATACTTAAATGGCTGGCAAGCGATTGCAGTGTAAACAAGGCTCACTTTCGTACAGGTTTACTGGTTATCGTCCAAGTTTGCTGTTGTGCCATTGTACAGTCAACCCACAAAATTTAGAATACGACCATTTTACCGTTTATCTTGAAATAATACCGCGTTGGTAACGTTTTGTTTGAAAAAGGAATAAAAACATTTTCCAAAACGCAATATGTAGCAATTTTATTGGAAAATCAAAGAAAGATAATAAAACTGGAAATCTCAAAGGAGGTAAAGTAATAGGACAGGGATGGGTAACCTTTTCACCAGAATAGGCCACATTCAACTTCGGGAATGGTGAAAAAGACCGCACGAAGTAATAGATAAATCTATTTTTGAAGGCAAATTATAAATTACAATTACAGATGAGACCGTGCGAGAAAAACATGCGGTCTGTAAGCGGCAGGTTTCCCACCTCTGGTATACAATATCCACTTTTGTTGAAAGTAGAAGAGTGTTCAAGTATCTGGTGTTATCTAAATCTGATCTGGCAATTTATATCAGAATCGATCCACTTTTAATCTTTCAGCGGCTTTTATAGCCGTGCAGCTCCTCTTTTTCTTGGCACGAGATTTTATTGGGTAAATCATTCAATCATCAAAATTGAAAAGAACGCCGGATTTTGTTACGTGACGCGCTAACATAGAGAGGGCGTGCAAACGTCAGATTTTGAGGGTCTTTTAATTTTAATTTGGAAAAATATTATTCTGTAATTTACAATTTTAAACAGCTGTACGAAATGAAATTTAGCGTTTATTTATCAAACAACTTCAAATTCTATAACATTGCACCAGTTTGGCTGTAGCTCGTCGAAAGCTCAGAATTGAAAAAGCTTGCCCATGTATGATTTCAAAGAAGTAAGAAAACTAATCGCCTTTTTAAGAATTCCATTCTACATCCTAAAATGTTTATATTCCAAATCGCCTTTAATAGATAAATAATCGTCCAACATATTTTAAATAAACACCATAGAGGCGATAAAATCGCGGCTACTCGCATACGAACAAGCGCATCCGAAACACATCTCCAAAACTATCTAGAGTCCTTTATAGCAGGATATTATAAGTCGGACGACACCGCTAAGCAGGTATTACGAGTCAATAAAATCGAAAAGTGACGCGTACGAGATGCTTTTTACGATGGCCGGGACCGTTCCGTCGCGTCGAACGGCGTTCGGCGATCTCCGCTATATGCGGCGAAACCTCGCCCGTTCCTAACGTTTTATTTATTATTTTAATAAATATCCTGTTACAGAAATTTGATAACTCATTCGAAATAAGAAGAGGAAGTCTCAAATTAAACGAAGTGAAATATAATCTCTTTTATTGCATTCGAATTCTAGGAACTCGTTGCTTACGCGGCTATTAGAGGTCGCAACTCCGAAGCAAATACTTACATTTAAAATAAAAACGACACGGCTCCGTAACGATATATAGGATATTATTTTTTCCCCCTAATTTAGAAATCTTGGAAACGCATTAAGTTTGTTTATTAGCGGTCAATTAGGATAAGATAAGGATATTATCTGGAACTAATAATTTTAGATGTGGATGGAAGTCAAATAAAGGTCTTAGACTATGTTCCAGTAGAGAATAAAAAGAAATCAGGACGTCTAGAAATAATTTTTATTGATCTAATAACAAAATCCATTATTGAGGGCTGAGGAATACGCTTGAATTAAGCAAATTTGTTTTGATTCAAGAAAAGTTCTGTTTCACGTATACCCAAGAAAATATTTACTTGACTTCAGTAAAATATTTTCTTGAAACAAAAATATGCCGGTCATAATTTTAGAAACCCACATTTTTATTTAAAAAAATCTAATATCCATTTAAAAATATCGTATATTTGTATTGAATTGATTTCTTTATCCTTATTAAGTATCTCCTATTTTTATCCTTTGGCGATAAATAAAAGTATCTTTTATCTTTATCCGTGAACCAGGAACAAATTTGTAAATAATCCATTTCCAATTTTTAATTATAATTTTTAAATTTAATCACAAGTGAATAAGGCTACATTAATATATTTTCAGGGTTCGAACTCGGTACAGATTTTATGTGAAAGAACATTTTAATTTGAGTACGTAAAAGTACATATTCTCGAGCCCAAGCACATACATTTCACATTCTCCAATTACGCTCTAACAGCAAGTTTATGAATTGATAAGGATTTACCAAATTATGATGAAAATGAAGCAATTCAAGTTTTTTGGTAAAATAAAAAGGTGAAGAAAGAACAAGAGAATTTATAAGAAATAAGAGGAAATATTGAATTAAGCGAAAATAGCAAAAGACGCAACTGCAAGGAAACAAGAAAACAAGATTGTAACTCAGGCAAATAACGAATTAAAACAAGCAATTGTAAAAAAAGATCTTGTAAAGGCTAATGTAACCAAGGCAATGCTTGAAGTTTCGAATTAATCAAAGAGCAAGAAACTGATAAAAGGAACAAATTATTGCCTTATTAGAAAACTTTGTTTCTAGAGCAAAAGTAAGTAAAAGCTATTGTAAACTTTCTTTACATTTTGTTAATGTAAGAGGTTAGAGAGTAACTATTATAATTCTATTTTGTTGGAATAAATAAAGATAAAACAGTAACAACGTATTATTACTTTGGTTACTGTTCTTTCTTTACAATTTATGTTTATTTATTTGGTTATAATTCACGTTTATTTATTTTGTTTATTGTATTTTGTGTTTTGATGATGTTTCTTGATTTCTTTTTTATTAAAAAAAAAAGAGTTGAATGAGTTCAAGCTTTGTATTTTGTGTCAATGCTACTATTTTTTCTATCCTTCTCGAAGCAAAGTGCATCTAACGTACCCTTATATACCTGCTTCTATTTATTATACTCAATTATACCTATTTCGTAACCAATCGTAGAAAAAACAAGCGATTTTATAAATTAAATGTGAACATTTCGCGTATGCTTGCGTTACGAGTCTCGTAGCTCTTTACAGAGAGTAGCGACGGTAGCTTAATATTAAGCTAGCCTAGCTCTTAGCAACAAAGTTCGTGTTGATATCTGCAGTGAGTCAAAGGTTACAGCGAGTGCCTACATTAAGCTAATTTCTCGAAAAAGGTTGGAGAAACAAAATCATTCCTTGGCTAACAAATTAGCAACAAAACATGCAACTGGCTTGTTTGCTGGATTTATGAAGTGGTTACCCCCGCTTAATAGACATCGATATTTAAAGCTATAAGGAGATAATTTATTCCTTTACATTGTTGGGAAAAATCAGGGGAAACTTGGCACCTGCTTTTCGGATGAACATTTCGGCTAATCCAACCGCTTTTTGGTATAGAATCAATTAAAAACGGAGACTCACTTCAAGTTGCAGCATTGGCTTCATTTATTTTATTGATGCTTTGTCAAAGAAGAAGCTTTGAAAATGTGCTGTCGCTTGTAGTACAACCAA
Organism: Marronus borbonicus; assembly: GCA_902655005.2. NCBI lineage: Eukaryota > Metazoa > Arthropoda > Insecta > Coleoptera > Scarabaeidae > Marronus > Marronus borbonicus. Next base: position 2,823,324 of record LR737398.1, on the reverse strand, counting down.
ATTTTCAAAATGTCCTAAATTCAAAGTACATAAAACCGCATAATCGAAATAAAACAACTTGTACTTAATCGTAGATAGGAAAGATGTCAATCTTTTGGTGTGGCTATATAATTATGCTAGCTAATAATTATCGCCACATCCAGCAGACTTACGGATCTGCTAGCAGGTAGAAAACGGGGGTATGCACATGGGCTGAGGCAAATTTGTTACATGTTCGATGAATCTTCTATTGCCAGTGTTCACCATCAATTAGATCAAAGATGTCCTTCAATACGGAGAACTCCTACTTTGTCAACAATTTTTTTTTCATTTCAAAATAATTGTTATTTACATATAAATTCAACGGATATCTTATGCCTTAATCTAATTTTAAACAACAGAGACAGGCGAGCGCTTAGCACCTGGTGCCCGTATCAACACCAACGATTAATCTCCTTGCCTTTCCATAAATGTATAAATGCAGTTTTGATGATAAATTAGAAGTTATACGTATTTATTCCAAGAATAAAATATTCTTTCTTAGTCCCATAATTTGTTTCCCCACGTGTGCAATCTAGAGCTTGTTCAAAGTTAAATTACCAATGTTATAGTGCGTAGTTGGCTGATTATAAACAATGTTATAAAAAAAGAATTGCCATTGGCATTGCTGAGTTAACTTAGATTGCTTTTAAAATGAAACCGCTAAAATATTTCGGCATTTCTGTGCCGATAAAGCATAAAATTCCGCCTAAAATATTTGTATAATGGTACTTTTCTTCTTTTTAACATCTGCCTAGTTCGCTTAATGTGCTTTTCTAAATGAATGACATGGAATTTATTAGGATCAACAGCGATTTTTCAATTATTACTATTCATTTGTTGCTGATCTATTAGTTTAGTTATTCAATTGTTTATTTATTTTGTCCATATTAAATTTATTTTCCCCTGTTAATAATAATAGTAGATACATTTTAGCTTGTTTACGGCAAAGTTAATTTAATCGGGACATCTGCATTACAAAGATAGTTTTTTTTTTGTAAATATGAAAGGATTACTTGTTGTATAAAATTATATTTACTCTGTTCGATTGAAAAATGCGACCCATTGTAATCAGCCTGAAAAGCTGCCCACACTTAATATTAGCTTAGCTCACTGCAGCGAAGCCACCTTAACGTCGATTTTGTTCATAGAAATAACCTCGCCACCACCACACAGTAGCGTCTCATTTTTCCCCGTTATAAATTTACAGATTATTTCCCGAGGGGCAAACAAACTTGAACGGGTTGAAAAAATATATAGAGGAGCGTATCGACTACTTCCTTTGTCGAACATGGATATACATCACTGGTCTGTTAAGGAACCTCTTGCATACAACTATCTGCTTATTTATTTATTTATTATTAATTTGTCCCCGACATTCATTTTGTTAATATTAAATCCAAAAGGTTGCTTGCTTGCAATACGGTATTTATTTCTGTTCATTTATAGACATCGTCAGAATTTATTGTAAGAATTGTTTTGGATCGGTTTGAAGGAAACAACGAACGCTTTAGGTAGCAGTGTACTTATACACCGTATTTAACATCAAGTAAGGTTCTTGAACAAGTAATTACAGACTTAATATTTACCTTATTTTAATAACATGGAGAAAGTTGGAGATACCGTAGATTGTACTTCGTATGTGAATACGCATTGTACATACAACTAAATGTAAAACCGTTTTGCAGGATCCATCTTTACAAATTAATTTCAAGTTTATCAATGAAGATTTGGAAGATTGGAAGAAGAGAAAACCATGAAAATAAAGGAGAGAATTGAGGCTTAAAATAATATCCGAAATAGGCTGAAGAATACACAAGACTATGCAATAATTTTGACACCCTACTGAGTAAAAATTTTGCGCATGTGTTCTTAACCCCGCTCTGCACTCAAAAAAAATTTTAGTGATTTTACTGGGGTAACTTAGTAACATTACTAGTAATAACGTCACAGCGATAAATTACGTTTTCGTTTACTTGTCTTTCAAGAGACTCTTCAGGTGTAATAAAAATATTCAAATAAAATTTCCAGCTTTTAGGATAATTTTTAAGGTGGAAGAATTTTCTTCTTTTAAGAGTGCAAACATCTTGTAACGAAAATGTAGCGTGTATTGAAAACTGTATTTTTTAACTTTATTTTTTTTTAGTATGCAACTCTCGCTGATTATGTTGTTAAAAGAAGTTTCTCTGTACTTAAAGATGTTCTTATAAATAAAAGGAATCATTTTTAGAGAAAAAAATTGAATATGTGCTAATAATTAATATTAATAAATAGGCTTAACGTAACTTGATATTAATTTAATTTTAGTAAATAAAATATAATTTCATGTATGACGTAACGCGCATCTACGGCACTGGAAAATTTCATTTTGTTAGCACGCCTTGTTAAGTCGAAGAAGTATTGAATGGTGCAAGTACAGCTAGCCGGATGCTGTGTTCATAGTTGATAGTGGATGGTCGTCAGTGTGTCAGCTGTTGGAGAATTTATCGAAAAAAATGCATTAAAAAGAAACATGGTCTTATACGTCCAGATTATTTTTTCAAATTAATTTTTTTTTAAATTAACAGATACGGTTGATTCTAGCAAAACATTCGTCAACTTCCTGGGATTATAATGTCGCTAATTTCCATCCATTAAAATCTACTATACGTATTGGTAGTTAGGGTATGGTAATTATGTAATTGTGAACCGGCGCGCTGTCCTTTTTGCAACGTAAAACAATTTTTATTACATCCTCGAATAATTTTCAAAATGAATAATTCAATATTGTTTTAAAACTTTACAATTTTTTCTTTGCATTTAGTGTCACAAAATCCCAACATTTATTTACAATTACGTGACTTGCACAACACAAATAACACCGCAATTATAATTTATTACGTAGAAAAAATGCATTTACTTCTTATTATTGTCTACTGTCTTCAAAGTTATGATCTTAGGGTCAAATTGTCAGGTACGTACACGTACATATATCATATACATAACAAGAAAAAAGTTAGTTAAATTCATTTTATTTAAAATGCGCTTCCATTGTAAGAATATTTTTGAATTTTAAATTTATTTATTTCAGTTGTTTTATTACTAATTATTATACATACGCTTACAACCTCGACAATTTTATTTGTAACTAAGCTGTTCTTTTATGTAAACGATTTTACATATTTAAATTATATAATATATAGGATGAGTTATTTCCTCTGGCTCGGGAGGTTGTTCCTTTGCGAACGGAGTTTTCCTCTTGTTATCAGCGAACATGGTTTAGAACTATGTTGAAACCTACAGGCTGTTTTATACCACTCGCTACCGTCTATTCTACCAAATATTCCACTTTGTCTAGTGCCTGACGGCGCTCGCAAGGAAAATTCGCCGCCTTCTAACCATCAACTTGAGCAAATTCAGACTCACAAGTCTGAATTTGTCACAAAAACAGCTGCGAAGTTCAATTCGGCGAAGCATCAAGATGTACCCCTCACTCAACTTAAGGAAAGAACTTCTTTTCACCAATTTATACCAACGAGAGCAAAAACAAAAGAAGAGACACCAACATAAATTACGGGGGAACACGTGCCACACAGAACACTTTTGACCAGAGTAATAAAACAAAACAAAAATTACAGAAAAATGACACTAAGCTAAGTACCAAAGGTATTGTCATGCATAGAATGGCTGATACGAAGCTGTGCGTCCAATGCGGCAAATTGTATCGTCGGTTTAGCAGCAGAAGATCTTGACAATGGTTGTTAGAAGATGCACAATTGCCCAGATTTGATTGTGGAATTTATTAAAGTTATTTAAAATTGATCTTAAGTATTTTCAGTTTCGGGTAGCTACGAAGTTATGAGACACTTTGTAGGTTCCAAATATAATTTTAAAATATCTGCATAGACACCGTAACAGAAAACAATTGTTTTGGAAAATCTCCATTCGCTAAGATATAATCTTCCGAGTCGATATTTGTGACTCACCTTGCATACATATTACTGAAAAATCCAAAAAGACACAGCAGTAGAAATTCACCAATACACACGTTAACATTCAACGTTTTCATCATCGCTGTATACTTAATTAGCTTCAATACAAAAAGTTAATCGCACATAATAATGATAAATGTATAAATTTAATTGATTTTAATTAATTAATTTCGACGATTCAACGCGTCCATATATATGCGTTTTAATTGAATTAGTAACGATTTAATCGCGCATGGATCATTATAATACTTCCGCAAGGCTCCACATTAGCGTCTTTTTTCTTTCTTTTTTCTCCCGTTTCCACGAAATGAATGCCCGGTAAAGTGTAATAAATTACTTCTAACGTAACGATCGCATCTCTTCAACTTAATACGGGCTTTAACGCGGCTTCGAATCACGAACGAGCCTTCCGTTTCTTAATAATTTGTAACTAATTGAGTATTAATTCAACAATTCAGACATGTGTCGTATTTAGTAAACTAATAACGTCCGTTATTACTTCCTCTCTGGCTGTCTCTCCAGCTCGGGTCCGATACATCAATTCAATTAACTCCGGCGCATATACGCAGCCCATTAATAGGCTAATACCGGTAATCAATTCGGGCCCTTGGTGATATAATTTGACATTTTTGACGGCGATTTGCATAAAGCACGTTTGCAGAAATTATTTATCTTTACGGAGATCTATTGGATATGTCTCCCCGTAAAAGAAATAAAATGCAAATTAATGCTGCGTCCAATAAGGGGAATTGCGTTGGCTAATTAGAAGGCAAGTAATGCCGATCTTCGTTGCGAAATGTCTTTTCAGACGTCGCATAATCGTTTTCGTATTTAGAAATTTTTTGCTTGTAAATATGTAGGTAACGATGAAATCATTGTGATTGCTGCTAGGTTTTCATGTATACATATTGTAGTTGCTGAGGCACGGTTGGGAAATGTCTTAATGGTAAATGCACTGTTGCTTTAATAGTGTTGAAGCATTAACAATTGAAATAAGAGAAAGCTTTATGTTCGTTGCTTTTTTTTTTAACTTGAATTTTTCTGCTTTTTTCAATTGTAATCTTGGTTTTTTAAAAATATTCTGTTCAATACGAGGCGTGTTTTCTAAGTACCGGTTTGCAATTCGGCCGCTGCAACAGACGCCATTACGGACAGATTCGACCGTGTTTACATTTGTTTGTGAGGATTTAAAGTGTCTCTGCCGATTGACAATCCCGCCGACTGTGAAATACGCGCTGTGATTCGTTTCCTTAGTGCCCAAGGCGTGAAAGCGGCTGAAGTTCATCGTCGGATCAGTGAGGTGAGGTGTATGGAGAAAACTTTGTGACCGATGGAAGGCTACGGAAATGGGCTGTAGCTTTTAAAGATGACCACGCGATGTGGCCGATCTTCCGTCATTACTGAATATTTGGAGCAGAAACTTGACGAAAGAGTGAAAGAGAACGATTTCGTCGTTATCTGATGAGTTTCCTCAAGTATCAAGAAGTGTTCTCAATGCAATTGTGACCGAACGCTTAAGTACTGTGCTCGCGCTGGATATCGAAAGTGCTGACAGAGATGCACAAAACCAAACTTTTAGCCAGCGCTGTTGGCTTTCCTAGAGCGGTATAGTGAGGAAGGTGATGATTTTTTTTAAGCCAAATTGTCAGAGGCGACGAAACATGGGTGGCTAAACAATTCCAGGTTGGGGTGTTTTGGGACAGCAGGCGGTGGAGGTTGCTTGTGAATTTTTTCCCCCATGGTGGTACAGTAAAATCTACGACGTATCGTGAGATCTCAAGAAAACTGCACCGTGCAATACAAAACATGTGGCATGCTTCCCAAATGGTTCGCTTTGCTTCCTAACAGTGCCCGTCCACACAAAGCTAATCGAACTCATCATTTCACTGGGAACAACTTGTGCACCTTCCATATAGCCCCGATTTAGCCCCAGGACTACCATATGTTCCTCCATTGGAAGAAGCATCTGAATGGTCAGCGCCACGACAACGATGATGAGGTCAAAACGGCCATGCTGCAGTGAGTGCAATCAGACAGCAGACTTCTATGAGGATGGAATTCAAAAGCTGGTTGTACGATACGATAAATGCCTTAATATTGGTAGAAATTGGTAGAAAAGTAGTTTAAGGTACAGGCTTTCATGTAAAAATAAAATTGTGAAGAAGTTGTTTTTTTTTCAAAACGGTACTTTCTTAAAAAAGTACGCCTGAAGTTGAGTTTGTCTTTCTCTTTTGGTTATTGTGCAATTTCTAGATTTTCAAGTTTTTTCTGCTCTGTGATAGTGCTTCAACTTTTCTCCATGTTAGTTCTCTTTTCTTTAATGTTTTATTGTCACTTCCATCCTACGTTTTCTTCGGTCTTCTCTTTTTGTTATACCTATCTTCCTACACTTTCACCATTTTAATTCTTCTAATTCTTTCATTCCTTATTTTTATCCATTAATTTTACCATTCTTCGTAAATATGTTATTTGTGCCCTTTATGGGGCTGGGGCTGTTGCTGTTTCTTTGTGGCAACCCAGGATTCGCTTACGTAGAATGAAGTGGGAAAATGTAGTAAATTGCCAGGTTTATCTTTTTGCTAATCTTTTTTTATTTATAAATCCATCTTTTACACTAACTCAGTCCATGATTAATTTCTGTTTAAAATGTTCCTTAGCTATCAAAAAGTCCTTTTTGTGCTTCTTTTCCTGCCTCGATTAGAGCTTTTGTGCAAATATTTACATTATGTTGTAACATTACTTCGGTGTTAAATATCATCAATAAATACACATTCGCTTATTGTATTCTGCATCCTATTGTCCTTTCTTCGACTTGTTACTACATCCTGCTATTATCCTCCAATAGCGATAGAATATTGTATACAACTCTAAATTGTTTCATTGTTTTATTATTGATGTTGCTAATGATGGTTGAAAATGCTACTCACGTCGTTGGGTAATGGAAAAATTGAAAGTTTTAAACAAAAACGGTCAATACTTTGTTTTATTTTATTTTTTGAGTATTTATTTATTTAATTCCTCCCACTACCTTCTTTATTCGTAATACGTTGCCGCAATAAAGGAAAGATGTTAACAGATGGTAATTGATATGGTGGTACAAATTAAAATTAACTCTCGTACAACCGTGTTCGTTAAAAAAATTCATATAATTGGCGGTATTTTTCATTCGTAAATAATAACGACCTTACTCGACGCATTACAAATTTTATCTTGTAAAACAACCAGTTCGCAACAAAACGTATTATACGCGTATCTGTGTATATGTTTAATTTCTGCTCCCTACTTCCTGTGCATTGTATGGTGAAATTGTCATAGAGAACTATAATACGACACGTATTGTTTAGCATAATTGCAGATAATTTAATACTATATCACACGCTATAAATAAAAAATACATTGCATATAGATTTGCGTCGTTCGAAAATAACAATGAGAAATGACGTCATCGCCCTGAATTTTTTTTTAATATATATGTATGTATAAATGTACGTGTCGCATTATATTATGCATACACTGGTTTTGTAAAAAAGGAAAGACGTATTTTTTTTTATTGAATTTTATGTTTGGTAATAAATGGTCGTGATAAAGTTGAATTATTCTTTTAATTTGTAATGTTCCGTTTCGAGTTTCGAGATTGTTTGTGTGCAATTGGAATTGTTTTTTAAATAATTAATTATCAAAGTTTAATTATTTAAGTACTTTGTTTTCTGAGATGAAGGAGGTTGCAAGCTTATATTTGTGCTTTAAAATCCCATTAATGCAGTCTTCTCTCTCTATACAATTGAAATATTTAAAATTCCACATTATTATTTGTTACTATGTAGATCTATCTATCGTATCTATGTAGATCTATCTATCTATCGTTACTATGTATCGTATCTAAGCCAGCCTCAAAGAAACACATTCAATACAAATTATATTTAACAAAAGAAAGCTTGCGGTTTACCAATGGACATGAATATGCAAGTCTGAACTGTAATAAATCAAATAAACTATATAAAGCATGGCATTATTTCCCGATTTGTGCCCTTCTTCTTATGTAATTGGTCATGTTATGTGCGAAAGAAAATCTATTACACGTTCTAGAAATGGTACAACTTCTGCAAAAAGCCTTAATCGTAGGATTTGAGCCACTGCCTTGCGGTTTATGAATATATATGATATTCTCTTGTAAATGCAGATGATGGAAATTGAAATAGAACAATGTATAAATTATACAATTGGTAGAGTTGCTGCGATGTTAAAGTTTCCGTTTCATATTTGTCTGCTTCTGGATACGTAATTTTTTTCTTTATTGCAACATTTAAAAGGAATTTGATGACTAAGGAGCAACGTGATTTTTCAAGTGCTGTTCAGTCTGTGTACTCGCAGTACACTAATGGCTGCCGTGTTTCACCGACATCGCGAAGGCATCTGATAAGGTCTTCTTCTGTTAAAATTTAAGTGCGGGAGTGTACATAAAAATCTTCTATATTGGTTTAATTCTTATTTAACTTGTTAATTTTAATTCTTGTCTATATTTTGCTCGGTCTAGAGTGCTACAAGGTTCACATGTCGGCCCTCTACTCTTCTTAATTTTTATCAATCATATAAAAAAAGGTTTCTCGATACAAATTTTCTTGTATTTTCTTAATATCTAATTGTGGTGCTTCAGACATGACTTGGGACAGATTTTTCTCTGACAATTTAATTCTTTCTACCGATAACTGTGTGTAATTTTCTTTCAATCGTAGCCGCGCCTACACTGTACATGTGTATTGTTTGAGTAGTCAGGCGCTTCGTTCTGTTGTTAAAGTATCTTATTTTGGTATTATATTTTCATTTAAATTAACATTTGAAGGTTATATTGAATCCCTATTGGGACGTCTGAGTCCTGTTTGGCAGTTTTCGAATAAATAAAAGAAAACAAAATCAGAAGATAATACAATACGCAGCAACAATTCTGGCAATAGCATGGGTGGAAGAACAGTTTAAATTATCTTTATGAAGAGAGGCTCCAGGTTTTGGGCGTGAGCAAGGTTTTTACAAAAAAAAATTTTAAGGGAAACATTTGCATTTAATCGAACCTTGAAACCTCAAAATAACGCCGCATACTATGTTGTTTGTGAATTGGGAAAGAAATTATTGAAAATCGATTATTCTTTCGTCGAATTTTGTTTTTGAATGAAGCTAGCGTTACAATTAATGGTACTAAATATCCTCAAACTCCAGACTCTGAACAGATGATCATAAACTAAATTCTGGAATTAATTCAAAAGTTTTGAATCGGTGCTTTCACGAATTTAGAAATTATCTTAATCTAAAGTTACTGAACAAAGTCATACAGTAAAAATTAACTACGATAAAAATAGGATTTTATTATAATTTTAATGTTATTTGTAAAATTGAGAAGATAAACAAAGACTTGTACATTTTTCCTTAAAACTCAGGAAACGAAGGATTTTCCCTTTTTGAATTAAATCCTCGAATCCATTATATATTTTGCAATATCCACAGCTTATACATACGTGTGTGCTGTATCAAGGTGCAGCACAGAGTAAAACAATTATCGCAAAGATTTTTTAAATAAAAATATGTTTTTCCCATTGTCCACTGTCCTCGTGCTCTATCCCGATACTGCTATAGGTATTTTCAGATATAGCTGTCGCAGCACATGATCTGGCCTTGTTTCAAGGGAATCGTCTTCTGCTTCTTGGTGCATAAATTTCAAAATGCTGGCGATGATTTTTCTGCCTTTGCGGTGGATAATTTTTCCTTTAACGCCAACTCCTTTCGATGTCGGCGCCATGGCTACAATTTACACAATTATATCTACTTTGTTACTATAGATGCAGCGAAAATACATGTGCGAAAAATGTTATCAAATTAGAACCTTTAACCTTCCTCCGGCCAAGTTACCATTTGTTACGTAGACAGTCATGTGAGGTGTAAACTCGCCTCATAAGCAACAACCGGAAACCGGCTACACCCTGCTTGGCCCGAGAAAGATTAAGACGTTCAAGTCTCTAAAAATTCCGTCCAGTGCTATTTCCTTTTTGGCTTTTAATAAAAAGCGATCTATTTCTTAGCCCAATTTATTTTTGATGGTATTTTATCCCATTCCTTTGAAGAAAATCTCACAAAATTAGTTTTTATGGGATAATTATATATATTATTTACAAAAAATTATCTTACCTCAACTTAACATGGATTTGTGGTGAGAAGATGGTAGCCATCTATTGTTTCCGTAGGCTGTAAGCAATTTCTGTACAAATATCAAGATTTTTCCGCAAGCTTCTATAGCGTACCTTGCGGTTTGATTTTCATTGCTGGTGGCAACATCCAATTCATCACCAGTTATAATTTTTTGTAGATGGCAAATTGAATGAATCAACAGTTATGAAATCCGCACAGCAACTTTCTATCTATTTTACGATCTCATGGGACAATTCTTTAGCGCATTCTCTTCATTGTCAAAATATATAAGCCACATATGCAGTTTCTATTGGCCAACGCACAATTCGTCGTAATTTTTAAATAAATTTATCTAAGTACATTTCTAAGTTTATCGAAGTAAAAGAATTTAAAATAATAGAAATCGACCTCCCCGAGGATTTGAAGACTTCTCGTTGTTCCAATAGAACCCTCGTACGGTCTTACGAAAAAAGTAATGATCCTGCGAATATCCAGCGAAGAATGGAGAAGAAAACGGCGTACACCGTGAGTCGCTACCAACTAGCGATTCAAGGGCAATTTGCAACCCTAAAACGAGAATCCCCGTTTCGATCTGGTACTCAACTTACTCTACTACTTCGTACCGCTACGCTGCCACATAATCGGAAGTTTCGGAGCACGACCCCGACGAGGACGCCCGTTATTAATCGGCCATTTCGGTCGGCAGCACGTTGCGGACGAACCCTCGGTGTTTATCCCCGTTTCGCTCGCACCATTGTATTATCTCTCGTCTACCTTTTACTATCTGTTCACCGCCGCATCGGTCGTTGAGAGAGGTATTACGATGCCTGGGTCGAGGATGGAAGCATAGGAGGAACGACAACGGAGAATGATTTCCAAATTAAGACCGTATTGTATGCGGAACGACGTGTTGTAAATGGTGCCTTACATCTATCTTGGGCATTGAGCGTTTTTTCGTAATTGTAATTGAAGATTTTACAACATTGCTTTTGAGCGAGGTTTCTTTATTTGTTCTTTATATGTTGGGTGGACATGTGATCTCTGTATGTTCGTTGGGGGAAAATGAAGATGGTTATATTGAGAGATGTCTTTAGAAAACCGATTTTGGCCGATTGGAATATTAGCTAACAGCGTCTTTTCGCAAACAACGATGTACAATTATCAAAAAAACCTGATTCGTTCATGATTCATGTTGGACGATATATCGTCATTTTATGTTTAAATACGTAAATGGGTGCAATTTCAAGATTTCTTTTTTTTTTCACCATTTTGATTTCACTCTTTGAAGAGCTCCAATAATTAATAATTGTACTTCTTTACACTCTATCTTTCTCGCAGATTCTTTCAGTATTCACCAGAAATTTTGTGATGAGTCTCTCTTAGTGTGGATGCGATTCCCACAGAAGGATTTCAGCAATGCCTTACACCAACATGCCATGCCACGCTATCGTCTCTTATCGTCGGATACATTTTGGGCGATATTCTTCTTTAGGCGTTCGTCGTACAAATTGTGCCTTTAGTCGCCCAAAAGGCATCTTTTTACCGGGCTTGGGATCAGGGAAACCCTGCATTACGTCCACGGCTCACTATTTAGCTCTTTCGATGGTTTTCGTCGGTCCAGCAAAGCTATTCGTACTAAAACGTGATCAGTTCTTGCCGTAGTTCGTTGTTTCCTTCCTGATTTAAATCTGGAGTCGCTGGTTTCTCTGTAGCGTTTAGAAGGATTCTGCTTTGCGTACTAAGTAACATAATTTAGCCGGGTTTTGCCATGGTTAGTCCGCATCTCTTTAGGCGTAATTAGAATAGGTGTTGCACCGCCAAGCCACGACCACTTTGACGGACGCCACTAAAATTTTGGTATTCTTCAATTTTATTTACAGCTACATTTCCGAATCTTTCGGATACCATCTCGTACGTCATCATTTTAAGATTTGTGACCATTTTGTATGGAAAACATTCATGTTAAAGCTTTAAGATTAATATTAACAGGTCTAGCCTATTTCGTTTCAACAAGACTTAAACTTTGTCGAAATCGAATGAAAACCAGCAAACAACTAATGCATTTTACATTCTACATCCGAAAACGTACGCGTTTTACAAAAGAAACGAACTCGCAAACGAAAAAAAGGACGAAACACTACATACAACCGACAGAAACAAAAAAAAGCGCCCTAAAATTAACCGCTAGACGCCGCGTTAAAGGCGATACAACATCGACGGAGAGAGTGTGGAAGGAAATTCGACAAAATAATACCCACTTATTCCACATCGATTCAGAAAGTCACTCCTCACCCGCCGTCGAAGAAGTAGTGCTAGTAGAATAGCAGCCGTAGTCGTCGTATATAGGCTTTTATAAATCTTCGTATAGCTCCTGTTTGTGGAAGAGAAATACGAGCGAACGATAGAAAGGGAGAGAGGGAGCTTACGTTCCGTATAGGCGACGTTCTAAAAAGGGAGACGCGGAATAAAAGCGTTTGGCGGGCTTCTAGCTCTCGCCAGCGTTGACATCTGGCAACAGACAACACGAGTGCGTCGTGCCCGCTAGGGGACGTTCGCTATAGACTAATAGAAAACGAATAATGTTCGCTCTTCGAACCGTCCTGAAATATAATAAACGTTATGGGATGTCATATATACACATGTTTGTCTGCATATGGCGGGTAGTTTCCTGAGGTTGTTTTGACCTTTGTTCAGTTGTCCGCTCTAGATTTATATTTATCGCATTTATTGGTGTATTTTACTTTGACGAATGGAAGAAAATTTTGAGAAAGAAGGTTCAATTCAAGCAATATGTGTAATGTTGCAGCAGGAGTTTTTAATGAAAAAAAATTAAGGCAAGAATCGCCCTCTGCATAGATTTGGCTGATTTTTTTCTCAAGTAGCTTTATATATAATATGCGAGTTTGCCAAGTTTCTCAACGCTATAAAGTTTAATGTTGCCGAGTAAGTAAAACAAATAGTCCTTTGTTGAGTTAAGTAAATAATTTTTGTTTGATTCAAGAGCTTTTTTTTCTTTGTGTGTGCATTGGTTTAACAGACTGTATGTACAGGTGGTGGTCACAAATTAAATTTTTCAATGATGAATAATCTTGATGAAGAATCTAATCTTAGAAAACGACTTTTATGGCAAATGCTTTAACATTAGAATTAATAAAACTTGTAAATCTAGAACCGACCCTTGTTTGACGAAATTTTTGGGAAAAACTTAAAAAATAATAAATATTGATAATGTCCATTATTCTCCAAACAAATAATTATTTTTGTTTTAAATTTTCAAATACACAGCAATGTTATTAATTTCTTGTCATATAGCTGCTGGCATCTTCCCTACATCATTTAATCGATGTCTGAACAGTTTATTTTTGGAATTACCAAATAAATAAAAATCCAACGGTGTAACATCTGGATAGCGCGGTGGCCATAAGCCTTTGCTTATCAGCCTATTGTCGAACAATTCTCTTAAATATTCCTTAGTATTTCTAGCTTTACGCGCCGGGACATTGTCTTGTTGAAAGTAACCTTGTTGTAATTCATCATCGTGCAGTTGAGGCACAAATTCATTTAATATGGCTCGGTGTCGTAGAGTATTGGTCCAGTAATTCTTCGCCTAGGCATCGCCATCCAAACTCCTATCTTTATAGGATGTAAATTGGTTTCGACAAATTCATCAGGATTATCAGTAGCCCAAGTTCTGTAGTTCTGTGAATTAATGTAACCAGATAAATGGAATAAAGCTTCGTCACTAAAGAATGTCAAGTCGAGAACGTTATTATTATTTAAAGGCTCATTGAACCACTGGCAGAATCTTACCCTTCTTCTTCTCAATTTATAAGGGTGCATATCAAGCTATCCAGTGAGTGCTTTGTGACAAGTTCGTACCGAAAGGCCTAAAAGAAAGCAGAACTAATAACGATTTATTAATATTGAAACATTCTACTTGTTCCCGAATATCATCTAACACATCTTCGCTTAATTTTGTAGATCTGCTAATACCAAATGCATTGTTTTTCATCAAATCCATGAATTATGACATGCCTGCGGTGTATCAGTGCATTGTAGCCTATATCAAAGTCGGGAAAGCCTCAGTGAACTGGCCGATACAACTTTAAAGAGAATAATTCTAATTCCCATTAGCAGCTTGTGTAATGTGCCTTTAAATTAAAGGCATCATGCTCTGGCGTGCTCTGGTGGCACCATTCTTAATAGAGCTTTTAATTAACGAAATGTAAGAAATGTTGCTAACGTATTATTTTGACCTTGTTACGTCAGAGATCACGTGGGTTTTATTTCTAAGCATACGTCCTGTACTTATTATGTATTCACCATTGTTTTAATCTATGATTTGGTGCTAAATGTTATTATTATTAACATTAATCTTTCTAACATTTACACAATTTTGATCAGCATTGATTAGCATAAAAAATTCATAAAACTTAGGTGGCGCAAAACGGATTATTTCCGTGTGTGACTGGGAACGCGAGGAATGCGGCGGAATTTGCGGGAAACATTTGCTCGGAGACATCTAAGACTCCAAATTTTTCCTTTTACCTTGTCATATTCGGCAAAAATACTTTATATTCAGCTAATGTATATCTATCTTTAAAAAGTAAATATGTACTTATATATTTTTTTATTAGTACATGTGTGTATATTTAAAATACTCCCGTCTATCAATATTAATCATCTGATGCAATTATGTCCGCACGTTTAGCGTCATATTTCAGCATAATAATAATTTCTACACCTACAACAAATATTTGCCAAACAACGCATCACTTCCAAATCGGTAATATCTATTTATAAAAATGTAATTACAATACTCCCAGCTATTACATGCGATTTTGCGAGATAGCAGCTTCCCAGAAAAAAAAATTGTGTACTTACATTTCCCGTATTGATATTTACACTTTGCAAAATCGACTGTATTGTTTAGCTTGAATGAGTTAATGATGATAACTCCTCCTCGAATATCTCCTAAATATTTAGAGAAAGTCGACGTTGGTTTTGTTACAATAAATTATTTTCTAGATTCTTGGGTTAGATAAAATTTTAAACGCATGGTAGCTGAACTGGCGCCCCTGCGGAGCTTCTTATTTTAAGGAATTCGTAAATAAGCAGTCAACTTAAACCATCATCGAACAAGGCGGATATTCTTTTATTATTTTTTAATGTGGTACGACTGTTCAATGGAGACATGTTTAAACTGCGTAGTCGTGATTTCATCACAGTTTATGTTGATGGACAACTACAGGGTAACGTATTGATTTTTTTCGCCGTTGTATGAGTTCGAACCAATTCTCAACAAACATTTTTTTCCACTACGAAGGTAGCATGGTTCTTGAAGGCTCCTTGAGATAATAAAAATCGCTGCACACACTCTTTTCGAGCAATGGGAATTAATTTGATTCTCATGACGAAGAACAATTGAACAAATTGTGTAAGATATTGCATTAGCTGTTCTTCGACCCTCCAAAGCAATGCTTGCGACCTCTTCAATACAACGAAAGAACGAATTATTTTCTTGGAAGTGCTTTGTGAACGAAAGATTGCCGAGTTCGGCTATCGTCACCTCACGATGGTGGATATGTACAGAGGATACAAAATCAGCGCAGACTTAATTAACGATATATCTTTAAAGTATTTTGAGACGCGCATGATAAACCCCAACATCTTGTAGACCTCAGCACGCACTGCGAAGATGTGAGACTTGACCGATATGCCAGAATCAAACAGCACACCGAGATTTCGATCTTCAGTTTGACGATTTAGAGTACTACCATCTACATAATACGCTGAAGTGTACGGGACACGAAAACGACTATAGCTGACCACACAACACTTATCAACAATCAATCTTAAGGCTGATTTTTTGCACCACTTCACTAGTTTGTCCAAATTACGTTGAAGTTTGTTAATATCAGTAATCTTTGAAAATTTTTAATGTACAGTGGCGGACACATAAATAGCACAGGTATCAAATTCAATTTGAATTAACCGCTCAAGCTGTTCCCGTTTAATTTTTATTAAACTAGCGTGAGAGTCCCCGAGAAGGTTGCGTGTACTTCCCCTAGCTACGTATTCCAGAACAATAAATCGGCATTCAATGAAAAAAAAATAAATTAGTTTCACTTTTCTAGCAGGCACATAAATAGCACAGTTGTCGGTTCTGTAGCGGAATCTTGTTATAGTGTTACGGTTCGAGTTATTTTGTACCAGAAAAGTGGTGTACTTACCACTTTTAAAATTAACGTTTTATTAATAACAAAAATTTAGGTGTGAGTATAATGGGACGAGGAAAACATTGCACACCAGAGAAGAGAGAGTTAATTTGCACCATGAGAAAAAGGGCGTATCAATTTTAGAAATATCACGAACATTAAATTGTTCACGTAAATTAATACAAAATGCGATAAAGCATATTCAGACAGAAAAAACTTTAGAAAACAAGAAACGGAAGATTAGGCCTCGTAAAACAACCTTACGACAAGACAACCTTATTCGTCGATTAAGTCAAGAAGATCCTTTTCGCACAGCTACACAAATAAAAACCGAATTTAATAAACAATTTGATATTGATATATCGAGAAGAACAATACGACGTCGGCTGAAGGAATTTAACTTACATGGGTGTATTGCCGTACGAAAGCCACTGGTGTCAAATAAAAACCACCAAAGAAGATTACTGTTTGCGAAAATGCACAAAGAAAAGCCGCTTTCTTCCTGGAAATCTGCACTTTGGACAGATGAGAGCAAATACAACCGACTTTGGTCTGACGGGAAAATATATGTGCGACGACCCATCAATCAGAGATTCAACCCTAGGTACACTATAAAAACATTGAAACACGGTGGAGGAAGCGTAATGGTATGTGCTTCTATGTCATGGTGTGGTATAGGACCTATATTCAGAATTGCAGGAAAAATGGATCAGTACGTTTATCGCAATATTTTAGAAAACGTGATGGAACCATATGCTGATGAATTTCTTCCAGTAACCTGGGGTTTAATGCACGACAATGATCCCAAACATACGGGGAGGACCGTAAAACAGTGGCTAGAGGAGAAACAGATTCGAGTGTTAGAATGGCCTGCACAAAGCCCTGATTTAAATCCCATAGAAAATCTATGGGGGGATGTTGAGGTTGTTATAAAGTCTAAATCTCCAGCAACATTAGACGAATTATGGAATACTATTGAAGAAGCCTGGCATAACGTTCCTGTAGAGAGATGTCAAAAATTAGTTGAAAGTATGCCGAGAAGATGTACAGCAATATTGGCTTGTAAAGGGCTTCCAACAAAATATTAAACGTAAAAGCAAAAAAAAATTAAAAAATTGAAATAATACAGTATTTCGTTATTGTTATTAAGTGCGCTATTTCTATGCCCGCTTAAAAAATAATATATTTATTTTTTTAATTTGTTTATCTTGAAGTTTATACAATATTGTGTGTTTATTATAAACTGCATGCCATCTACTACATTTTTGTTAAGCTAAGTTAAATAAATCACTTGTTAACATTTACAAATTTATTTGTATGAATGGATGGATTATGGATGAATTTATCAATTCATCCATATCAGTTTACCTGTGCTATCTACATGGCCGCCACTGTATTTTTATGTCATCAGCGTACGCAAGCATAGGACCGTCTATTTGCAGACACACAAGAGTGGACCTAGATTAGAACCTTGCGGAACACCAGATCTCAAGGTACAGCCATTATAAACTACGTAGCATTTCCGCCGAGACAGATAAGAACGTATAAGTTGTAGAGCAGGTGGAACAAAAATTTATATTTATTAGATGAATATGTTTGGATTCCGCATCCCACAAACTTCGCTTTCCACACCTTCTTGTGATATCACAACGAAACCTATTTACTGAAATTCCCCAGAAATGAGTTACATGTACGCAATCGCGTGACTTTATGATTAATCTCAAAGTATTGGCAATGATTAAGTTCGAAATTATCGAAAAATTATTATTCATAATACGCGAACGCTGTACAAGCGTTTTATGGCTCTTTTTTAAAAATACGCGCAATATAAAACAGGAATACTAACGAACTTCGGGGCTATAAAAACGCCTTCTCTCGTCCCCTGCTCCTACCGACTCCGTACTTTTGTTTTATAGTATGTACGTTTAACAAAATTGAATATAAAGTTAGTCAACTTCCATCTATATAATGCCAGAGTATTTATATATGTGTATGTACGTATATAGGGGCGTATTCGGTTTGTGCATGTTGCTTTACATGTATTTATACACATACATACAGCTCTGCGTTAAGCTTTAATGAACCGGCGTTGCGCAATTAAAACTAGTATAAACGTAATAACCGATAATTATTTTACTGCTTGTATTTCTAAATGTAAATATATCGTAGTACGTATGTAGTATGTGTATATAATGTTTCTTTGGGTCGAGGGGCCTGTATGCACTTATGTATTGCCTAGAAGTGTAGTTATCTTGCACTCAAGGAGTGCACCTCATTAAATGCACCTACACGGTGCTCCTTTTTAAGTTGCCTACGAAATTCTGTCAACCTTATACTTATCCCCAGCTAGAATGGAAAGAATTATGCCCTGTATTATTACTTTTTTATTAATTAAAAACAAAATGGAAGGGAAAAATGTAGCTTATGTAATTTCCCAAAATATCATCCAACTTTGGAGATATCCAAATTACTCATGACCAATCCAGAAACCAGAAACAATCCAGCATCGGTCAAACGTTGAACTGCCAACTTTGCGTTCTAAATGCGTGGCGATTCGAATTGTTACATTAATCAGAATTAGGCCGGTTAAGTCGACCATTTCTTGTAAGATTTGCTGAATTCATCCAGATAATATCCCGAAATAATTTATGTCCTTCTCTCAAAAACTTACTTTCGCCTTGATCGATCTGAAATTTTTCAAATTCTAAATCTTTGCGTGGGTTTAGTCGCCAATCCTTGTAATTTTAGTCTTCGGCACCGGACGATCCTCGACAAGTGTTCATATGAGGGGCTTCTCTGCATCACGCATCTTCTGGGTGGATACGTATTCATACGTGTAAATCCTCCCTAATCTGAACGTTTCTAATGAACCAAGGGAGCTTTGCAATCAACCCAAGCACTTTATTCTGCATTAATTCCCTACAAGCTCGAATTGGATTAGGAGAGCAGTTGCCCTCTGCTATTGAAAATCTCTTTGCGCTTCTGTTTGGCGCCTTCAGGTGCTTTTGATCACAGGCAACCAAAAGGTATCTCAGTAGAAGACCACGGAAATCGAGTGTCATATAACTAAATGTTCTCAGCAGGCAGAATCCCTTGCCTGGTGAAACCAAGGGCAACACTATCGGTTTCATTGATGGGCCTACCCAATAAGATTATCCATCGCTCGCCGAAGGTTTCTCATCATCGCGTATATTACGGGGCTCAGAGGAGAGACATCCACCACTTCGTACAGAGAAGGACCTCTCAGATGCGACCATCCTTCGAATTCCAACTCTAAATCCAGCTTGGACCATTTTGTAAATGACCCCAAGCCGCGTCAAAAGCTTTAGATATGTCTAGAAGTACCACCGCAAAAAGATCTTTGCGATCCAGAAAACTTCTGATCGCTTCGGATAGTCGAAGGAGCTGTAGATCTGTCCACAGATCTTCCCTGAAACTACACTGCAGCGCGCTTATTTTTCTATTGAGTGGATTCTCAGTAGGCTCTCAGCTATACTCCGATAAATCGTGTAACTTCAGTTAAAGACCTGGTAGTTCAATTTGATGGGGAGTTGCGTATTATAAATCGTCTGTCGAGTATTACTGCTGCAGCTGCCAAATCCTCTGAATTCATTATTCGTACATGCAAGAATTTAACTAACACAGGTGCTAAAAGGTTTCTATTCTCCGCGTTGGTCTTGAGCAAGCTCGGGTCTGTTGCTGAGATTTACTATCCGTTCCAAACCTTAATACTACTCTAGGATCTTCTTCCTTTAATTCAGTTGTCGAGTGCGATTCATGGCAACACATTTGCGTGGAATGTGTTCTGTCGTCTCCAGATCTTCTTGAGATAAATTTAATCTTCAGCTTTTTCTAGATTGAATTGGTGATATTTTAGGGCTGTACGACCTATCAGAAATCTCGCCAGTAACCTAAGGTCCCCTTTGTTGAACGATAGCACTGCCTTTGGTGTCTTAGTTGAGCCAGATTTCAATGCTTTCGCGTGTTTTGGTTCCGAAACATGTTCCCAGTACGAGGTCCTCCCATGTTTTAATTACTTGTTTTATGTGGCTCTCTGGTAGGCCATAGGAGGAGTTAGGACCGAAGAAGGGCATATTCGCTACTTCTTTAGCCAACTTGTCTGCCTTTTCATTACTTTGGATCCCTTGATGGCTTGGGACCCACCGCAAAGTACCGTGGTTTTTTTGGGTCCCAATATGGTTGCGACTCATATCCCTACCTCGATCTAATTGATCTATAAGCCAATCATGTTCCATTCAGTCAAAATCGGTGGGTTTACCTGTATTCTCCCCTTGTGAGTTTTTATTATAGAAAACGAATTATCTATTCGAGCTGAAAGATACTTTCGTTGTTTTCTCGATTAAGCTCAATAAACATAATTCGTAAAGACCAGCTATCGTATTTGATCTAGTAAACTTCCCAACTAATCTCGTCTCCATTATATTTCATGTCACTTGCTTCTGTTAACCTTAACAAAACAGTGACGACAATAAAAACAACCAACAGCTGTTCCTATTCAGATATCGTATCTAGACGTCATATCGCACACACGCGCTGCAGCTTCTTCAATACGCGCCCATATCAATGAGAAAGAGGAGGAGGCAGTCTGACTGTGTCGTAATAGACGCGATATACGATCGACAGAAGGTGTTAATGACCTTGACGCGATCGTAATATTTGGAGAACGGAATAAGCTTCGAGGAGCACGAAACACTACTCGCTGCTATCGCGCCGAGGGGGATAAACAAACGGTCCCCGAAGAAATCATAAATAATTCATCGTGCCGGTGTCATAATAATCAAAAAATCGACAAGAACGGAAGCTCCCGCCAATGTTGCGGGTTGCACGCGCGCGCTGTTTCTCGCCGCCACTGCTGCCACCGTTAGATTTCAACGATTGACTTTTGATTGATGGAGTACCGTGCGCGTTCTCTCCCGGCGTTTGTTTGTTGTTTCTACATTGCCCTTTCTTATTCTATCCGTCTGGGGCGCGCGATGCTGTAGACATACTTACTACAAACGAGGAATGATTCTCATCTTCTTCCCCGTTTCGGTTTTGTTTGTTTTCGGTTGCTCGTCGATGTTAAGGTTATGTTTTTTTTTTCGTAGCGATATTTGACAGATGACGTTTGACGTATATGAAACGAGAGGTTAGGGATTGGTCGAGATTGTTTACGCGTCGAATGATTGATAAATTTATTTTTTTTATGTTGGTATGTTTGGTTGTACAGCGTGATCAAAAAGTGTCGATTATATTGGCATATTTCAATAGTTGACATTGAAATTTATTAAGTTTACAGCTACTTCGATTTTATTAGTTACAGTTAAGTAATTGTTTTATCTATCTTCATTTTGCTGTTGGTAACATTGACATTTATACGAATTGATGGGCATCACAGCATAAGCTCAATAACGTATTAACTAATAAATTTATTATAACAAACAATAAATTTATCAAATTGAAACCCGTTCATCAATATGATAAATTCCCGTTTATTAACTTACTTTGTGAGAAACCAAACAAACTTCAGGGATTTTTCGTAAGACATTAATAAATGCCTTTTTTATATCAATAAATCCGTTTATTGTACATGGTGTATATATACAAAAGTGTGTTCATCGGCATAATAAACAGCTATTTATTAAAATGATAAACTTAGTTCGTTGGACCAATTTTGCTAAAAAAAATTATTATATTAACGCGATTTTACCGAAATCTCCATTGAACTTATTTTTCTATGCGCTTTGTTAAGCTTTACTTCATTTAAATAAACGAAAAAAGCATTACAACATAATGAGCTTATCAGAGATCAACAGCAGATGCATCTAACGGCACTATGATGTCGTATACATGCACGCATACATATAATACTGCCTCTTCCTTTCTTCTCGATCTAAACTCTCCTTTTACTAGCTCGTTATCACTGTGTTGTTGGAGTTGGGTTAAGTAATTCATAGAATCCCCTTATCAAAATACATGTATGCATTTGGATGTTTATGTACATGGATGGATAATGAACGAATGTTTGGGTGTTGCGTATGCCTGCATTCGTTTACATAGAAAGATCCATATTCTCTCCTCTTCCTTCTCTCTTTTCTAGCAAGCTGCGGGCAAGCGTTAGGGCTACATGTTTTACAAACAATTCGAATTACACTGTAAATACTGTTGGGGTTCTCTTATTTACAAGAATGCTAATGCGGTTCGGGAAAAAAAAATGGTAGAATATGAAGGAACAAAGGATAGAACAGGAATTTGGCTGTGGACTAATTATTTCTCATGCTTTGTGGTTGATCTTCAAGGTGGCATTTTTGTGTGAGGTCGATAAACTGATCTGACAAATTTCTGATAAAATGGATTATGCAATCTATTTTTAACATTTAACAATTAGGTGTGTAGGTGTTGTTTGGAGAATATTTAATGAATTAATCACAAACGTTCTACAACCTATCAAATCCTCTTTCTATGTACACATTACTAGAACAGGGACGTACCCACCGATGTAAATATTAGCACAAAATTAGAAATCGATGAATCAAGTATGAAGGAGGTGAGTAGGTGTATGTGTAGTTTTTCGTCTTAAATTATATACAGGTTTTTTTTTCTGATGTTTAATGTGGGCAAAATAAGTAGAAAGGACTTAATAAACGCCGGTCCGCAAATGAGCAGTTTCTGAGTTATGGGGGATTATTCTTTTTTTGTAGCATTTGTCCATTTTCTCGCTTATCTTTTCTCTTGTTCCCTTTTTAATGTATATTACACAATTTTACGAATTTCCGCTATGTTAAGGAGTATTTACATGTAACCTTTGGTCAAGTATGAGTACCAAGGGCCTTGGTCCGCAAGATCGCCTGACGTAAACTCGCTTGATTGCTTTCTTTGATTATATTTGAAAACGGTCGAAGATGCCATCGCATCCAAGCCAACTTAGTGATTTTGCAAAGGTTTTAAAGGTCGCGGCAGGTGCTTGACTTTGAAATTTCATTTAGCATTGTTTTATTGTCTTTAGTTACTGTGAGCTCAATAGAGCTATTGTAACAAAATGCTCTTGCATGTGTTAGAATAGTTGGAGATCTTCTTGCTATCGACGACAGATTTGACCCTCAGCTTTTCCTAGTTTAAATAAGTGAAATTTTAGGGCTACATGATCTGCGAAAAGTGTTGCCGTCGTGGCTTTAACGTGCCCGATGTGAGTGAGGTTCTCGTCTTTCCGAGTACGCAGATTCTTGCTTATCTTCCCGTGTCTTAACTGCTTGTGGGACGACAGGAACGGCCAGGACCAGCGAAGGCCATGTGCTTATCTGCCTTTCCATTCGATCATATGATGGCTTGGAGTTCACCGAAAAGCAGCGTGGTTGTCCCATTGTCTTTGGAAAAAGATCTCATTTAAGTTTTTGTTTGTTCATTTGCACGTGATGTAATCGCAAAATTGTTTAAATCTCCGAAACCGTCCATTGGCGGATCTTTCTGCATATTTTGAGTCACATCCTGTTCTTCGAAACATTTTGGATTTTTCACGTCAAAATAAAACTTCAAACCCAAGAATTGAGATGAAATTCATGTAGAAGTACGCCGTTCTTCCATTCTTCCTGTAAAATCTAAATCAAATCGTCTATGGGAGATGGATCCTCCAATATGCTAAAACGATTATCTCATTCGCCGTGACAAGCTCTGCCCATTATGCAATGTTTTTCAATTTTGAGAGATGAAATCTCAAAAATGATTGAAAAAAAGAATTAAAATAAGGTTTATCGGTTTATATATCAAATGGAGGTAAACACGAAAGATATTGGCACCTCAGGCAGAATGTTTAAAATTTCCTTTTTCTGATTGGTTATTGAACCTTTATGGGGAAAATTCTGTTTATTTCAAAACCTTCTTATGCAGGAAAATCCTAAGGATGAATAGCTAAATGATGAGCAACAAGTCGTGATTCAGTTGTTCTGGGATAACACATTAAGAAGACAATGCTATTTTATTTAACTTATTTTCCCTCCTATTAGTTTCTGGATTTGTAAGTCATTACTTAAAGTGAATAAATTCTTCCGTGAGAACCTGCTAAATTAGATGGCTCCATATTTGTTAACATAAAGCGAATATGGAATGGAAATTTAAAATTGATAGAGACGACATTGTGTTTGCATCTGTAACAACTTCCTAGTTCAGAACACTTCAATTTGTATCAATTTTCCGAACAATTTACGCTACTATCGACAGCATTCGCACACATCCAATTAGATCGCATCAAAGCATTTAGAAATATATCAAATCCTCTCCGTATTACGCCTAAGCTCTTCGAAATTAATATCCAGCAGGCTATCCAGCCGTCGGGGAACGTCTTACCCATGCTGAAGAAGATAATATAACCTAAGCGTGAAATATGAGACGTTTTAACGTAATCAAATGAATTCTTTATAATTTCCATCGTAAATACTTTAACAGCGGGAGTGGTCTTAGCCAGTAATTTATGTCAGAGGACTTTATTTCTCACTTCAGCGTTTTTCCTTTTTTCTCCTCTTCATATGTTTAAATATATTATCCCGTGGTATCCGCTGGGCGTACGAATAATCTTAAATTACCTCTCGAGAACCGTTTGCTCGATCATTTAATGTTTCCTATGGATGCACATTTAATGAGTTAATCTAGTGTCGCGAAGAAAATCCAATCGATGTAAGCGTGGATATACGGAAGGAGTACCCGCGTCAAGCTGAGGAGGGAAAAATGTCAAGTGATCCGTTATAATATACGGCGATTACCTTAGAGGCGTTTTGTACGTTGGGAATTATGATAATGTGCGCACATTGTTGTGGATTCGCGGACAGGATATTGGCAACATTACGTATCGTACGATTTACGTCCCTATATCCGAGGAATTGATAGTTGCATTGCTGACAATTACCTCGTAATTTATTCAAAATTACGACACGATATAATAAGGATGCCATGGGAGGAGAGGAGGAAATCTTACTTGAAAAAAATTTACGCCAACTCGTTTTCAGATGGATAATACGGAATTGCGGTAACGTCTTTAATAATGCATGGATAGCGCCAAGGTTGTTCCGTGTTCTTACTGTATTAACCCGTGAGAACGTTTAAAATAATAATTTTGTAATCCTAAAGCATCTATACGTTGCGATAAACTTTTTGCATCAAGGTATAAAATGTACGATGAGCACCTCAAAGTTACGCCAGCCGCGGAAGCTTTTGGTGTATAGAAGCTCTAAGCCGGTTTAACAACGGAAATTCGAAAAATGTTTTTTAGTAGCGCGGGTGGTGACGCACCATAGATTTATTCATATGAACCCGCAAACGTTTGAGTGTTCTAAGATGAGGAGAAGGCAGCAAAAGTTATCCATTCCCGAAGTGTGCCGAAAAAATGATCGCAATTTTTGTCTTAATTTCGGGTCATGCTGTTACAATCCCTTTAAAAAACCAAAGAACGTTAATAACCAGAGATGAGCAAGGTAGGGGAATTTTGCAGCGACTAGACAGACTCGTGTTTTTGTCGACTCTCGGAGAAACCAGTAAGCAACACGAACCCCCTCTCATCATCCGAATAAACACGAGTCTGTCTAGTCGTCGCAAAAAAGTAATAATTTCGCCTATCTTGTTCATCTCTATTAATAACGAATCATCCTCCACCGCTCCATATAGAGCTTAAACAAGGATTGAGTTCTTAAAGCACCAAAACAACGAGAAAATTCTCCCATATTTCAATTAGAGCAGCGCTAACTTCTGCTACGCTTTGGACTGGAATTACTGATTCAAGTCGTTTGCGTAGTATGTCCCAGATATGTTCTAACCAGGCAACATGCAGTCAATTCATGGCTAATATTTCCACTTCGTTTAAAAATTCTGTTGCACAACATGATGGTAAGCATTTTTTTTTTTTTGCCTTGCGCTGGAAGGCGTTAACACTACATCAAAATAAATTTTGAAGCATTTTGCATTTAAAGGTTGTCAAAGAGTCAATGCGTTCATCGGCAGCCCGCTATACAGCTTAACAAGGTTAGTTTAGGTGATTTCTCAACAAGTACAGTTTTCTGTTTATGTAAGTGGATAATTGCCTTTCGGATGTCATATGGGCCGCTGAGTAAATTGAAATAAACTGCTTTACATGTATAGATAGATGGTGCAGGCAGTATACGGTTCTCTGTAAATAATAACCTTTGAGTAAGTCTCTGGGTGGAGTGCCAAACATCAGTCTGATAATGCGTCTCTGATAGATAGATAAAGATGCTATCAAAAGCAACAGCGCGTCCTCATAATATAATACGTTATGCGAAAATAGTGACTTGTATGGTTAAGAGTTAGTAAATTGGAGGGTGACAAAACCGGTTTTAGTTTTTGCAGTGCATTCTGGCATATACACCGTCAATTACTTATCATAGACCGCCATTCCCAAGAAAGTCGTGAACCTAACTAACGATCGCCAACACCTACAATGAAAATTCAACCCTCGCCGATTATGAAAATGCAGGGATATAGTTTTTCAAAATTGAGATGTAGAGAGTAGGATGCTTTTTGTACATCACATACAAAATTACTCGTTCACAGAGCTTATGGAGTGCTGAAGCCTCCAGGATTATCCACCTACACACCAATTGAGGTGTCATTCGCATATGGGCCCCCTTCATATACGTGGGTAAATCATCAACAAACTATAAGAATAATAAGAGACCCGGTACTAAGCCTTACGGAATTCCGAACCACTACTAGCCCCCCACAAAGCCCGAGAGAACAACAAGCAGCCGACGGTCCTCCAAAACGGTCTCAGCCAATAATCTTTTCTGCCTCCATTAATCACTACAAGCTCTGTGTGTGTCTTCAAACATATGCCACCCCATCCCATAATTGGGCTTTCACTGAAAGATCCAGTAGCGGTGAAATTAAATTGTGCATTCGATACGATCTTTTCCTACCATTAGTTGAATCTACACAGGAACGGTTCTCATCTGTGAACAAAATTTGATCCCGCATTCCAATTTTCTGTTCATGGACAAAGGGATATTTGATTCTTCTTCTGATTGTACGCTCACTGATTGTGGTTCCACGCACCCATTCCACTTCGTTTCTCGTTTGAATTGCTTTCTGATTCCTATTTTGAAGTATTTGCAACGCTATAAATCGGTAATTCACAGCCGTTATTAAGCGATTTTTAGTTTGATCTCACCTTCCGATACGCTTACTAGTTTGCTTCAAACGCACAACATTACGATGGGTTGTCGATTTGGATTTGTCAAACATTTCATATCACTGTAGGATCGACCATCTTCGATTATTATCACAGCCTGAACGGTGAAGTTTATGTTTATACGTTTAGAATAATTTTGACACTGTCTAACCCGTTAAAAATTACGCAAACAACAAAAAATTGTAGTTTGGCATTCACGGCTATTTATTACATAATATTTGAGTACGTTCGCTTCAATTTGGCGGCGTGTGTAGATTGATTTCATACCATGTTTATCTTTTTCTTGCTGTGCAGCACTGTATAAAGCCACAAAAACTTCCTGTTGCGGATACAATGGGACAAAAGAAAACATGGACGATATGCGGTATACTTTGCTTTGTTTATATTGCCGATGCTTGCCAGAAGTCCAAAAAGCTTTCGTCCCATTGTAGATGTACAACATAGTCAACATATGTCTCTCTGTTTGCATCACCAAAAATTAAAAAATTGGAAATCTGCGGGATTGGCTAAATATTTGGAGATTTTTAAGCAAAAAGCTACGTATTTGTACAATTTTTTTGGAGTGAAATTACGCAACAAACAACTTTTTTATATAATAAAGACTATGGTAGATTTAAAATGGAAATAATATTGTTAAAATACGTCCAAAGTTGACATATAGCTTTGGATAATGGCTTCTAAGAAGAGATTCTAATTCTAAAAAAATCTAATTCCATATCAACATATTTGTGATAAACGTATCCATCAACGTGTATAAAGTACGTAGTTCCCACAAAATGTTAACACGGAAACTTCTAGTACTCACACACGATAAAACTCTGGTGAGTGACGGTAAAACCACTGCTCCACTCTCGATCATAAGAAAATAATTTCCTGCTCTACTTTAAACAAATAAAAGTTGCATTTAATTACTGGAATATTTTATGCCTCCGCAGTTTATGTTGTAAGGATTTTATTATGCGTCGTATTTCGCTAGATTGGACTTCTTAAAAAAATCGTCCGTATTTTATAAATAAACGGTGACCGAATTATAATTCTTTATTGTTAAATAGAATAAATGATTCAGAAAACTACGGCGGGATTATATTAAATTATTTTGTGGAAATCGTTCCGACGAAATGAGTAATAGTGTTTCTATTAATAAAGCATTGCCCATCCTATTTCATTTTTATTTATGACCCTTCAATATCTATATTCCAGGGATTGTCTTTCTAACTAGTTTCATCGTTTAACAAGCATTAATTACGCTTTAAAAGTTATACATTTATTAGTCACAAAAGTTCTTTGGAGGTTTTTACGTGAAGGTATATAGATAATTAGGCAAAAATTTATTTGCCGCAGAATATAAATATTGTAGCGGTTCGTTTACTTACTAATTCTTTTGTTTTATATTTTGTAAATAACGAGAGAAATGAATTTTGTGGTGAATTTTTCTAGCTTGTTGTATACATTGCTCGCTTTTACGGAATAAATTCGAAGCAATTATCTTTCCGTTGATTAAACTCGGCACGTATACATATTTGGAATCGCACACTGCTCTAAAGTAATGACTAATCAACAGATGCTCAAACCAGCGAACAGGAAATATATAGAATAAATTCTTTTCTTTTTTGTTGTATCCTTCAATAGAATATTTGCACTTAAACATCTGTCAAGTTCTAATTTATTTTAGGCTCTTTATTATTTAGAACGGGAAAGTTGCCCAATTTGCTTAAAATGGCTGTGGTCAAGCCATTGTATAAGAAAGTTGACCCAAATTGTTTATCAAACTGTGCTGTGTGTGTGCTTTTGCCTTTGAACCTCGCACGCATGTTTCTTGACTACACACGTAGTCAACAGTGTCAACTGTCAATTGCTTTTTGAGCTTTAGGCTTTAAAATATGGTATCTGCGGACTTGTTCTAGACTACATGAAATCTTCTTTTTTCGCAAGACCTTGGCACAACGTCAGAGCAATCAGCTGCGCTACAGAATGCAGTTATTTCAATACAGATTCATAACGTATGGTTGCTAATTAGTTGCGAGGCCAACTAAATATGTGGGGCTTGATGCAATTCCGCTCACGTAACCGCTAGTTGCGCTGCCACGTGCTTTCTCCTAATACTTTTCTTCTATCTTAGGAGTAAGCCTGCAGAAACGAGTGCGCTTTGGGAAGTTAGCAAAGACTGGACAGACTCGTGTTTTGTCGACTCTCGGGGAAACAAGTAGGCAACCTCATCTGACGAGTCTGTCTAGTCTCTGCTAATTTCGTGAAGCGCAACTCGTTTCTGCGGGCTTACTTACGAGGTTAATTTTGACGGCGCGCATATATTACGGTATAATTGCTAGCTAAGGGTTAATTTATTTGGAGGTGAGGCAATAGATGGAAAGCACCTAGATTTTAATTTTTTATTGGTAAGCCAACTTTTCGATCGTGCATGACTTTCATCATCAGGCCTATATTGTGTATAATAAAACAGTGGAAAACGTAATCGATTTAATTAAAACGGCTATGACGAGATTAGAAAAAGATACAGCGCTCTAGAGCACATAATATAGCCCTGATGATGGTCGCATGTACGGCCGAAAAGTTGGCTTATTAATAAAAAATTAAAACCTAGGCGGTTTCTATTCATTGCCTTTGTATGTAATAACTATAAGCATGTAAAAATGGACAATTTTGATACCAACAAATTCATCATTGAAATTTCAATGATGAGTTTGGGATACTTCTTCTGCGGTCGATTCATTTCCTTTTCTTTCTTTAATTTTTTTTTACGTCGCACATGTAAAGGTAGCGCTATTTCTTCCACATCCATTTTAAAACTAAACACCAACAACGAAGCCAGAGATTTCTTGACGATTTTGTCAAGAAATCTCTGGCTTCTCCTCTCTGGGTGCTTCCAGCCACCACAGTTACGAAACTTGTTGCGCTGTTGGCATCTCAGTGAAATACTGCTACTATCCTTTAAAAAGGAAGTAATATATGAAGCTCAGTAACTCTGTGTTTAGCAATACTTGTGAACTGTTACTCGGGGAGTTTCTCAGGGTTCTGTGCTAAGTCCCTTCTTGTTCGAGGTACATATGTAATAACTTGTGCACGGTTGTAAGTGTTCTTCTTTGCGTCTATGCCGACGATGTAACTGTATTTATTACGGTTAATGATAAATTAATAAATGTAATAATAAAAATAAAGACATATTAGGCGTGAAGTTCAGGCTACTGTCTGCTCTTCAACTTAATTCTATTAAGTTTGGACACAGTAACTACTAAGCTAGTAAGTAGCTGCCACGACAAATGTGTACGAGATATCAGCTACTCTCACATTCCTCAACTGAAGATAGAAAGCAAAATAAGGACAAGAGGCACACATGCTCCAACACCCTGAGAGAAAAACTAAAAAGCTACAGAAACCAAGCTTTCACACCATCAACTACACTCCACACCACCAACCGCAAGATGTGCTAAAGACCAAAATCAAGTGTCCAATCTATCGCTGAAGTAGATAATTAGACTATTTTTTTTAATTTTTTTTTTTAATTTTTAAAGAAAAGATTGAAATGTGATCCATAATAAACAAATTGGCCTTAACAAATTCAAAAGCCTGTAAAGTTTTTCAATTGAAGGAAGGAGTCTTGTTATTGACGTAAAATTTTTGGGTGCGGCTTTGGACATGACTTTGATATTTGGAACGTACGTTGAGAATCTACGTAAAACCACTGCATTCAGGAGGTTCTTCCGAATCTGCATTATGCGAACTTGAATTACTTCGGGTGACAGTGATTTACGGACGGAGATTCGGGATTGATGTAGGGATGAATTTGGAAAGATTAAATTGCTGACCTCCCTCCTAATTTATAATTTAGAATTATGCTCGTACATTTGCAAGTATGAAGATTTTTTAAGCTGTGTAAATTGGTACAAATTATCCCACTCGAAATAAACGTAGTTTAAAAGCTAGTGCGCATGCAACTGCAATTAATTAAGTTTTCAATAGAAAGAACCAATCATGACATATTCTTGTTAAAACAGAGAAACAATATTGGTAAAAAAATGAAATTTATAGCGTGGTTGATAGAGACGTTCAGTTGGGTTCTCATGATTATTTAAGGTTGGTCTCCTTCCCATCAATCTTTTAGCTCATGTATTTGAACATAAGAACTATAGCTCAAACTGGACCAAACCAGAAAATTCTCGCCGTTGATGCAACTGCATTGTGTAACTTCACGCAAATCTATAATTGTGTTCTTATCTGGCTATCTTGAGTCCCGCCAGGCGGTAGCCGGAATTCCCCAATCTGCAGGAACTAATTAATACGAACGGAATGAAATTTTGAACGAGGAGTTATCCTATGTGTGATATTTTCGGAAGAATCAAGTTTATTTTTGGATAACATTGATTAATACATCGTGATATATATCGAGCTCTAAATATCCGGGTTATATCCTCCGAAGCTTGAAAGATACCATCATTGTCACTTTTATCTAGAAGAAGGAAGCAGACGTGTTTGACAATAAACCACTTAGCCCCGTATCTGTTTTTAACGTTCGTAGAATCACCGAAACTATGATCTTTCTTTCAATGATAGTGAAACGGATGTGATGATGTGATAAAATATCTTATTTGGGCAATAACATTTATTAAGCGGTATCTACTAATCCATCAATAAATTATACTGTGGGTTCCAAAAAAAAAGACAAAATAAACATATGCTTAATTGTATGGGAAATTTTGCCATCCTGTCGAAGCTACTCGAACAAAATCCGCGTGTGGGCCGAGATATCATCAAGGAACGTGATCACTGTCACTTTACATTAATTTCAATAAATCTCTCCAACGTGTGCATCTCTACGGACACACAAATAATATATTCGGCGCATTTTATTTAGCATAAATAACAATCAACAGATGTAGTATAAATTGAAGCTAATGGCTTCGTCAAACAGTTACGCGAACAAAATCCTGCTAAGTATTACTTAACACAGAAAATACGCTGAATATATTATATTCTATGTACTTACAACAATAATATAATAGCCCAAAGACAAATAAGGCGTCTTGTCTTATTCTAAACGCGAACATAACCCCATTTAATCGCGGAATTCACAATTATTTGTGAGTGTCATTAACAGGTTGCCGTATTTGCTTAGATAAACAGATCCTAGTAAGACAGAGAGAGAGAACGGTAAGTAACCGCGGGGAAAAAATGCCTACCACGCTAGAGTAGCATGTCGACTCGTACCAAATAATATATAAAGTAAATATTATAAAAGGTTCTAGAACACATCCTAGCGTGTTGTAATAATTTATTGAGGTTAATATAACAAATTAGAAATATAACTGGATGTAGAAAAGTATGACGTTGTTGGAAATTAATATCTAGTGGTCGCGGATAATGCATTAGACAAACCATCTCTGTCTAATTGAGTTAAATGTTATTATTACGCGCTGTTGTGCGAGTTTGTTGCGGTAAACGAGAAACTGAATTTACGAAACGTAATGAACGGCTGCTAACTAACAACGTTCTGGTTTTTGTATTATTATTTTTGTACACATAAGAAACGAAGCAAAATGTTTAGAAATACTTGTAATGCGGCTCTGGACAGCTGATGCTGTTTACCTCACGTTACACGACATATTTCTAAAGAGATAGGTACATCAATCCAGCGTTGTTACAATGTCCCCTCAATAATAAGTAAGAAAATGAAGGAGACATTTTTCAACATAATCTCCATTTAACACTATACACATTTCCAAGCGTTTCTCCAGGTTTTCTAAGCCCTCCAAAAAGCAGGATATCGGAAAAGGTCCTCCAAGTAGGCATCCGTTTGGATGATGGTTTCCTCGTTCGACGTGAACCGTTATCCTTGGAGCCACCTTTTCAAATCTGGAAATAAAAGGAAGTCACTGAGGGCCAAATCCGGTGAATGCGATGAATGTTGCAGTTAATTCCATAATTTCGGCCATCGAAACGGGTGCGCAATACCCATGTGTTACCTCGATGGAAGAGAATTTTCTTCTTTTTCAAATGAGGATGTCTTTTCTCGATTTCTTCGTTCAACCGGTCCAATAACGCACACTATCCAAGAGAACCATGCCGGGCGATTTTACCGTCTTCACCTTCTTCGGAGCCTGTTCACTTTCAAAAACCCACCGTTTTGATTGTCCCTTTGTCTCCGGAGTATAGTAGTGCATCCATATTTCGTCCATGGTTATCTATGGACGGAGAGACTCGTCAGGATTGCGACGGAAAAGCGTCAAAACAACCTCAGAGTCGATTACAGCAATGCGTTTATTCTCCACTGAGAGCCGAGATTTTTTTCAGACCCAATTTTTCGTGCAAAATTGAAAACACTATACCTTACGATGGGCATGGAAATGTTGACCACACGTTGGGTGCCGCCCTTGGTGACTAAGGACCAAGATTACCTTCGAATGAAATTACCAAAGCTCTATTAAAGCAGTTTAAGCAAAATAAATTGACGTCGATTAATAACTGCAGATAAAAGTGGATACTCCAGATACTAAGCAAGAAGCCAAGGCACAGTCGAAGCAGTAGGCTGGGATGTTTTTTGGGATATTTTATAAAAGGAAAGATAATAACGGGATCATTACTTGGCAAAAACGGTCGTAACTGAAGAAAAAGAAAGTTCTGTTCGACACCTCAGTGATCGCCATGGAAAAAATT
The DNA here is from genome assembly GCA_902655005.2 of Marronus borbonicus. Taxonomy (NCBI): domain Eukaryota; kingdom Metazoa; phylum Arthropoda; class Insecta; order Coleoptera; family Scarabaeidae; genus Marronus; species Marronus borbonicus. The sequence continues at coordinate 2,789,086 of LR737398.1, read as the reverse complement.
ACGAATTGTTGTTCGAAGTGATACACCATCAGCATTCAGCAGATCTGGCCTTGGTAATGCAGAAATTTGCGTCGATCCAATGGTAAAACGATCATCACTGAGAAAAATGTATAGACTAGGTTATGAAATAAAACTGAATTTAACAAAAGAAGAAGTTAGGTTGGACTACCCTCCTACAGCGTTTGTTCCATTGTACGGCGTTAAAATATAACAATTCAGATTTTTTAGATTCATCTTCGCATAATATATAATTACAGTTAAGAAAGAGAGAAGAAGAAGAAAATTCTACGTACTAAACAATTCACAAGAAAAGCTGTAACAAAAGCAAATTATGTTAATAGAATTTTAATGCATTTTTAAATATAGGGCTCCCAAATAACGGCTACATAGTTTACACTATAATATGGCTTTCCCACTCCGAAGCTGTCCCTCTTCCGCGGCGGTCTACTTTATGCTCGCCTGGAAATATTTTTGTTTTAGAGAGATTGACAATCTGTAATTTACTCGATGTTATACGTCGTGCGATTCAACATGATATTAATGGATAATTTTAATACGCATGTTTATTAAAGCCCTACCTCCACCGTATACATATTGCTTATATGCATAGATATATGATTTAGTTTTATATAGAGTATATGCGCTCTCGTGGGATAATGAAGACAGCGTCGACGTGGTTATAATCGTTGAAAAAACGGCATGAGTGTGATTATTTGATATTTAAATACGATATTTTACATAATCTAAGCCTGCAATTACCGGAGAAATGACCGTGTCTTCTAAGTCCGCGGACCGTATTTATGGAACATCCACTTAAGCTGTAATATAGAGTAATCCAGACGACGTAATCATTATTATGTTCACTTCAAAGAGATACAAGAATAAAAAGGAACGGAGACACGAAGTAATTACTTTTAAATACCACTATGAAAGAAACAAAAAAATCATCGGACACAAGACGCATACACTACCGGCAATAAATAAAAGATCATTCCTAGAAGACAAATTGAGCTTAACTAGGAAAAATAAAATAATTAAAAAATTAAATACACTGGATCTAACTTAAATTTGTTGGGTGCTTAAGAGGCAATGGATTGCGATAACTAGCATTATCGAGACCGGGTGCTGATTGCGATAAAAGATTTGAATTTAATTGTTATTCAAGCCATCTTTAGTTTTATATAGTTTTTCGGCTTGATTTAAATATTAATTATCTACAAAGCCTTGTTTACCACTTAAAATTACAATATCTACATTATTATTGGATTTTGCTTAATTTTGTGCTTCAGCATGTGCAATTACCGAACATTTTCCTTTCGATCTGTGACTTTTAAGACCCGGATTAGACTTGTGAAGCCATTCGTAGGATTACGTAAAGATAAGCTTTTTTTATGTATTTTTAAGTATCTGTGTGTATTATAGTCCCATTTTCCAAACGATTCTGTGCAACTGGTTGTATATATCTACATCTCAGTACCCGAACGCGTAGTTTTCCTTCACCTATTTTAAATTTAGTTGTACGTGTTTAATGAAACCAATCGATCCATTGTCTTTTGTTTTATTATAAACGAATTCGATGATGGATTACGTGATAATTGAAAGTTACTCTACGGATAAGTTTTCCAGTTGACTTTGAAGATAATTTGGGAGCAAGTGTTGAAAGAAAACAAATTTTTTCTCCACGCTCAATGGCATTCTCGGTCAATCCGGGCCACAGTGGGTTCAGATTCCTCTGAAAACTTGGACATCTGAATGTTTCGTTTTGAAATAACTGTGAGGATTGGAGGTTTCTTAGAAAAATAATTGATTCACGTGAAATTAGTGATAAGCACAGAAATTACCGATATTAAGAACATCTAATTCTTAAGTTCATTTGTGAACTCGAGCTGAACGTCCCCGAAGACTTTGACCTGCAATGCAAAAACGCTTAACATATGTAAAATGTTGATTTACTGTTATTCTGACATATGTAGTAGATGTTTAGGACCTACTCAATCACGGTGTTGCCAGCAGAAAAAAAATAACATTTAAAGGTACCAGATTCCACCATTTGAGTACTAGGTGGTACTATCGCAGCGTCTGAATTTTTAGAAGAAAATCTACTGGGTTGGGCGAACCGCATCTGATATCCCTAACTGGTCCTAGCCAAATTCTTCGGGTTTGGGTTTTCATCTAATCTATTAGATAATCGCGAAAAAGTAGCAGGCATTTTTTATAGTTTGTCCAAAGCGTTTGATACTATTAGTCAAGAAATTTTTTTTTTAGAAAACTCGGTTCCGTGGAGCTTTAAATTTTTTGAGATTAGTTGTAGAAATGTCTTTCGGGTAGTTAGAAATCTTCTGAAGAAGCTGACAGCATGGTCAGCGAAACGTCAAGTAAAATATTAACTACACGACATCACCCGAAAGACATTTCTACAATGGATTACGGTCGTGAAAGCCTACACTCAACCTTTTGAGATCAGATTTGAATAATACACTACAAATGGTAAGTGTGGCTGGTGTGAAGACGGGGCTGCAAAAGACTTCTGTATTTGTGGCCTAAAACAGTCGCCACTAGGCTCGATTTTGGGCCCTACTTTACTATTATTTGGTCTCTGCGCAAGCCATCCGATTTTAATCGTATTCTACAAGTGAAATTCGATTAACTCCAAAGATGTTTACTTTGCTCTCTCTAATTATGCACAGTTTGTGCACGCGATCACCTACAACGATTCATATTTGTTGAAAAAAACACTAGAAAGCTATATAAAGTTAGTCAAGTCTTCGTCGTAAATTTTTTTTTCAAAGAATTTCCCAAATCTCAGCAAAATACTTGATCATCCCCACAACGTTACTCTATTATTAACACAGCTTTCTCAGTTTTTATAAATTTTAATGATATTCATTTACTTCAAGTGCATTGCGTCTTGCGAAATAAGCTGCAATAATGACGGGTTGTCGCATAAGCATTAATTTTTTTTAATTTTTTTCGACGCCCAAATTCTGTAGGTACACACGTCCGTCTGATGGTCGTAATTTTCTTCCACGACTCAAAGCGAACGTAACGCACATCTTAAACGGTAGTTTCCGATAAACGCTTTATTGAGTGCGTTTAATAATCCGACGATACCGAAAGCGGAAAGTAGACAGAATTCGTGGTGTAAAAAAGCGGAACAAAAAAACAGGAGTAAGACGGGTTTATATATGTACGTATTATAAATAATAACAACGAAATCGGAGATCCGCTTGCTGAGAGAAGAGTACCGTTACTTACATCAAACCCATATAATAACATGTAATTATTTTGTTGTATATTATACCGACTCTTACGGGTAGAGTATGTGACATAAGGTATATACACTAGCGGTCATAAATGAGAGATCACCTTCATAGCGTACTAAAAAAAACATTCCCTTACGTTGGATTAGAAAAATATCACAAATACATATTCTGCAAACAATCATATTTAAATATGTTTTTTAAACAAGTATCTTTAATACGACTTATTAACTATTACACTGAAGCGCCAAACATCTGTAAGTCGTAGCTATTTGGAGTCAGATGCACACAGAATTATAACTTAGCAATTAAGCAAATTTAGACTTAAGATTTATTACCTTATTCTAGTTTATTGCGCATTTATTTATTCTATTTGTTACATCAAACTTTTTAAAATTTGGAATTTCCAACAATACCCAGATTTAATAATTTAATAATTTATATTGCTGCACACATTTTAGCTGGGTTGTAGATGATTCAGAGTAAGAATTTTTAATATTCAGTGAAATTCCCGGCCAATTCTACCTGTTAGGGACAATAACTCAACCGTAATATCGGCTACAACCTAAATGTTTCATGTTTCAATGTTTCATCAATGTTTGTATAAATTCCCTGAAGAAATAAACTTCTTCCCTGTCTTTACGAAATTTAGAGATTAAGGTTTTACCCACAGTATAATTGTAGCTTTAAGGTAAACTGCATTTTGCTGCACTTCATTGGTCAGCACGGAATTGTGGGCGGAACAACGCTCATTTAAATAGTATTCAAGAAGTAGTATTCGGGTAGTACTGAAATAGTATTCAAGAAGCAGTCTACGCCAGAAATGTAACAGATAGACTCTCATCACGATTCTTTAGTTGTTAGTTTGCTAATAAGCGTATGAAGCGTTAAGTACGAAAGTGTTTCATTTCGCATGTGTCCATTTTCTTCAATTTCACATTATAACTAATAGCTATATGGTTCTTCGAACCTCGGAATAAGAGATAAATCCATCGGAACCATCAAGACATCCAGTCGCAACAGTAGCCAAGCTAGAAGAAGGAATGTATATTGTAATGTTTTGACAATATGAAATTTTTGAAATTTTTCTTCGAAAATTGCGGGTCGTCAATGCGTGTTGAGACGTAGAAATGAAAATAACTACTAACCTTGAATCTTGTCCCTTTCTAATACATAAATACCAGGTTTATGTCCTTCTTCGAACCCCTTTTCTTTACTAATAGACTACTGAACACACTTATTAAAAACTTTTAAATTGAAATATTTACTCGAGGCTGTTTAACTTGGAGGAAATGCTACGTACAACTTGCCTGGACGACAGCTAGACCTAAAGTCACAAATAAAATTGGCGTTTGTTTTTCACCATTGTTATACGTTGGCAATTGTTTTGTTCCATAGACACCTATGATAATTTATACCCATTGAAAATTGAAAGGAAAGATTTTTGCTGTAGCATGATGCAAGGACGCAACTGATGCTGCGATTCTGTGTTCTTTGATGACACTCTTGCCCACATGCAACACTATAACGTTAAATTACACCGCGAATTTAGATGAAACGGACCGAAAGACATTTAATTGACAAAGAAAACTTCTATACGACTAACGTATGCGCTAGAACTTGCTGTAGAAATTTCAGACATTAACGTGATGAAAGTAGAATGAAGTAGAAGATAAAAGTAGTTAATATAAGTCTTCCCCACGATTGTCGTTGGCTGGACTTATATTAATTTTCTTCTTATTCCTATTATAACAGATGCCAAGATGAGAAGTGAATCTGGCGCTGATAGCTAACCTGGTTGTTGTTATTTTGTAACATTACAATATTTATTTGATTATATATTTCATTAACCTTGACGATTGGGTTTGATGGGAGTATTGGTACGATTTCGACAGTAGCACTTAATAACTATTTCTTGTTACAACTAACTAGTAACTGTTTTCTGGTACAATTAGTAACTACTTTAAAAAAATACTTCTAATCATGGGGAGCAACGAGCTCTTATACATTATGTCTCTATTTTAGTTGGATTTTGTTTTAAAGTAGATGTGGGGAATGATCTATAGCATCAAACAGCGATATCTGCAAACTCTAAAATTACTAAACAGTCAAACAAAAGGAATTCTTTCTGAACGTGCTCACAAGCCGCATAGAATGCACCCGAAAAGTCGAAACGGTCAAATAACAACGTAATTGGGTAAATGGGTTTAAGTCGGGAGATCTCGCTGGCCACTCGATTGACCCTCTCGTCGCAATCCATCCGCTTGGAAACGTGTTGATATAAGAATAACGCGAAGGGGCCCAGTCTTGGGGAATCCGTATTTTCTGGTTGGGTAAATCGGAATTTTTGTTATTGGGGTGGAGTACTGCCAAACACTTTTCACCCATTAAATTATTATTAAAGTGAAAAGGTGTGAATTCTGACGTCCCCATAGTGTTGTCTAGTGACAGTTCCATGTAAAGTAAAGGTAACCTCGGTGAAAAATAAGATATTTTTAATGAAATTCGGGTCGTTGTCACATACTTCACACATATTATTTCTTCACATTCGATCGTGACCAAACACTTTACGGGGAGGAATTTTTACGAGGAGTGGTACTCGCTCTTGATATATTAAATTCTAGAGCAAGATGTTCTCGAAATTGCACAGGTTCTCTCTCCAAAATCAACCATCATAACTATTTCGATCTTTTTCTCTTAAAACCACTGTTCATAATTTCTAAATAAACTCAATTAAATTTTGACGTATTTGGCAGATCAAAAGACATTTGATTGATTACGGGCGTTTGTTTGGGCGTTTCCGGATTCTCGAACGCACTGTATACAATAAACAGATTTATTGATATATTTTTTTTAGCTTTAACAAATCTAAGTTAATGAACGCGATCTATTGAATTCATTTTTTCAATTTTTTCAAAAGTCCCAATAAGGAAACATTTTTTTTGGATCGAAGCTTTTTCAGAAAAGAAATCCAGTGCTATAAATGCTGGGCGGATGGGGACTGTGTTGACAGTAATACATCAAACCCTTCCGAGGTTACAAAGCATTTCTTCCGTTGTTAAAAATTAAAGACTGACGTTTTTTGTTTGCTGTTTGTGGGAGTAAGAATTTATTGTATTAACGTAATTAAATTTAATTATTGAAATGTATCATGGCTCCCGCTAGCGGCTCAGGAGGGCTGACCAACTTCACCACACATTCTGTATAGGAACGAATCACCTTTAATACCCGGATCTTCGATTCTTACCGCAGTCAATGAAAAATGTTATTTGCTTAATTAACTTCAATTACGTCGGAAAAACCAAGGCAGTTTATTTGCGCTTTGATAATTTCTACGTGTAATTATTTTGAAAAGAAACTATTCGAAGTACTTTTTACAAAACTTCTAGGTTTCTTTTTCACGGTAAATTCGTTCCTCCTAAGCAATCCATTTCTTATCTCGAATATATTCCATTAACACAAAATTCAATTTATCGCTACAAATACGTACATACTTTACCCATGACGTAAGCATCCTTAGTAGATTAAGAACAAAATTATCTCAACCCAACTAACCGCGTTCAAACGAATGAATGAATTAAATTAATAAAGCGGAAAGGAATTCGTGTTTTGTTTGTGGCATTTTTCTTTTTTCTCTAATTAATGAATTTGTATAATTGTTTCTCTACAATTTATAATTACTCATACGTTCGCATTGTACAGACGCAGCCGGTAGTAACAGCGATAACAATTGCTGAACGAACTTACAGTTACTCCGTACGCGTACGTTGTATCTTATCAGCTCTCTTGATATTGGTCGGTTAATTCTCTTGCGTTCACGTTGTTCTGAATGGTTTTCATTAATGAGCGCGTAATTATTAATTATAATTATTATAAAAATGCAGGATGAATGAAAAATACAATAATATAATTGTGTTGATGGAAAACGAGGAGAAAAAAATTTTTGATAATTATTAACAATAGGCTGTTATATACGTTGACCTTCATTCATTGATTAAAAAAAATATGAATGGGGTATTTATTGAGGAGATATGATTAGAAGTTGTGATAACGAAATAAAAATAGAACAAAGTAGGATTTGTTTTACTAAAATATTTCAAATCTTCTTCTATTGGCAGTTCAATGTTAAGTTCACAACACATTATAGAACATTAGCTATAGCCGGATAAGTTAATGAAATAACGCTCCTGCATAGATTTGCCTATTTTTCGTATTAAATTGTAGTAGTTACTAATGGTGATTATCTGTAATTTTTTTGACGATCCTAAACAGGCCAGTTCTAGCTATAGCGGCCAAATTAAGGGGCGACCAAACAAGTCGTATGTTGAGAAAGTAGAGTTGGCACCTTGCAGAAGCATAAAATTCGTTTGAATCCAATAAAGTAAAAAATTTACAAAATATCAGAAAACAAAAAGCAATTTGGCCAAGTCCTTGAAGGAAGTGATTTGTTCTTTTAAATTTATACATTTGTTGCGAGATTTTTCAACAAAAATAAACCATTACGTAGGCTTTCGCGATCGTCAATAACTCAACATTCTTGGTTCCCGCGTCGTTGTTGTTGTATCTTCTGGTGACGTTTCGTCTTCAGTCTAATCGGACATATTCAGGGCTATTACTGCACACTAAATCAGTTTTTAGTAAAATTATGTAAAATCCGAATATAAAGAAGCAATGAAAGTTCTCATATATTCATTAAGGATTACGCTGAAATTTGAATTGAAAGAAAGCCTCGAAATATGAGTCAAGGGATGACCAATCTAAGCATAATAAGAAAACTGTGAAGAACGGCTACGCTCGTTGAATTTTTTAGTAATGTCCATGAGCGTAGAATCTTGAATGGATGGACCAGGACATAAAATTACAAATAAATGGCAACATAAAAAGGTATTGATTGAAGTGTGTTGCTTTAATTTATTATATTCAGAAAAATTCTTATGTGTAAGGTAAAAAAAATCTACAAAAATAGTAAATTTCAAACTTAGGAAGCCGAGCCGAAGACGAGGTTGGTAATTGCCCCCGATCTAGAAGACCACTTTTTTTTTTAACGAGGTTCGAATACAATTTTCTTTCCCAGCCAGTCCCACTCATTTAATTAATCCTCTAAATTCATTCAGACTGTGTCGAACGTACTAACGTCAATAATGCCACATCTGGTCACATCTAACGTGTAGTTTTAACATAGAAATCACCTGTCTTTCTTACCTTAGATGACAGAATTAAACCTTCTTGCCCTAAATGGGGTGTGAAAGATCCAACTTTCTAACTGGCTGAGAAAAAAAAGATTTTCACTTTTTATACAGTGTATGTAGGGGGTGGCCGACTAAAACTCTGCTCACCGAGGGTCGAAGGTCTAAGACCGCTCCTGATCGTGGACATGCCCCAAGCAAGTAAAAAAAAAAAAAATACGCTTGGGGGGCATCATATTTTTTTTCACCAAATATACTTAGCGCCTACCTAAACAGCAGATGAAAGGAATATTTTGTATAATAATGCAGATATTGTATAAAATTCAATTAATCAAAATTTTTCAAATGATCTCACTATCAAAATAAAATATTGCGGTCATTATATTTGACTTTATGATGATATACATGATGCAAAAGGGGCACGTGCTCCTTCAACGCAGTGTATTAAAACGTAATATTTGAAGGAATCTGTTGATATTGTTATCTTATGGAGCATATATGGAGCTGTCTAATGAAACCGAGCAAGTGAGAAAAGTAATCATTAAAGTTCCCTCTTTCCGTGCGCCTCAGGAAATTAGCAGAGACTAAATAGACTCGTGTTTTGTCGAGTCTCGGGGAAACCAGTAGGCAACACGAACCCATTCTCATGAGGCGAATAAACACGAGTCTGTCTAGTATCTGCGTGAAGCACACGCAAAGTATTAGAACTTTAGTGATCATTTCTTACGCGACCTGTACGAATGGACAAGAAATACAAAACACTTTATATACAGAGTGTTCCAACATTCTGGAATTGTAAGAGTGATCTGAAAATCTCGTCGTCACGGTAGGATCAATTCTACAATTCAAAAAAAATCCGGACACCCTGTACATTTAATTAAAAGAAAAAGATGCTATTATTATTACGTATTTCTCATTGCTGTTCAATAAGTGAGCATGTTCTGCGGTAAATGAAGTCAATATTTCGACGGCACGATGGCCACCACCTTATACGTCACGCTTAAGTGAAACCATTAGGTTGTCGTTGGAAAACCCACAGTCCAGCATTGCTAGAGTTCGATTGGTTGGAAGAGAAACATTGACACATACACTTGAAACCCGGCCGTAGAAAGTTAGCAGTACTAAATCGTATTATTACATCGTCGGCATATAATGTACCTCTCATAGTTTGGTGATGTGTATACACATATACAACGTTCCTGTTTTTTTTTATATATTAATTGTATATCCGGTGTGTCGCTATTGTTCTCGCGGCTCCGGCGTTTTTTCCTCGTTTCAACGTCAAAAACAATTAGGAACGACTTCTCTCCGAACGAAATGGAATTAAAACAATAACGGGTCTCTTTTGTGTACCACGCGGCGTACATATAGCCGGTCATGTGCTGAGAACGGTCGTTAAAATTTATAGCGCCAAACAATATACTCGCGTATTCGCATATGGAATAATTCGAATAATAGGAATCTACTTGTAATCTCGTGTATTATAGTGCGTCGTCTGGAGAATATGCCCGTAGCGTATATGAACGCGCGGAAATAGAAGTACTATTTGTGCGGTTCGAATAGGCATAAGATAGATATACATTTCGAAATTGCTGAAACTCAAATATTCAAGTCGAAGTAACGTATAATTGTTTTGAAAGTGATGTATTAAGATGGAAGTGTCTTGTATTTAAAATTAGCTCAAGACACGTGTATATTTCAACAAAAACATGTCGTCAGTGTTAATTATGTTCACTGCTAGCATTTGCAAATATTTGCACCAATTGTTATTTTTATTATCGTAGCCGCAGTCGGGCCAGATGCCTTTTTTAGTCACTGCGATCTTAAAAGATCTATAACAAAACGCCATCGCGTGTGTGTTAAAATAGTTGGAGGCTTTTGATAATAAACCTTGGTACTACTCTCTAGGATCTTCTTTCTTCATTCAGTAGGCCCTGTTGAAATGATGCTGTGTGTGATTGGTGGCTAACACGTCTATATAGAATGTGTTCTGCCGTCTTCAGCTCTTCTTGGCATATACGACCGATTTACATGACGTGCTCCTTTCCTGAACGATATCTCTATTTTTGCTCTCTTTGGCGAGTGCTTTCGCTTTGTTTTTGTCTTGGAACACTGTCCTATACGTGGTTCTCTTGGAGACCACAACATGGGTTACGGCCAATGCAAGGCACGTTCGCTGCTTCTTTAGCCGGCTTATCTGCCTTTTCGTTTCCCTTGATTTAAGGGAACACCTTCATAGAAATCGTGTTGCCATTATGCACAAACGTACACATAAAAGCAGTTCTCTGCGATGAAGGAGTATATGTACACTTCCGGCCATAAGTGTTTACCCACCCTTAAAATATTACAAAAACAAGTCAAATGCTAATTATAAAATAAACCTTTATCCTGTGCTTATGCAAAGTACTACAATGATGATCATAAATTTACTTAAATTTGGGATTCGTCAATATGTCCACCTTTCGCTTTTATTACTGTCGCACACAGTTTCGGCATTCTTTCTAACAGCTTCGCTAGTGTTAGTGGCTCTATTTTCCTCCACGTATCCTGTAGTTGCGTCCAAAGTACACTGTTGCCGATGTTGGGGCAGATTTTCGAACCTGTCGATCGAGTCCCTCCCACAAAAGCTCGATCGGATTGAGATCTAGACTTTGGGGCGGCCATTTCATGACAATAATTTGGTTTCTGTGCTCCAAATGTTCTAAATACTTACGGCATATCTTGGCAGTGTGTTTCGGATCATTATCGTGCTGGAACACGAAGTTCTCGCCGATTAATCGTGTTGCAGATGGGATAGCATACCTCTCCAAAATCTCCCTACAGCCTTCTTTTCTCAGGATACCATCCATTTTGACCAAATGTCCCACAGACGCACCGCCAAAACAACCCTAAATCATAACTGATCCTCCTCCATGTTTTATTGCTGGTATAACACAGGATTCGAGTGCTCGTTCCCCTTTCGATCTATGGACAAATGTCCTTCTGTTTGATCCAAAAGTGAGAAATTTAGATTCGTCGGTCCAGAGTACTTTCTTCCAATCTTCCAACATCCAATCTTTGTGTTCTCTTGCCCATGTTAACCGTTTAGCTTTGTTTGCTTTGCGTAAGAACGGTTTCCACATAGCGATCCTTCCATACAAACCAGCTTTGCGCAAACGCCTTTTCACTGTGGTGACACTAACTGGTTTTGGACGCGAAATATTCACTTCGGCAGCAATTTCTGGCGGTTTTTCGTCTATTTCGCTTGCTTGTCATTACCATAGCACGATCTTCTGCTGGTGTTGTTATTTTTGGCCGTCCGGTTCGTCGTTTATTCGATGCACTGCCACTTGCCTGATACCTTCTTCTGCCTTCTTCTGGTTCTGCGGTTTTATTTCAATAATGTAGCAATTTCTCGGTTACTTTTACCGATGTTGTGATATGCCACTATTTGAACGCGCGTTTCTGTTGATAATTCTTTTCTTGCCGACATTACTTTAATTTTACTGGTTGTTTTAAAACACTTCGCACAAACTCTTCACTATTCGCTGCTTGCAATGGGAAAGCTGAATGTAAACTAAATTTTTCATTATATTGAAGTGCCTGTGTCGTCTGCTGTAATATTTTGACAGCCGCAATAAACATTTCTCAGAAACTGTCTTTATCTAGTCCCGTTTACCTGAATGGGCCTAAACCGCTAAAAAGGGTCATTTCCAATATCTTAATGCCAGTCGGCTCATTACGTAACACAGAACATTACATAATAACAATAATCTATCTCGTACTTAGAGTTTAATAATACAAATGCTTTTATAGGGATAACATACAGTATATTTGAAGAATCGCCAATTATGAAGATGGGTAAACACTTATGGCCGGTAGTGTAAGTGTGGTTCTTCTTTTATGTTCTAACAGAGTATATGGATAGAAGGGTGCAATCACGGAGTAACTGGACTTCTTAACCATGTTAAAATGAGATCATATTATGAGCCTGTAATAAAAAAAAAACTGAGTTTCGGGAAATAAAGAGAATCACCAGCTTATGCAACTGTAAACACCTTTAAAACTGAGACAAATCAATATATCTGATACTACCGCGCTTAGCAAATTAAACAAAATTCAGCTTATTCCAAGCAGGTATTTATTATTAATTTAACTTAAAAGATCAGCAATAGTAGAAATGTCTTTCGGGTGTCTTCTAAAGACAGTCTTTAGAAATCTTCTGAAGAAGTTGACAGCATGGTCAGTGAAACGTCAAGTAAAATTTTAACTACGCGACATCACCCGAAAGACATTTCTACTATGGATTACGGTCGTGAAAGCCTACACTCAACTATTAAGATCAGCAATCTGCGTAAAACTTCTATAGAAATGATATTATGTGTAATTATATAAGCATCCAGTTGAAGCGTACCTTTCTCCAATTAAACGCTAAGGAACGCCGTTTAAAGGTAATAGTTCCTATTTTTTTTTAATGGAAAGGCGTATTTACTGTGTGTTATTATTGCTTAATGGCGAAAATTGAAAGCTATTATCTATTTTTTTTCAGGATACAACTTTGCAAATGTTAGCATTCACCTCGCACCTAACAACTTATTATTTTAAACATTATTCAAAGAGAAGATAGCAATAGTAGCTTGGTGCCCCTCTCACCCGCGCTTTAATAAAGTTGAACTCATCCCGGGTTTTCCAACATGTAATATTCATTGTCTGTTGCTAGGTTCGGTTAAAAAAGGTGGAATTTCCTTAATAAATACTGTGTTTACATGTTTTTTTAAAGTTTTTTTCAACAATAACTTACAATGAATACATCATTAAATTTAAAAACTATCCTTGTAATGTTACCTTTAAACAGCATCCCTTGACACTCGATTAGAGAAACATATGCTCGAATTGAGTAAGATTCTTTAATCTTTAAAACAAATTCAAGTTCTCTACAATCCATTAAGCCAAACTAAAGTTGTCGAGAGCTCTTTCGCATGACATAACCGGTGATTACTATACTTACAAATAAGGTTGTAAAATATTAAAAAAGACGTACGAAGTAACTTACAAAAACGTTTGAAGATTCACGCGATCTTGTAAAATAATTCCAACTGGAACTTTTTAGGAGCTTCAGAAGTTGGCTTTTTCAACTATTTCTTAAAAAAAGTATTTTTCTAGCTTTCGTCATATGAAAGAAAATAATTTTTTTGGAAGTGGCGTGTACGATTCGTACAACGATTGCTCAGATTTGCACAGTTGCAGTCTTCATCTTAAGTTAACAACACGCATGAAAGAGTGTTAGCCGTCTGTTAATCACATTCAACAATAAACATGGTTCACATGGTTCCCTTCTTTCATGGGTTCCACCTTAATGAGGATAAAATATAAATATGATAATATACATTGGTGACTTTGTATTACTTTGCCGGAATGAAACTTCCTATTAGGCTGTGATTGTTAACCGGACATTTTGATTCCTCCTCATAGCACATAATTATACGCCATGCACCTAAGTAGTTGCAGTAGAAAAGTAGAAAGCTGCATCATGACTCAACGCCGCCGAGTAGGAGAGAAACGAGAAGGGAGATCTTTCCGTTCCGCTCCTAAATATATCGTCTTCTCTCTCCGATCCGGCTTCTATCTCGGCAATGTCGTCCAGGCGACTTAAATTTAATTTATTTTCGAATATAATATAATAATTTATAAGCGAATACGACGTCGCTAACAAGATTAAATGTGTACTTTGCCGGAGAAAGCCATTTGGAATGTAAATATTTTTCAAACGTGTTGTTGCCTACCCCGGGCAATAAAGTTAGGAAATATTAAAGCTAAACATAATTTCTCGTAGTGTATAAGCCACCTTTACGTCCGTAAAATATAAAATAAAATATAGAAAAAAAGGGGAAAAATCCTCCCGTCGCCTTTCCTCTTCTCTCCTTCTTTTACCTCGAGTTGGCCTGCTTTTTTCGGTGGAGAGACGAAGAAATTACAGGATTCTCGCTTTTTTACCTGAAAAAAAGAAAACCCGCGCACGTTTTCTGGTATTATAAAATATGCTTTAATGGCCTATTTTTTTCTCCTTCTCATCTCGTCCCGACTCCCCCGTTCTTCTTTGAATAGAATTAATCTTATTTTTATGTAAAACATCCCGCTTCATAAATCAGACGGCTCGTAAACTGAAGGATGTCACGGTTCTTTTTTTATATACAAGTTTTTTGAATATCGTTAGTAATAATTTTTCTTTAGCAACATGCAGATCGGTCCTGAAGATTCAAGATGATACCTACTTACTTTCATCAATAAATTTTCAATTTTAACCCAAGTAAAGTAAAGTTTTACTGTGAACTTTCTAGAGATTGTTGAGGAATTTTTGCTGTTTTTTTTCTTCTTGTAACATCCAATGAGAAACCTCTTTACGCTGTGCAACTATCTGGGTATTGTTCTTGGCTGTCTGCTGTATATTGTTTTGTATTCTTTGGTGTTCCATCCACTCCGTCAGGTATACAGAATTAATTTTGTTGTCTGTCTCATCACCTCCCCTAATTCGAGCAATAAATACCTGATTAACCTCAGCAGACAAGCAAGTATTGTTGAGAAATTAATCTGAAGGAATCGTAACTTAAGAGGTAAAGCACTACGATGATGTTTCCAATTTAAATGTTTATTTATAGCTAAACCTAGGAATTGGCAATTATCTACACTAGGCCCTACTTGAGGACGAACAGTTACCTCCATCTTACCACAAATTTTCCGCTTACTGTGAAAGAGATTCTTTTGCATTAAAAAGAGGCATCTAAGGTATCAGTACTTAATTCGTTAAAGTATAGCTAAAGGAATTAAAGGTGACACCCCGATAATCCGACTTATAAATAATCCGAAGGATGCCAAGATTTGCATTTAAGTATGTGAAAGCTCAAAACACAAAATACCTTATGTTACTTGAAATTTTACGAACAACGTAAAGCAACCTAAAGCAGTCATTCCGATGTCCACACATGGTACCTCTACATCCTTCTCCAATTTCGCCAGGCTTTGCCTTGCTATCGCATCCACTACATTTCCACACACTCTCAAGTTGCGAAAGTTCTCCAAATGTCGGGAAATATTTTAAATTAAAACTAAAAACTTTTTATTAACAATTCTTGGCGATGAGATTTTCGCGAATATCGCCGGCTTGCAGGTATTTTATTGCATCTGCGCTGTTATACGTCGCCACGTTTATATAAAATGGAATTGATTGTGTAATATCTGCGACGTGGTTCTCTGGTAGTAGTAGTGGTGGTGTTTGTAGTTGGGGTATGGAGCAATAGATGTAGTAACTGCGAACACTTGAGGTAAATGGCGAGTTATTATGAATTGAGTGTCGATATAAAAATGGCGGGGCTATGGGGGACGAGGGAGTTAAATTTAAGTTGTTTGAGAAGAAGTGATTTTCTCGATTTTTTTCAATAAATGTGTTGTAAGTACTAAAACTTATAGGCAGGATCACAAGATCCATTTAAAATTTTGGTTGATGATGTGTTTGAGTAACGCATTGATAATGTTACCTTACAAAAATTAAGGGCTAAACAAATTTTTCTTTTTATACAAATGCGGTTGTTTTTCCTCAATTTCTCCCTTCAGCTTGCCTAGTAATGATGCGTAGTACGTCTCCGTTATTGCTTTTCTCTTTTCAAAATTGTGGATTAACACCATTCCAATAAATAGTCGGCAATGGAATAGTCTCTTCGGAGCCGATGCACCTTTCGCTGTCCACTGTTTCGACCGTGCCTTAGTTTTAGGAGCATGCTAATGTGTCTAGGTTTTCTCTACAATTCACTTGTTTCACTTAAACTGCTTGAACAGGGTCTTGGAAATGTTAATTCGGATGTATTTTTGGTCCTATTTGAGCAAGCGCGGCACCCAACACGCGGTTAATTTTTTCATGCCCAAGAAATTCAATCAATTCATTCTCTCGAAATGTTTACGGCCTTTGCTGTCTCTATAATCTTAATTCGACGATAGTGGTTGCAATTTTTGGTCGTCACGAACGTTCACCGTTAACCAAGCTGGTACGATCACGTTTACCAAAATTTTACCGTGGCAAATGGTGGTGAACAATCCCCGTAAACAATGTCCATCTCGGTCTCAAGTTGCGTGGGCGTATTGAACTGGAGGAATTCAATGATAATTTCTTTCATCTTTACAGAAATAATAACATTGACTCATACGAACAGTTATTTTTAAACAACAAGAATGAGGGTTGGTGCGGACCCTTATTCAGCAGCAGCCGCTCTAATTTTTCGATTTTTGAAAATTTAATAATGTAATCGTTGTGCGCTGATTTGTGCTGTGAACATTTCGTTTAGTCTTCGAAATATTTGCGAATAAAGGCCGGTGCGGACCCTTATTACAAAACGGAAATTTCACGGCACAAATCGAAAGATTGTTGCGGGTGTTTTTAAATAAGGTCTCGGCCGACCCTCATTCTCAAATATCTCCGAAACATATGAGCATAAAATGAAATTTTCACGGCACAAATTAGCACAAAACGATGTCCTCATTAAATTTTCAAGAATCGAAAGGATGGAACGGTGGCTTCCATATAAGTGTTTAGGTAGCCGTATTTTGTTCCTCGATTATTTCGGGAAGGAGGTGACCACGAAATCAAATTTTTTCGGCATAAATCAGCACAAAACGATGTCCTCATAAAATTTTCAAGAATCGTTCAATTCATTCGGTGCAGGGTCGGTTGTCAGGCGTTGTAAACATGTGACGCCACGGTCGGCAAAGAACAGTAAGCCAATTTGCAGGGAATGTTCGTTAAAGGTCGATCCACGACGAAAGTAGATAGTTCACTCAAAGATCAGGTAAATATGCGAGAATGTTACGAATGTTCAACAATGTTCAGCCAAAGGTGCACTTTCACTTTTCCAACATCGCTGCCAACGTCAAGCCAATTGAGGGCCAACGTTGCGCTAACCGCCTGTGCTATTAGGGAGATTGCTCTGATTTTGGGTGTGAATCTGATTTTGTGGTGTCATCAGCCTTTCGTAGACTTTTGAGATTTTCTACCCAAGTTGCATAAATCCAAGTAGATTGTTTGTAATTCTCACGGATGCTGGGATCTATTGAATTCAGAACTTATGCAGTTGCGAATATTCATCAACAGGCAGAATTTTTCCATTTTGCTGTTAAATTCACTGCATTATAAACAGACGTATTGGCTTAATTCCTTTTAAAGCGTAATTGTAAAATTAAAGAAGTAAAATGTTTACGTTGTTCCAAAAGGAGAAATTGTTAAAATCAAAGAGTATAAGAATAAACTTGCAGACGTAAATGTATTCGAGAACTAGGCAGTTTAGTTTTCTCTCTCATATACATACATGCAAACGTATCATGTATGTATATATACACGTAGGTACGTGATGCAGTGTTCTTGGAAATGTATGAAAGCCGAAGAAAAATGTATTAGATTTCTGGCGTGTCAAGTATGCATGTAAGCTGCGAGATATAAGAATCTACACGTTCTACATATTCTAAAGAAATATAACTAACTATCTTATATGCACATATGTAAATACATAATATATTATGGAAGTATGGAAATACCAGACGCCAAGCGAGGAGTTTTTCTCGTTTTCTTCCTTTATTCTTTCCCGTCTTCTCCTCTTTCTTTTTCGTTTCTTCGCGATACTCCGTTCGTTCCTCTCCTTTTACAATGCGAGTTTTGAAATAAATAAATCGCCCTTTATGTACGGAATAATAATCGTAAATGTCAAATTATCGTAATGAGAATGTTATTGTTATTGTTTCTTAGAAACCGGTCGCAATGTATAATATAATATGCGCGCGTGTGAGCGTAAGCATGAGCATATTGTTTATATAGTTAAAACGAACATTATAAATAATAATAAATGAACGCAATAAATTCTTTATCTGCTGCAATACTGTCGTAAAACTTATCGAAACCTATTCATAATGAAATGTGGCACAGTATTAATACTGTTTTATGTGCAGTTATGGGATATTTGTGTACCGCATTATTATTAAAATGTTTAGAATGCAAGAACTTGCAGTATATAGAGTGGGTACTGTAATGTTTAAACCGTAGCAGACAGCATCTGTTCTTCTGCGTACAGCAAAGGCATCTGTTTGTATTCTTAGTTTTCAACATTTCCGAAACTGTTTGATGATAATGCCAGCAAAGACTGCGGGTTAGTGTGGCGAACAACATAAAAGAGTTAAACGAGTTAATCCGGAACAGCTGTTTCGAAGATGCACTAATCCTCATTATCAACCGTATGATCGAAAGATGTGAAAAACTTTTCATGGAATTTAGAACGCGTACAAACGTGTACAGTGGTGGCTAGAAGACTTCACTTTTACAATAACGCGGGCTAAGAGTTAGCTAATTAGTTCGTCATTTTTAACAATTATTGATACTTTATCAGGTCTCATTCACATTGCCCTTTATTTTCTGATCTCGTAAATTTCTAAGATTTTGTGCTTCATACATGCGTAACGATGACGCCAAAGCTGCTTGGCTTTCGAATGATATTGCTATCTACTTGTTTTTATTCCTTTCTCTCAAATCATTGAGGAGCTTCTTTCTTGCTCTGCTTTTTGGCGAGAAGACAGCTATTTTTTGTACCACGCATTAGATGGAGTGGTTGCGTAAAGTGCGCCTCGCAAAATTTAAAGCAGAACCAGCACAAAAAAGGCAATGTTTCTTTTTTTCTTGTTGCCTTTGCGTTTTTACCATCATGTTTTAATTTAACCAATTCTACTGGAACAGTACTAACGTCATCATCATCAAGCAGATTAAGCTCATTTCATTCATTCATTTTAACTCCACGTGGAATAAAATCTGGACCTTGCGGTGAGTTATTTGGAGGATTGAATGATAATATCTTATCATTTAAATAAAGATACCAGTCCTCAACATTATTTCTGCAACCAACGCTCTTTGCTACTTTATTGCTGTGGTTATGGATGGAAACCACCAAAAGGCGCAGATTTTTCTTGACCAACTTCTTGGCTTAAAACGCCTTCCTTTCGCTTAAAAATATTTCAGGTAAACAATTTTTTATATGTAGAAGTATGCGTTGATTGATCTTCTTCGCACAAGGAGCACATTTATGACCATTAAAACAAATTCCTTCCCAGAATATTATTGATCCACCAAAAAATGGTATCCTTAATGAAAAATTTTATATTTAAAAAAGAAGAAACAACAACAAACGTCCCTTCTGGTATTCGCCAGATTTGGTGAATAACCTAATTCTTCCTAGTGAACATTAGAGCAACAGCTCACCTCTTGCATCTGTAGACTTCCTACGACATTGTACTGGAGTTTCATAGTAACCTCTACGTTCATTTAAACGCTCAACTATTAAACTAATTGTTGATTGTTGATTGATTTACCACAAGTTCGTCTTAGTCCGCTCTCTTTTATTTTCTCCACATCTAACGAACGCGCAGACCATAAATTCATTCCCAAAACCGCTCGAAAGGTATTAATTTATTCGCGCGCTCTCGCATAGTCAAATTGACATTTCCACAACATTTCTCGTTTGTTTTCATAGCAAACTAGATTATTTTAACCGCAGTCTAATTAAATTTAAAGTCAAACACACGTACGTACCGATGTATGTATGGTATGCTTGAAAGCAGCATTCGAAATAAAATTATTACGCCTCTGCATGCGGTGCGTCTAAACATGAGGTGGCCTTATTTGCATTAACCGCGTCTGGAGTTCGCGTCTATTAACAATGGGAAAACGCTGAATTTATTTAAATAAGCGCGGCGCGAAGTTCGCGAAAAAACAAAGACCTCGTCGCGCTAACTTTGTTTTTGGTTCGTATTTTGATGTATTTTGAAGCGTCTGTGCATCAAAGATTACATTTGTTTCGCAAGTTTATTCAGTTGTTTGTTGACGTAGGTTATACATGCGTTAAGGATGTGAATGAACTCCGTCAGTGGCAAGGCTAATATTACATACATGCATTAGTAACTAATAACCGTAAGTGCTTACTTATAGTGGGCACTTGTGAATGTTGAAGAAGCTTGAAGGTATGGAACCTAGCTCTTAAAATACATTAATACGTATATTTATTAATAGGATTTGACGAGGAAAATATTCGGAAGTGTT
>LR737398.1:2698242-2763543 GCA_902655005.2 Marronus borbonicus | reverse complement strand
TAACCTTTTCATGTTTTTTACCAACCGACCGAACTTCTCTGAACGGCAGTGTACATCATTCCAACATTCTTCCTTCCAGGTGTTCAAGCTATTGTAGTCTTCTAGTCCGTCTCATCACAATGTTCTTTTTCATCTTAATAGTTCTTCTTGCAATCTCTTGCTTAGCATGTTTGCCTATGCAATAGCATCCGTCTCAAAATTGAAAATTCGGATTTCGATGAAACTATAGAAGCTTAACTCGTTGAATTGTTAATGTTTGTAGACTTGTAAGACTTTTTTGTTTATCTTGATAAGAACTAAAAGTGGATAAAATATCAGAACACCTTCGTCAACACCCTGTATAGCGATTGGAGCGCGTAGTATTAAGCGCGTTGCTAAAGTTAAGTTCTAAATCTCAAGTTATTACTTTAAATCGCCGTACAAAGTATGAAGCTGGCTCATATTTATGAGGTAATTGCACGAAAGCAGCGCAAAAAAACTCATAATTATGTTCATATTTACTGAATACGTACAGTGTATATACATGTAATAGGAATAAATGTTAGCATGTCTCGTGAAGAGCAGTTTAACCTTCGCTATACTGCGGAAAAACAATTACCGACTTTACGACGGACGGGAACGGCTATCTGAGATCTTTACTACCCGCCACCGGTTTCGTTCCTATAGTGACAAACGTTGTCACATTACCGTCAACAGTCAACTACTCTACCTATACACTTTTCGAGTCAAGCCAAGCACACTATGTAATAGTATGCAACGTGCCACTCACTGTACGCTACTTCCAGACGAACGCTTTAGATTCGGAGTTGACCCGCATCGCATCGCTTGCTTCTTCCGCGTCTATCCTTCTCTTTCTAGCACGTGGTGCTCGGGTGCCGTTCGGTGCTGCACACAATTTACTTTATGTGTGCATTAAACACAGTTTTAATGCATTTCATAACTAAGTTTATACTATAAAGCGACTACGTTCAGAATGTTAATGCGGTGGCGCTTGGTCCTGGCGAGCCCCGGCATTCGGCCGGAGAGCGATATAGCGCCGGGCTAACAGCGTTTTCTTTTTTACGTGTTCTTTTTTTGCACGGGAAACTGTGTCTGGAATAATGCGTTATTATGTCGCGGTATAGCTGAGACGTACTTAGATCTCTCGATGGTACAATGTTGCAACGGCATTCTTGCTGATTATATGTGTACTCCGTCGCGTTATATAATGTAGCTGGTGATACGAATTCAGCAGATTGTGTTCGTCGACTTAGTTTTGTTAAAGCAACAAAAAAGATTGTTAACTATATCAACTAATAAATCTATTACATCAATGATCTGCGTTTATCAAATTGGAACCTGTTTATTAATATAATAAATACCGGTTTATTAACTTACTATGTAAGAAGGGAAACAAATAAATAAATCCACTTATTGTACAGGGTTACGTATAGGGTCGCTTCCGGTTAACCGGAAATGACCCCTAGCTTTCTTATTTTAAATGGAATGCTGTATATTTTTTAGCTTTTCTGAAATCCGGATATTACTCTAGAACAATTTGTGCTGAAGTACTCTCGTAAGCTTAAATTTAACCGTTTTCGAGTCATTTCGAATTTATGAAAATTCATGTATGCTTAGAGCTATGTTCAAATATCTTCAATTACAAGATTTGTTTTATTTTTCTTGTACCGTTGGGCACCTCAGACTTTTGAACAGTACCTTAAGTAACATGGCTGCTTCATCCTAATGTTCATTATTTAGCACCTAAGTTAAATATCTTTAATTTTGAAATGCTAAATCAAAAATTATTGACGTGCATTACAGCTATAATAAATAAACAAAACAGTAGGAGGCCATGGACAATGAAAATATGCAATATTACCTTTAGGATAATTTATTTTACAAATTTTACAAGTACTCAAAATGCCCACCCTTTTGCTCCGAGCGCTGTACATTTCTACATCTTCTCACATTATTGATTGTACCCTTCTGTACTTGCTGAGGTCTTAATTCTCTAAAATTTGTATGAACACTGTACTTTGAACTACACGTTTTTAATTTTTTACTAAACGTTGTAGCAATATCACCTAGTGGTTTGTAGCATGATCATTGTTTAACAAGGAACAGGGGCTTTAAATTGGTTACGCGGGAACAACAAAGATTTATGATATCGTGTAGGAAAAGAGAGAACTTAAAACAGGAATTCTTGAAAAAATTCCCCACGTTTACGAAATTACTCGATTAAAGATTGCTGTAATTATTACTTAATTACATACGTTTTTTCCTAAAACCTACAAGTATTTTAACACTCTTTATTGACGTATGTATTCGTTATAAAAAATTAAATAATTACACAAAATTTGCAATAAAACTTGTTAATTTAAAATTATGAACGCTACAATTTTATAATAGATAAATAATGCATTCATGATATTAATTTAATTATTTGATAAAATATTATAAGTTGCGTTGAAATTTAATCTGATGATTCGAACTCTTTCTCACTTTCAATCCCTGCACTCACAGGAATAATAAGTTCTTCTTCGGTTCTTCCTGATCCAATCCCACTTCTCTCTATCTCACCACTTCTCTATATGCTCTTTCGCCTTTTTCCAGGTGTTTGGAGTCTTTGTTTTAAGAGCATTTAGCCAAGCTGATTTTATGTTTTCAATCAAATACAATCAACGTTCTAATATTCTTCAAATTTGTTCTGATATGGTGGAAGATGCAGGACCTCATTACCATATCTCTCTGCGAATTGATCTCTTTCATGCACCGGTGAAATGTACTGCTAGAAAATTACAAGCAACAATAACGACAGTTTAGTTAAACTTTTGATGCAGTTACCTTTGTCAAGAAACATTCCTCTCACGTATGCTCTGCAATTTTACGAAATCCATAGTACATAATTAACATATTTAAATAAATTTACTTTCTGTACATGTCACACACGGCATGTCTGATGGCAATCGTTGAAATTGTCAATAATCACACCAGGCTATTGTGCTTTTGCCTGGGTTTGCTAACTTGTTTCTGGCTTTCGAATAAAACAATGAATCCAGTTTGCAGCAACAATACTTATATTCAATGCTGTAGATTGTAGATGCTCGCTATAAAGAATATAGCCAAGTTAAAATTAATTGCAACAAAAAGGTCCACCGCCTCTCGAAATTTGTAGCACAAGATGCAATTTGCTTACAAAACGTATCGGCATGATGAGTTATGAACTTGTGGTGCTTAGGAATACGCTATTAATGATACTTAGGGAAATAGCCGATTATTTACCTAAATAACAAACGTAAAGAAGCCCAAATATATTAAATTAAATGGGTTAGAGGCAAAGCAATATGGAGAACTGTGAATTTTAATGATATCATTGGACGTCGCAGGTTGTTAGCCTCTAAATTCCAATTAGCAGCTCTTGCGCGGAATGTAGTATAGTGTTTACAAAGATACGACGTCAGCGAAATCCGAAAGATAACTCTACATTAGAGTATGGTCGGGAAAGCCTGTAACACTTGGGACATGTTATAGTCGCCACAATTTATAGAGATTACGGTAATTCAGAATGGCAACTCTGAACCTGGAAAGTTGGGGAAATTGGTTGTGAGCCAGGGTAATTCAGGGAACATTGGATATTCAGACGAAATATCAGAGAAGAATGCAATTAATCCAAGAAAGTCAGGGAAATAATGGTCCTACGAGAAATGTTGCTGTGATAGTAGAAAAAAACAAATTTTAAATAACTAAAACAAAGAAAAAATCCTTTAGTTGGTATCTAAGCGTTGAAAGTCTGGAAAATCATTGAAGATTGGTCAGAGTAGGTCAGGGGAACTAAGATTACAATTAAACACATTACAATTAAATTGTGAGATCAAGCCAAAAGCTCCTCTCAAGTCCGGCATCTAAGTCACCATCGACAACGCGCCTCCACTAAACGCGCTATGGCCGGCCCAGCAAAAGTCAATGCGCCGGTGCCCATAAATAAAGTGACAACCCAAAACAAACAGTGCGCGGTGCGATCAATCCACTATTTAGTGCCTCCGAAAATTCCACCGCGATCGCTGCACATTTAATAGTTACACGGGGGACCGCACACAAATACGCAACCGGCGCGCACAAGCTCACCCATACATACACGCAGATACGTAACAGAGATACGCGGTACGACGACGAAAATCTGGTCGAAACAATCGCGATATGATGATGGTTGTGGCGCCACTGCGGACAGCGGCGAAAGTAATCCGACACCGGTTCGCGTGCCGCTGTAAATCAGCGGGTGATGCGTTCCGTTCTCCGCGCGCGCGTGTGTGCGTGTACGTGTTTGCCGCCGCGGGCGGTTTTGTTGTACGTAATACCCTTGTCCACTACGGCGGCGGTCTCTTTCTGTGTGTGCGAGATCGGCGCGTTTATCGCTGGCTGTAGCCTGTGTCTGTATGTGTGTGTGTGTTTGTCGGCGTGTTCGAGACTCTTTCTCCTCTGATGGTGGCGCGAGTAGCGAGGATATTTCGACGCACATGAATGAATGAACGGACGCGGTGTGCCGCGGTTTGTGTCTTTCTTTTTCGGACGGGAAGTATCGGCAAGATCGTTCCGATCATCTGGGTTAGCGTTACGGTGTCGTTTTACTACCAAACGCACCTGTTACTACTATACGAAGATCATTCAGCAGAAACGATTGTAAGCGTGGAGGACATCGAAGCGAAAGATTCTTTTTAAACGTGATTTATTTTGCGATAGTTTTCTGGTTAACATTACCTTTTATAAACATTTTGGCAAGAACTTCTTCAACATGCGCCTTCGTTTTATTAAAAGAACCGATTGTGTTAGTCTACACTTGATTGACGATTATTGTACCAAGTAATTAACTACTAGTTGGGGGGCATGGGTTGTGTAAGCAGAAATGAGAAAAAACTATGTTTATCAAATTGAAACCTGTTGAGCAACGGAAAAGATCTAACATAGAGCAGCGATTCAATATTTGTTTCTCAAAAAGAAAACGAATTATCCAATTAAACTGAAACTCAGCGAAATTTATGGGGCTCTGCATCTTCGTTATTGACCGTAAAATATTGGACAACTGAATTTAAACGCGGTCGTACAAGTATTTTGCAGGTCATCCAAATGAGGTCACCACATCAGAAATGATTGAAAAAGTTCGCGATATGGTAATGAATGATCGGAAATTGAAAGTGCGTGAGATTGCTAAGGCCGCAGATATCTCACAAAGGAAGCAAGCTCTTACACGAGATGGGTGCCACCAAAGCAACTTGATGGGCCAACAAGATCATTGCAACAGAGTTTTGGGATGTACTCGGCATAATCAACGTTGATATTGGATCGTTTCAACAATGCTGTGAATGAAAAACATCCGCATTTGGCCAAGAAAAGAACTCTGTTGTGTCGTCGCCATGGCAAGATTCCATGAGTCAGGATACGAATTGCTTCCGGTTAAGTTTATCGATTTCAATGGAGACTATGTTGAAAAATAAAATAATTTTGCCCATCAAAATGTCTTTTTCTTGCCAAGGCCATTTAATATTGCTCATATTTTTGGACTTTGTTATTTCCATTAGCAAATGCTTCTGAAGGCATTGTGGAAATATTAAAGTTGCTAATTTATTCTGAATAAAGTCGATATTACCAAGAATATCAATTTCGCTTTTTTTGAAAAGTCGCAACTAGAAAAGAACACGTTAGTACGTAGTCTCTTGTAACATTCTTGTTCAAAGAACAAGTTTGGCAAACGCAATTCATCCAATCATCCTTTGGGCTGGACCCCTTAAACGTCTTGTCTTAATAAATCTACCACAACGAGAACGGTGAATATTTTACAATATCTCAAATAGGATCGATCATATTTGATAAATAATACCATTTTTATCGCTTTTTCTTAGAAATATATACAATTTTCAAATATTATTCTAAATAACTAGACCACGGAAAGAACCGGATTTCGTTCGTATTTAATTCAAACATGTCATCCAACATCACCAGTTGCCTTTCGTAAATAACGCACGTAATCTTTCCGAACGCCATAAGCGATTAGGCAAACATATAAATTGTTATAGTGTCTGTGCCGATACCCGGCCCGAACTTCGATGAAAAATGACTCTAGACTGTCAACGGACACGGAATAATTTTATTCTATCAACGCACGCCCGCCCGCACATTTTGACGTGTGCGTGCGAAATATCTGACACGCGGTCGGAAAACAGTTGAAAAGCGTTGTCGACACATATACAAAAAGAAAGGACTTCGAAAAACACACATCCGATACGATCCGGTGGGTCGCCGAAAACGGAAAAAGAACTATGTTGTGTGTTATTTACATTTTATGTGTTGTAGGTGTGCTATTAGAACGACCTCCACGCCAACTTATGCGTATACGACTAGTTATTTTTTTTTTCTTTGTATAATTTTGAATTTAATAATGTCTATAGCTTAATTTCCTTCTAATGGGAGTACAGTCTTGTAGTGGTTTTGGAGGTTTTAGCTTGATTTTGGCAGTAAATAAAATCATGTTTTGGTGTAACATAAGCAGTAACGTAAGCATATTGCGCTTTTATCAGAAAACTTCTTCATTAAAATCTTCATGTTCTTCCGTGTTGGAGACTTTTTCAAAGTTGCAAACGGGAGTATTTAAAGTTCGGATTCAGTTTCTAACCGTCGAAGAAGATTTTGTCTACGATTTAGAGGAGAATCTAAATCGGAGATGTTGAACGTTTACTTTCTATTTAGAGAAAGTAAGTGTACAACAAATAAATAATTTTTTCTTCGAGTATCTTCATAATTTGATAACAACTCTGTTATTCGACAGTGGCTCCTTTGTGGTTCTCAAAAAGTTTGGCAAATATTGTGCGCAAGATCTTGCAACCAATAAAACTTAAACGAGATAAAGCCAATGTTTAGATGTAACTTAAACTTCTTTATGGCAAGTTGGACTAATTTTTGGCAAACTTAAGATAACGTCTACATTTCACTAGGTATAATTTTGAAAAAAAGCAAACGAAAGAACCACGCCATATACAAAAAGTCCAGTTATCTTTGCATTGTAGATGAATCCGACAGCATTGCTTGAGTTGTTCATTGTTCGATTCGGCAGCTTTACATGATCAGAGCTTTCTTTGGGTTAGTCGCAAGCTATTTTAAGCATTTTCATCAACCACTGCTGGCGATTCCCAGTCTTCCGCAGTTTTTCATGCTCTCGCTTCGATATAATTATCGTATTCCCATTGGTTTGATGGGACGTTTAAGCCAACCAATACTTGGTCCCATCTACCCTCTAACAACAGGATATACGTTCTTAGATCAAAAACGAGAGGCCAATTCACAAAATATTAAATAACGCAATTTTTTCAAAATACTCGTTACCGTCTTTACATTAAAGTTAGCGCCGATTATACATTATGCCGTGCAGATCTTCAAGGTAGATTGACGTCTGACGCAAACACAGAAAATGAGTAAATGGTTTGCGTAATAACAGGCTATTGAATTTTTTCATCCTTTTCTTCCACTTTGCGCCCTCGCACGCGCGGTATTAATGACTTTCATGTTGCCATTACGTACAATGCGAAATATGCCATCACCTTATACACAACACGTTAATATTTGATTAATTTAAGAATGTTATCGGGGCGGAATTCTACATATTCATACATAATAAATATTAGGAAACAATGAGGCAGGCGGCCGCGACGGTGAAAACGCAAACAACCGAAACTCGAACAATCGCATGACGAATTTCGTAGAACCGGCCTACTCAGATCTAATCGCCGTGCCTCCTATACAGTAATAGCAGTATAATGCTGAAAGTACTAATTTGAATAACGCTAGATTCAGAATGTAAGTACACATTATATATACGTAGGTATACTTTATTTTCTTTCTCTAATTTTGCTTCTTGTGTGTTTTTTCGATTGGTTTCTATTTGTTTCTTCTACTGGATGTAGTATTGTACAATGCGAGACAATTAAAATGTCCGGTTTACACACTACCTCTAACTCTACTTCTTTAAATAGGACATGCACCCTAATGAAGTTTTTAGCCAAGACGTCAGCAGCTAACGGCGAAGTAGCAGATCTTAGTATCTACGAAGCAGAAGTTTTATGTGTCCCCTCTTACCAATGTATGCCATAATTCACACACGTTGTCATAGTAACTCTTAGGTGTCACAATACGCCTACCCTACTATTGCTAGTCTGAAATTCGGGCATAGTTGCTTCCCTTTTCTATTTACACAAATTAAAGATTTTGGATTCTCCAGCTTGCACATGTGGATACGAGGTGGGCGATTCAAATCACCTTGTTTTAGCATGCCGCGTCCATTGTTTGAGAATCTTATAGCACTTAAAGTAGCATTATCCACTTCCTTCCAGTCCTTCTTATTGAGTTTCTCTTGATTTGACGAATTACAATTTGATGTGTGAAGTTTCTACAACATTGGTGCTTTGTAATTATAATGTGGGTGATGGGCTTCGAACCCTCAGATGGCATAAACGCCATTGATCGTTGAGGCTTAGATAGATCTATTTGTAACAACTTTGATCCCTTAATGCCATTAAAAACGAAAAAAAAAAATCACAGATAATTGAATTTTAGAACAATAAGGCCGACGTAAGAAGAACTGTTTAAATCGAACTAGATTTTGTTAATATACCGAACGGTCAATATAAAAACTACGCATTAGGATGTAACTTAACCGGACATTTTTATTACATCGCATTGTATAAGTGCATGTATCAATCTAAAATTCTTCTTCTTTCTTTAATTTCGCTGGAAGTCTTTTCCCCATTCGCTTCTGTTTATTTCTCTTCGTAAATTAAGTTTAAGTGTGCTACTATTCTATACATATGTATCTGCTGCATACACGTTTGTCCGTTATGTTAATTTCGCCGCGCCGGCACGCATCAGCACGCCAAGCGAAATTACTATTAAGTGCGCTACGCGGTGGTTGTACGCTCATTTAAGTATGGGTGCGTATGTAACATGTATGTGGATGTGTGTACGTATGGGTTTCATCGGCTCGGTAATTAAATATACAGTTTTAGCCAGCGAATGTTTATTTTTCGAATTAGCAAGCCGCCTTTCGTTCCATCCAGATTGGTCGGACACACTTCGCCGTACGCCATGTTGTCTTCTTTTTATTATTTCGTTTCTCTTCTCTCTTTTTTTTCTTCTTTCGTTCGGTTAGTGACGATGAATTGATTATATTTTTACGGGTCGAATTGTAGGCGTCTATTTGACGTGATGAACCTATCCGCTATATGCAGATGGGTATGGACATTAGCAATTATAACTTTTGAATATATTTATTCCCGATTGTACAAATTAGAAGGTGGAAGTTGGGCCTTCACACTCGAATAGAATCATTGCTGGCAGTTTCTTCAGACGATTTCTAAAGACTTTCTAAGGACAGTCGAATGGAGCCAGCGACCAACGCATTTTTAGCTGATAGTTGGATTTATAATGTTTGTATTGATGGTTTGCCGATAGCTCCACCAAATATCAAATTTTGTCCATCTGCTTTCAACGTTAGTGGATGGTAAGTGGTCAATTGATTGTCAAATGTAAGTTTGATTATTATTATTGTGGATTCTTCATGTTGACGGGTCATCCTAAATCAATAAATCCATCGTAAAACCATCAATCAACCGTGCTGGACAACAAATAAAGATTCAACCGTCAGATCATCAATTGTAACCAATATAAAAAAAAAGAAAAAAATATGATCTAATTGTACCACAACCACTGTAATTTTAGCTCCTTTTCTTCAAGTTGCATAAATCTTTTTATATCTAAAATACTTATGTCTGCACCATGACACGAAGTACATAAACTAGAAAATAATCTATTCGGAAGGCCTAATTGATGAGACGCGTTTCACCATTCAACACCCATTTCGTGTATATATACACAGCACATAGATACATACGTTCCTGTTCAACACGCACCAAACGACTTAGAGAGAAGACTAGCCTGCTTACAATTTACAGAGTTACTTACTTAACAATCGAGAGTTAACAACGTCTCAATTGTGCCGGAGATATTGTCGTAAATGTAACACAAAAGAGAGAAATAAAATATCTAACCGCTTTTTTCTTTTGTGTATTGTGCATAGGATCGTATAGAGCAAGCAGCGACGGCAGTACGAACATGTAGTGCCATTCATGTACGAGATGAGACGTAAAAGCAACGCCGTACCACCTATGAGTCGAAGAAAGAACTCCTTACTTAGAGTCATTATTAAAAAGCACTCTAATGGATTCCGTAAATACATCACATGGTCAATATTGAATTCCTGTATAATGGTATTAACATAAGTCCTTTACAATTCAAATGGCCCGATGGTCTTGTATTTCTTGTCTTTCTTCTTCTTCATCATCGTCATTGCCACCTTCTTCGCTTAACAACGCTGCAGGAGTTGGTTCTCTAGTTGGTAGCCATTAAACGACGACGGCGACATTTATGCATGAATGCATGAGTTATGAAATACGAAAAATAACTAATACCACTCACAAATGGAAATGGGATAGCTGCGATCCCAGGGCCAACTGTTTCGTGCATATGTACGCTTGATTACATTATAACATGGGTTTCGTTAACTTTGCACTTAATAGAAGCCTTTCATTAGTCCCCGTTTTCTAATTACCAATTCGCCTAATCTGCAGCGAATTGTGGGTTTGCTTTAATCTTAGAAGATAATTACTTCATAGAGAAAGCTTTGTAGGTTATCGAAGAATTGCGGTAATTAAGATATTAGCGCCACTAAGCTTGCGTAATATAAATAAATTGTATTTGCTTAACTTTGCAACCATCAACGTCATCTGCACACAATGGTTTCCATCTTGAGACGTGTAGAAGAATTTGTTAGAGATACAGTATCATGCAACTGAATGTGTTTGATGCGTTAAATTGAAATGTCAGTTTTATGTGAAGGATTTAATTAAATTATTAATACCAGGTATGCGGAAGTATTCTAGCATATATATTCATAGGAACTATACCGTATAATGCAAAGCAATTTGCATCTTAATGCAAATTTAACGTTATTCAGCCTAGCAATTGTACGCTTAGCTGCGGTAATAAAGCAGTAAAACTGCCTGTGAGGTTCTCGATGGAACAAAAAGGTGATTTAGGAGCCCATACGTGGCTTAAGATTTTCATGTCTTTTGACGTCAATGCAATCATCTGTATGGAGTGAAAGGTTGTCTATGATATTACAGCTGCTTTATAACAGCTTACGTACGTCTATTACCGATCGAATCGGATTTTGGGAAAAATTTGTTTTCTCGTATTCGTCGGAATTATTCACGGTAAACGCACAACAAAGAGAGAATATCCACGGGCATGTCCCTGCCTACCCGGCGTCATCAGCGTGGTTCCGAGAGTATTTTTTAACTCTACCCTGTGTTGTTGTTGCCTCTCAGTTAACGCAACAACATTTTAAAACGACAAACTGGACATTTCTTGGCGCCTTCTAATGCCAAGAAGCACATACCTGCCGTTTAGAAGGCAGCTGTTCCCTAAACCATCCCTCGGCAGCTCTCTGTCTGCTTAACCACGAGATGATGCGCTACTAATATTCCTCAACTCATTTTAATGATTATGGTTAGTTTGGAAAGTATTTCTCGCTAAAGAAGTTGATAAATAATGTGCTCAATAGATGATCTGTTAGGTTTTAAATTATGCAAAGAATATAAACTAAAAAACACCATATACATACCTATATCTTTAACATAACGCTAAAATATCTTCCTTATTGTATTGATGGAATTATTCACGGCAAACGCACCACAAGGAGAGAATATCCACGGACATGTTCCTGCCTACCCGGCGTCATCAGCGTGGTTCCGAGAGTATTTTTTAACTTTACCCTGTTTCGTTGTTGCTTCACAGTTAATGCTACAACGTTTCAAAACGACAAACTGGACATTTCTTGCGCCTTCTAATGCCAAGAAACACATACCTGCCGTTTAGAAGGCAGCTGTTCCCTAAACCATCCCTCGGCAGCTCTCTGACCGCTTAACCACGGGATGATTTCCAATTTTCAAATTAATTTTCGCGAAACGTATTTATTTTTAATTTAGCCTGCCGAAAGAGTGTCTAGGAGACACTGTCAGACTTGCGGATCGTCTTAATTTAGCAAAAATTATTTTTCTCCTATTTACAACATTACAACAAGGTATTTCACGAAACTCTTTAGTTTGAAATTTTAACGGTGTTATTATGAATGCGACTTTGTTGTAGGTAGTTATAGCATCGGACTTACCGATTTAATATTTTGGCCTACGAAACGTTTCCGGTTGAACCGGAAGTGGTTATCAACTGTCTTATTTTAAATACAGTGGATCATGTTGAAATTTTAGCGATCGTTATCGCTATTAATTTTTTTACAGGGTGTTCATGAACTCTTTCCAAAGGAAGATATTTAATTGAAAAAGCTCCTGCTTTTCAAGTGCACCTTGCTATTTGCTTAGACTGTTAAATTAACGCGCAAAGAGTTATTTATTTCAAAGCGCATTCACCCAAAATTTGTCAAGGGCGTTTAAAAAAGAAACTTTGGAACTTGCAAATAACAGAATAAAATTAAATATTGCCGCATTGGTATTGTTGACATGCCTTCTCCATTAAAGATATTTTAGGATCTAGAGCATGCTTATGAGCTACATGACAAGGATTGCTTTTCTGTGAGCATTTCACATCAGAAGTGTTTGTCAATAGACCCCAAAGCAGATTGCATCGATTGCACATGTTTTGGGCGACTTCGTAAATAGATTGGCTTGTTCCTTTCCATTAGAACAAAAACTACCTGCGACGTAATTTTTTTAATATCTTGAGTCGTTCATTATATATTTATCAACCTTCCTTTATTGTAATACGAAGTAACCTTGCAATAATAGATGCAATATTATTATTTTGTGCGAAAGGTTAGATGGAGAACCGTAGCTTTGCTGAACTTTGCGCGTCGTGTTATGTTAAGGAAATTTTTGTAATACTCTCGGGAAAAAAAAAGTAAATATTAACAGCAAGTAATAATGCATTTATTTTACTTGAAAGTAACGTACGATGGAAGTAAAATACGCCGCACAGTATTCAACGAAACGAAGACCGGGCAGAAATAAAATACTTTCAAAAGAAATATATTTTTAAATATTCCCCCGGATTTCTTTCAATATATCACGCCGCAATTCGAGCCCAGGCACAGCCTTTACGATAAAAATAAGGGTCAGAATACCCTAGGAAACCGGTTCTTGGCCATAAATATATACAGCAGATATACAGTAAACCATAAATTTTGCATGTATTTGTTTAGTTCTGCTCTCGAGATTTTACTTTTGTCTTCGCTCTACCTGCTCGTCGGTCCCTTAAGCTCGGCGCAGCGCCTCCAACCGGAGAACCATCGGAAAGAGAAGCCTTTTTTCTAATAACATATTTTACTTTTAAAAGTTTAGTTTACGGATGGAACGACGCTTCTAAAAACAACCCTCAAAAGTCGAAGAGCGGCTCGGTTGGGCGTTCGAAGGGACGGGAGGAGGCAGGGGTAGGATGGTAGACGTGGTATTTACCTTCGAGGGCATCGGAGAGAATGGCGACGTTGTGCTAAATATGTTTTATAACGCTTTTCCCGTGAAAAAGACGCAGCGTTTCGTACGAAGTTTGTAATAGGGGGAGTTATGTTGATGTTTTTAACTTTAATAGCGTCGTCTCTTCGGGTGGGTAGTATTATATTTAAGGTGTAAGAGATTGTTGGCAGATTGTCCGCAAAATGCGGAATTTATGTTCGAATATGAGTATATACAATTCATACAATTCTATATAAGTACCTTAGAACTAAAGAAGAGTATCTCCGTTATTTACTGTTTAGAGAAAACAAGTTTTAAAATGAAAGATCCAAAGGCAAACAATCCAATTTAGTTTTTGTATTTATTTATCTTTTTTTATTACAACTATCAATACATGCTGTATCTGATGAAAATTAAGGGGGGCAAAAAAACAAGAGCAAAGGTAAAAAAAGCATGTATTGTAACTCCATCTTCCACTTCCTGATTGGATATTCTAAGGCTTTTGTACAAATCGCGAAACTGGAGAGGTATTCAGTCACATCACTTCAATAGGTGCTGGTGTCTCTTCACGTTTATACCTTTGGAAATTTTACGGATAGCAGACAACTCGTGCGGGAGAACTTCCTCGAAAATCTATCCAAATCAACATTGTTAAATTCTTTATGGGTATATAAGGTTGGGTATGGGCTTGAGGACGCACTTCTAGCCATGCTGATAAAATAAGAAAACGATCTTTCTCTGTATTGATTTGTCGACCGGGTAAACGTTTACTCATAAAGCCGTGTAGCTCTGGTGATCTCTGGTTGGCAACAGAGTAACGGGCGTGGCGTGACGCCGACTGCATTATGGCCGGTTGAGAAATTCTTTGGATACACCGTAAGGCCAAGAGCTCATTACCTGAACCCTAAGACCTGGAATTAGCTGTTGTGGTTTGGCTCAATACCAGGTTTCTGGACGTGCCGATTGTTCCTCGCCGTCGGCTCTATTTCCGTCGACAGCGACGATCTAAGCCACGAAGGTCGATAGTTGTCGCACTTGGGCAGCCTAGGCTCCAAAGGATCTATAGTTGTCGCCTTGCGCGGCCTAAGCCTTGGCGGGCAAGATGCGAAGTAGGTTCCGAGAGATCGGTACCGATCAAAGGTTGAGAAGGGAACTTCTTTAACATGGGGGCATGAGGGTCTCCTTCCACTGAATATTCGGACTCGTGCAAGCAGTACCTAGTTGGACTGAGTAAATTGGCTTCACATTTCTATGGCTCCAGTTGCTCTTATGAACTGTTATCAATCCCATAGTGTGGTTTTTTCAAGGTTTGGTCAAGGAGGGACAATCATTCAGGAAATAGAAATAATTTACAATCATTGTAATATTGCGATTTTGGCTTGGGCAGTTGTCCGATCAAATGATTAATAGAATTCTTCAAAACTTCGTTTGTCCATTTTAGTAAGGCTGATGGTATTTCATGCTCCCTTCTGCCGGCATCAGGCACTTTTGCAAATCTAACATAACAACACTAGGTTTGTCTGCGGAGGTTACTTTCTTCTTTTCCTTGCTGCTATAGCGAGTTTTGACATCTCTTAAGTGACATTTAATTTTCTCTTCAATTGATGTTCTTTCTCTTTCTGACTCAAGGATAATTTAAATCCTGCATTGAGCTCAGTTATCAAAACATAACGATATAACCATATAAAACTAGTTTGTAGAAAATTATCCAAAAATCTAAAGAGGAAAAACCATTAACACGAGATGAAGCTTTCGTCAAGCTTTGCTCGGGTACTTAAAAAAAGCACATAAAAGACGTAAAAGCCACGTTAAAATCGATTTACATTGAAAAAGACAACAAATCCAGAAAGAAAAAAACACTGGTAAACGTGTCGTTCGCAGAGTATTTTAAAAGGCAGATTTCCCATTACCTTGCATGGACAATTCTTTGAGACGAATTTCCATTTTTTTCCGTTTGGCCATGTTCCACATCCATGGAATGTCTTGATTGATTTTTAATTGAATTTATTTAAAGTTTTAGCCGTTCACAACCCAAAAGAGATGTGTTATAGTTACTAAATCTTGTTTCATAATTATTGGATTTAACCTTAGGCTCATTGCGTTTTACATACATTATGACTTCTGAAATCTATCGGCTTCATTGTTTCATGTTGTGCCAAAAGCAAGAGAAAATGGCAAGGTCGCATTACATTTCTCATGTACGCTTTTGCTGTATGAAAACCATTTATGCAAAATTGACGCACCTTACTTTGTTGAAAATATTTATCAGCAGTGGGAATTAGTTGATTTAGAATCTACGTGTTCCGCAATTATTTCATCTTCCGGTATATTTTTAAAGTACAATAATAATCGAAAGAGCCGTTTTATATTGTCGTACATTAACAACGATATCTAACATGATACACATTACACGAAGGCCAATGGAAATATTTATATGTATAAACACAATAATTTATGCTAGAATTAAATATAACACGTATGCTACGAATGTATATGCGCGTTTTTCAGCGTATTCCATCCAGCAAAACCTGTTATTGCGGCGCTTATCTGCAATATTTTCCGGGATATAAAATTCGTGAGATATCGACTATTCTATTCTGAATGACATGCACTCCACGTTACGTACGCCGTTATTAGTTTCGTAGTAATTGATATGTTTATATAATAACGTGCTAGTTTTCATTAAATTGAGGAAAAATACTCGGAGCTAACTCGGCGGTGATTTATACATTTTATACGCACTTGCAGCAAACATAATACATGGGATTGCAGCCGGTTACCTACTACGTACCTTTCTGCCCGAGAGAGCTTGTAAAGTGTTGGAATGTTAAATGCTTATTGGATTACTTATTTGCGATAAATAGATAAATTGAAAATCCGTTTTCTATAATGATGTAAACGCTGTAATTGATCGTTCTTAGCGCTCGGTTAACGATAATATTGTGCTTGATGGTTCTTGTTTTCATAATTATGTCTTTTACTATTTCTCATAGTAAATATAACTTTTCTTTTTGTTCTAGGTGAGTGTCTTTTCGTATTCATCACGTTTGGTTAATCTGCAAACGGGAGATTCTGTCGGCGGAACTTGGTAAAGCTATTTATTGAAGACATAGTTAATAATCACATTAAGTATTACAAAATCCATGTATCTGAGCATAGTTATACAGGGTATTTCCCGAAACTCGTTAGTTCGAAGTTTTAATGAGCGGAACTCTGGAAATTTTGGAATAGGTACAGCATTATTAATTTAAAATATTTTTCAGCTACGACACGCTTCCGGTTGAATCGGAAGTGGATACTTTTTATCTGCTTAACATCGCACGTGAATAATTTCTGCTGGGGCACCTTTCGCCGTTCTCGAGATATTTACGATCATGTTGAAATTTTAGCATTTGCACCGCTCTGGTTGAAATTAAATATTTGAGAATGTCATGAAGATAAAGCTATTTACTTTTGTGGAACGAAATGGAAGGTTAGGCGCACCAAGCCTTATCGTTAATGTTATTAAATTTTATACAGGGTATTTAAAAATATAGATATTTTTAAGCAAATGGACAGTGATATCTTCTATTATACTATTGGATTGAAAAAGAAATAATAATCATAATTTCGTGTTGTACTTATTTTTAATAGCTTTCAACATATTAATGATTCTCTCGTTAAACTGCGTATAATGGGTGCGTGGGTTCATATTTCGTTGCTCCACAACCCAGGCAACGACAATACCGTTTCTTTTTTGGTCTTCAGCGTATCTTTTGGAAGTAGCGTGGCAACAAAATTAAATTAATAAGTAAAACTAGAAACTTCAAGACAATGTCGTGTCATCAAAAAATAGACGAGATTTCATGATAATAACCACGAAACGCTGAAGCCGTAACATTACGCACCGCGGATAGTGAGGACTGAAATTCAGTGTATTTTGACGCATCAAGTCACCAATTACTTTACTTCGCCCTTACCATCTTTTACGGAATACACCTTTAATTGTTGTAAAAATTTCTAATTAGAAATGAAAGAGGAAAGAAGGTTCTGATTTTTACAGAACAATACGTTGAGCAATGTCTCCAACAATACTTCAATTTTCTTCCCATAACATTTCTGCTACTTATGCAACAAGTTAAGCGGTTAATTGATATTAACTTAACGATAAATCCACAAGAAATTATTTTAGAGAAAGGTTGCAGTTAATTTAAAGTAAACCTTCAGAATCTCAAGAGTTCCTCAGGGCTTTGTCTTGGGACCTTTACTGTATTTTGTGTGTATTATTGGTAAACATTAAAATCAGTGAATACAATGAAGGCTAAGGTTAGGATAATAACAGCAATAAAGCATTCTACAACAAATAATTAATTCTGGTATGAAATTTCTAACTACTTTAAAGTTAATTAGATTTTCAAATAGAAGTATATGTATATCCTCCACAATGCAAACTCCATCCTTCATAAATAACATTCTGGATTTGAGAAATTTGATCTCCAAAAAAGAGCTCAAAAAAATCTGAGATATACAGATTATCCAGAATTGGTATTACAACAAGAAGTGCAGTGTTTCCCATTTATATTTGAGATATCTATGATGTGGGAGGAATTTATTTCTATATTTAAGCATTTCAGCATATTTCGCTAAATCTCGGATAACAACCATATCAAATATGCTTCACATGTTCTGTTCATCAAGATCTTGTATATCAACAAACGCAAATTAATTTATGTCACGTGCTTCACTTAAAACCTTTATAATTTTTCTTTACTTGAAGAAAAACAACAAAGTTTACGGCGCACACCTTGCCCTTATTTGAACATGGGCAACATAATAATCTTTTGTTTGAACTTCGTCATATTTATCAACGATAACGAAACTTATAAACTATATCCAGTCTACCGCTTTCTTATCGGGATGGAATTCTGAAAGTTCTGGTCGCCGTTGTTCAAACAAAAAAAAACATATTCTTCACGAGCTCGCGTCAAAATAACCGCCGGACCCCGATTTTTCCCCCTTCTTCTTCTCTTTAATTACGTTATAGTTTATGATGTGTTGGCCGGGCATGTAAGTAACTCGCCCATGACGATCAACTGTTTGTAGTCATTAAGGATAACATTTTTCTTCACGCCAGTGTCGGCCTACTCGCTCTCATTTCATATTTCTTGTGTATATACATGTATTAATGTGTACATATGCGTGAATATATAAGTAGGTCTACGTCTGGGTTAGCATTATTTATATCGCGTTTACGTCAAATTTACTTAAAATTAACGTACGATAGGCTTAACATGTTTATTACGATCGCTGATGGAATTCGTGGTGGTGGTGGTGTTGGCATCGCAAGGAAGGAACTTGTGAATTATATCCGCAATTTAAAATTCCTTTTCGACCATTTTAATGATAATTTATATTTTTTTTTTGTGCAGAATGATGAAAATATTAAGGAAGGCTGAGAATTATGGTGTTGGAAATTCAAATTATTCGAAACTACAGGATGTCCCAACAGAAACTTGGGAACTTAACCACTGAATAAAATTCTTAATTTTTAGGTTATCAGTTTATTAACACCAATACACAGTGAAAACCTTGAAATTATATTTGTCTAAAAGCCTGTCCAAAAGAGATTTTTCCTCAAGTACCTTAAGCAAGCACCAACATCTTGCGTAAATCAGTTGTTAACTACATGATGAAGGAATACGAATAAGCAAAGGCTTGATCCTTTCTGTGAGTCTGTACGTGAAAGATTTATTACTATAGGCAACTCGAATTTTTTCTATTGTTTATTATGTCTGTAAATGTTTAATGTTATTGGCTTTCGGGCTGTTGGGCAATACGAATATTATTATTATCAATTATATTCTTAGTAAAAACGAGATCCACGAATACCAACTTTACCTCTTCCACTTCAATGCTTCTAAGTTTCCTCAGCGATCAATACTTCTCGATTGTTTCAAAGACCCTTTTTAGACCCTACAACGAATACTTCACCTTGTCTTGAAGACCAATTTATTATGGATGGATACCAAACTCTACCAACTATGATCCAGCAAGCACTTACTCTACGCCACTCTAGAAATAACCATAAACGCCACCCCATCAAAATTCGTACCCCTTGTTTCTTCACACCGAAACGACAATCTCCACATCATTCCGCACATCATCATTCCTATCTCGCTCTAAAGAGCAGGTGTCGAGCCTCAGACCGTTACCGTAACATCTCGGCACGTAACTCCGGAGGGCTCCGTCGTAGCTCCTTCCAAACGACGATCTCGTCGAGGGTGGCTATGGTGGCGCGGCGGTTTTGATTAGCGCTTTTACGACGAGCTTCTATCACCTTCCTTCTCTTTCGGGCGCATCTTTCCTTGTCGGTCCCGCTCGGTCGGTGTTGTTATTTGTTGATGATCGCATCATTAGGAGGCAGGCAGGTAGATAGGTGTATAGGCGGCAGGTATTGGATAGATGTCGCTGACGCTCGTTGCCGGTAGGTTTGTCGCAGGCATCGGAATGAATAAAATTCTTGTCGCGTTCCGTTGAATGTACCTACGGAGCCCCGTCTCACGGCTGAACGCCAACAATGACCGTCTTTAACCATGTAAAGTCGCTGCCGCTCGATTTTATGTGCGTTTGACACTTGATAATGGCGCTTTTATTGTCGTTGATAACGCGCGGCGAAACGTCGATTTCAAGCCGGCGTGGAGGGGATACAAGAGATCCTTTCGCTGTAAGAGAGGGCTCCGATAAGACGGTACAGCCAAGTAGATTTTATTGAGAAGGTTAGTTTGTTGACCTTAGAACGAAACGACTACAGGTTACGTAAGTGTAAATATTCTATGGTCTTTTTAACTTCTTCATAGAGTAACGACAGATCGAATTTGGTACCTTGTTTTCTAACGTGTTTTGTTATGGGGAATACCATCTGAGGTCATCTTTTCTAGGTATCGAAGAATCAATGCAAACAATTAAATCGATTTTATCCATGTTTTAGCCAAATGAGCTTGAATGCAAGACTATGTTGGATATCCTGTTTTACAGGCAGAACTTCTTCGTAAATTACTAGAACTTGTCAAGTTCTAGTCTCAGCAGGAACCATATTTGAATTCTGTCTTCTTAGTGTTCCTTGTATTAGTAATTCCTGTCTTCGCAATTAATATTTCTCATTCAAGGTTGATATTGGACAAACGTCACCTTGAAAGCTGTAAGTTTCATGCTGCAGCGTTTCACCTTCGAACAACGCGTACAAATTGTGCAAACTTATTACGAAAATGCGCGTTCTATTACGACCACTATCATCGACTTTGTTGTGTTGTTTTTGTTCGAAATCATCTGCCCAGCGACGCACCAATTAGGAGTCTAATTACAAAATTTGAACGGACTAGTTCTGTTCTTGATATCAAGGGACCATTATGGCAACATAATGTTCGTTCAGCTGAAAATATCGCTAGAGCAAATGAAGGTGTGACCGAAAGTCCGAAGATCTCAATTCAAATAGCCATTTCAAAATCGTCCTTGCAACAAATTGGGACCTTCATCTGCCTGCATACAAGATTCAATTGATCCAAGAACTGTAGCTTATTGACTATCTAAACTTCCGCGTGTTTGCCAATTGAATTTTAGAGCAGAGTGCAGTTGATAACGAATTTTGTAAAAGAATCATATTCAGCGACAGAGCCCATCGTCAAGTTTCTGTTGAGAAACGTATCTCAAACAAGTCCAATCCAACAAACCATTTTTTCAAATTATTTTTATCTGTTTTTAAGAACAGCTTGGTGACAACTTCATAGCTTTGTCCTTTCCCCAGTTTCAATTTGTTCTTTGTTATCTCGTACTCAAATTAAAACAATATCCCAATTTTTCCCCAATTCTCCGACCACATCCGATATTGTCGATTATGAGGACAAACCGTAAGTTGAATTATCAAGATTTTTCAATTTTATTCATAATTCTGCACATCTGCAGCTTTTGCGGAAGTTTTTGGGAAAATAATCTTTTGTTATTGGTGAACGTGATGGAGTTCTTCGAAAACTTCTTGCTTCTTTATTGTACTTGATCTTGATGAACCATTCAATTCACATGTTGAATAAACCATAACAATTCTTTTCTTCGTTGCTTCTATAAATTTAATGGATTTTTCTCAACGTGAGAGTGCTAATACATTATAGATGTTATTAACTCTTTTAGCAACTCCTCAAGGATATCATCTACACTTGCATCTGCAAGACTTTGTAAGTGCGCTCAAGTCCGGTTAATTAAATGTGTACAAGAATCTCGTGTAGTTATTGTTTATTTATTTTTTTTTATATCTACAATTTGCTTTAAGCATAGATCAAAGATGACAGGTCACTTTCATTTTTTTTTTATAAAAAAATTGTTTTGTTTTAACATAAAGTGCTCAAAATGCCAATAAATCTTTACGCTGCTGAAGAAATAAATCAATTAAACAGGATTTTATTGATGTTATGATGAATTTTAATAATCGCCAACGAGAATCGTTCATCATCATTCAACGCATACAAAATTCCAGAGCATGTTTCGAATTTCTTCAGTAAGCTTAAGAAACTGCTTCTCTCGCTCATTCCGACCATAAAGAATATAAAATTATAAATACACAAGCATACCTCGACATACATACCTACATATGTGTAATTCTGCCTGTTTCAACGTTTAACCTTTAAAAATAATAACAATATCCCAGCAATTAGGCGTGTCCCGGCTGCAAACTGCATACTTTTATATTTAAATTGAAAATCTATGCTAATCAAAGTGTACGTACGTACTGTGGGTAATCAGTTTTACATACATTATAATCGTTAACATAATACAGCTTGCCTGATCTCTTTTTTTCGTTGACGATTGTGACGATTCGCGAACGCTAGACGGACAACAATAAGGTTTTGGCTGTTAGAGGATTAGCGGCGTGGAATTGAATGGCGTGTGGTTGTCGTGAACTAGCGAGTTTCTTCG
Organism: Marronus borbonicus; assembly: GCA_902655005.2. Classification (NCBI taxonomy): domain Eukaryota; kingdom Metazoa; phylum Arthropoda; class Insecta; order Coleoptera; family Scarabaeidae; genus Marronus; species Marronus borbonicus. Next base: position 2,741,056 of record LR737398.1, on the reverse strand, counting down.
CTCAAGGAATTGTTAAGGACGGTAATTCTGTATGCGCAATTAAAGAATAGGAGATTATGGGATTTACAAATAGAAAATAATAATGCGACATTGTTATAGAGATTGCAACAAAGTAATTGCGTAATATGCACAAAAAAAAAACATGGAGTAAGGTTAATGGTAAATAATGGCAGCACGGTCTGCGTAGTGTTGTAGCGGCTTATTCGACATCCACCTGATTCTTGCTAACATATCAAAATTTTGTATCTAATTGCATCAATATAGTTCCAGAAACTCCAAATTGTGTCGAAAACAAAATTATATTTGCTTTCCGTTAATATAACCGCCTTTGGCGTGTTTATTGTTGCTTTATAAATCCGAGGCATTTCTTCCAATGGTCTGTCTAGGTAATTGTTATCATCTCCACACTAGCATCTTTGGCTATGTTCTTCGTAATCCTCCGTTTAAATATCCCCATATCAGCTGTATAGACTTGCAATCCGAACTATGTTGTGGTCACTCCATTAATATAAGAATACCCGCTCGAGTTTGTTCCTCAAAGGGTTTCTTAATTATTTTTGCAACAACACTTGTAAAATGTTCAAAGAGATGTTCTTCATCAATGTTGCGTTGATCTCTGTAATATAATAATTTTGGTAATATGTTCTCTCATTGATTTTACAATCCGATAACGAACACCCGATCGACGCCACGTTGTGAACTGAATATATAGCTCAAAATTTGATTCATTCGGACCATACCAATGTCTCCCTTTGGCCCTGTCTTTTTTTGTTTTGTGGGCCTTCCCTTTTTATGGGCAATCGTTATGTGAGGTTTCCTAGCGGACTAAGTTCTTTTAAACCTACTTTTACTAAGCGGCGTTTCACTGTAGGTACAGCAATTGTGCGATGGCCAAATCCGATCTGCTGTTACTTTGTGATTTTCCACTGCGTTTGCAGCTTTCCTCCTTCTTCTTTTCGTTTCACTGTTTAAACTGAGAAACTACTACTTGCCCTGGAATTTGAAGGTTGCGTACATGGATTTCGTGTAAAGCACAACTTCTGAACTGAAGCTGAAGTGAACAACGAGATGCGTCGTTAAACGAATATTGTGCGATGGCCAAATCCGATCTGCTGTTACTTTGTGATTTTCCACTGCGTTTGCAGTTGTCCTCCTTCTTCTTCTTTTCGTTTCACTGTTTAAACTCAGAAACTACTACTTGCCGTGCAATTTGAAGGTTGCGTACGTTGATTTCGTGTAAAGCACAACTTCTGAACTGAAGCTGAAGCTAAATTTGAAGTGAACAGCAAGATGCGTCGTTAAACAAATATGATTTTTCGGAACTAAGAATAGCTTTCGACAAATAGCATTATTTGACAGTTTTTCCGGTATATTACCACGGAAAGCTGTCAAAAAGTACCATTACGGCACGTTAAACTTAAGGGGAGGGATACAATGCGTATTACTGAAGGAGTACTGGTACTTACAAGTTTCACAATAAGGAAAAAAAATGCTTTTTGAAGCTTTGTTGTTTGTTGTTGTATCTTGTTCAAGTAAATTCTTTCCAAAGAACTAAAATTTAATAATTTCATAGTGATGTACATATGTCGCATACTGTGGATTTAGGACGTAATAACTTGGAGAAATTGCTTCTTTTTTAACAATTTTTTTCAAACTTGCAAACTTGAATTTAAACACATGAAACTCTTTTTTTGTGATTTCTTTGACTCTCGGTGAATTGTAAAAATCTATGATTTTTTTGGTATTTCCAATAATTAAATAGTTGAGGAAGTCCCGCTCCGGTAAGGAATCGAACCTAACATTTCCCGTTTATCGAATAAGGGCGCTAACCATTACAACACGGGGTTTTATGCCAGAAACTACCGCTTTTTAATACCTGATTATTTTTCTGCAACTACATTATTTCGGCAGATGTCAAGCTAGGTTCCTTACCAGGGCAAGCAGCAAAATTCTAACGAAATCACAAATCTTCATAATTCACGTGTATTTACTAAGTAAATCGATCTACAGCTGTCAGTAAATATCACAGGCTGTTCCAGAAATGACTGCGATTGATATTCTTTGTTCTGAAGAAAATAAAGCCTAGCTGCAAATTTAGTTGCTTTTTATTGGAAGATACCGATCTGATTTTTTTTTAAATAATTTGGGAAGGACTGAATTTATGCATGCGAAGAAAGGTATGTTTTTTTCTTCAACAAAAATGGATGTTGGCTTATTTCTAGTTGAATACATCTATTTGGAGTGCGTTTTCGGTACACTCTATATAACAATCATGCATATGCTCTTGGTGTAATCCATAAACGTTTCGAAACTGATTTGCATATTAACGTTTAAATTGTAGTTTCCATCTGCTAACATTAGGAAGGTCATATTACACCGAGTGTTCGATTTGAAATAATTAGTTGAGATTCGTTTCCACTCTTCAATCGAAGCTGCTTTGTAATTGAAACTATTCATTTAGAAGAAGATATTTTAAAATGCTGTCTGAGATACGTCTAGCAGGCTATCGTCATGGATGACCTTGTATTATTTTCGACAACGCGCCCTTCCTCTCTCCCAACGCATTAATAAAATATAAATAATCCCGGGTTTTCCACAGTAATTTTAGTATTCATTAAGTGTTTATCGCTAGCTTCTATTAAAAATCTAATTGCAAACAATTATTTTGCATTTACAGATATTTATCGCCTAACTCGTAATAACGCGTTTTCTATTCAAGAAATTTATTGTTGATTCCGTTGAAATTCATTAATTTCCCCGACGAAGTTATAGGGGTCTCCCGCAAGGTCGTCCTCGCGGACCGACACTGTTCGCGTTGTAATTCTACGCGGGTATTTCGCAGCTTTAACCGCGATCTATATCTAACATTCACGTTTGATATGTACGGTGAATCGTTTAATAGATCATTATTTAAATGCAAATATTAACTAACAAACCATTAGCGCTTAGCATAATTATATAAACAAGCGTTGTTCATACTCGACAGGGCGGCGTATGCGATTATAATTAATGTGAAAATTCCATTCGCACACACATGGCTTTATGTCGTACATAATGCATACGTGGACACACAGTAGGATATTTATTGTATGAGAAACAAATGTAGATGTGCTAGTGAAGTATTTTATTTAATATACATACATGTATGTATATGTGTGTAAGTCGAACCGGTACTGCGTTTCGATTTTCTTCCACTCCTTTCGTTGTACAGCCGGTCATAGCGGATAATATCCTGCGCTCTCGCTAAAAACTCTTGTGCAACAACAAAAGGAAATCATTAGGCAGCGACACACATATTTAAGTCAATTTAAGTCGTGTGACTAAATAGAAATTACATGAAGTAATACTTCTCTGGAACTTGCCTAGTATATGGTATATAACGTGCGAAGATTGCATTGGAAAACGGCTCCTTTATTATTCCACGTTTCATTGGTGTTATTCTAACAGAAATGCTGATGTTACTGTGTAAAGATTATGAAATTTTAGGAAAGATTATTCATATTGTACTTTCACAACGAAACGTATATTGCGTCATCCGGATATGGGAATGCTCCTTTTTATAAATGAGATTCGCAAAGATGATAATTTAGAATTCATATCATCGATTTTTATCAGTAATGAGGGATTTTGTGTTTTTTGCTCCTTGCTTTTACTGTATTTTCTGCCATCTGGGCAATGATCGCGGCCTCTTCGAATCCCCCTTCCCCATATCTAATAGGCCGGGAAGAGGTCGCGCTGTGTTGCTTCTTCCTTTAGGTTATTTGGTCGCCAACACTCGTACCGGTGGGTAGCTTCCTGTTCTCCCTCCTCTTGTCGGCTCTCAGCCTCAGATCCTCCAGTTCTAACTGTTTCTTTATGTCGTCATTCTTGACATACCAGGGGATCGCGTAACGCCTTACCAGCTTTCTGGCGTTCGTTTCAGCCCTTTGGATCCGAATTTCTTCCTCGTAGCTGCTAGCTGGTAAGGCCACTATTGAATAAATCTTCCTCCTCGTTCGTATCGGACGTCCACTCACTTCCCTGATCAGCGGGTAGAATTTGTCCCGCTTTTCTTTAATCTCGGCGTCTTCCTGTGCCAGGTTAGTAATGGCGCTTTTGGGCATTCCGTTTTGAAACTCACCACTTCCGTCTTGTTTCGTCAACCTTCACAATCCATCTTTCTATGAACCGGCTTACGTCTTCCAAGCGCAATTTTCTTGTACAACCCTTCGCGTTCTTTCCGTGGACACCCGTGTTTCTCGGTCCGCAATCGCCTATAGGAGCTCGTTAATGAAGATGTTGAATAAAAACGGGAACAGCGGAGATACATGTGATAATCCTTCCTGCGCCGTCTTCTCGACGGACACGCTTGGGTTGAGGAGGGTTGTGTGGATTTTGCTGGCTAGTAGTATATGCAAGTTTTGTCACCCGTTACGATGTTGATTTTAACGTTTCTCAAAGTTGATTTTTTTTTTAAAGCATTTCCTTGTATCAATTGTGCTTTATTTACGGGAGATTTGCATTTTCTCAGAAAATTCCTTTTTTTTAAAGCTAATTGCAAGCAACTCTTCGGCCGATTTCTGAGGCGCTTCAACAATAAAAAATCTCAAATGTTACACGCTATCGTCGTGTGCTACCTTAGATGGGCAACCTAGGATAAAGTATAAACTCCATTACAACAGCAATAATTCAGCTTCCATTGCTTCCAAATGATTGTCTCTAGTTACTGGTACTGATTTGGTAGTAAAAAGTTCAAGTTTCACTGTAAAAATTAAGCACCTTGAGCTTACTTATAGCGAAGTTTCAGTCAGTCTCATTCTTTGTATTAAACAAAAGTAGCTTTATCAGCATCTCCTTTTTTTAGCTAACCTCTTTAGGGGTAAATTTGAGACTGACTTCTAAAAATACAATAATGGATTTTTTTTCTGAACAACTAAATTAAAAATTTGCCTCTATTTAATTTATCCAAGAGGAGGCAGCAAACAACACAATTCCTCTCCTTCACGTACTCGCAGAAAGCGAGTAGGTGACTTGCAAAGAGACTTATTGTAGGTCTACACGAAGAGACATCCAGATTGGTTGTTATAATACGGAGATGGAGGCCTTAGGTCAAATAAGAGGAGAAAACTGAGAAATTTATCATGTTCAAAGATTCGTGATTATACCCAGCTGCAAATATTGCGATTGGTGGACTATTTAACGTTAATTACATACGAAACGAAATTCTAGAATTTTCTTCGTAAAGAGCTTCTATAAAAAGTATGAACTTAATATACAATACATATGTATAACGTTTCCAGTCATTAAATATAGTACGCCTGTATAAATTTGCATTCTACTTAACCTCGCAAATATTTATTGTTTTCGCTTCGGCTAGATAATCTCAAAGACAACATTGTGTCGCTATTTAGAACATATTTATAATGTTGACAATGGAGCCGTTCTGAAACTAGGAAAATTGCATATTAGATCCTCAGGTTTAGCGTTAAAATATCAAAAGATTACTTTGTTGTTGTTACTGTAATAACTAGGTTTTTTTGCATTTTTAAAAAAATAAGACAAAAAATAAGATAAATAGGACAAATAAGATAAAAAATAATAAAAAAAAATAAGGTGTTGTTAATAATAGCTTACAATCGCTAGATTTATGATTTACATCATTTTTGTATGTTGGAATGAAGTTAATGAATTTTATATTGTACTTGGCACTAACTAATATACAGAGCGTTTGTGCAGTAATACATTCTATGTACATCGAGAGCAAATCTGTTGTCACTGTAAAAGGCTCGATTTAATTGGTGTTCCATAGATGTTAGTAACTCCAACAAGATCTTGTTTTTAAAGCTTATTACAAAAAGAATCGATAGCGAAGATCCAGTTCCTTATGCCAATCAACACGAGTCCTTTTTGCGCTTCTTTTTTGATATAATAGATCTTTGTCACACTTAAATGTTGAGGGAAAATCGAATGGTCTTCGATATGTCTAAGTATGCCTCTATCTCACGCTGAAACACACCGATACTCTTCAATCAGGTTGCGAATAGCTTTGATATTTTTGGGAACAACCCATTTTTGTCGACCTTCACGAAATTCATCACCGACGGAAGCACGACCACCACAAACTAGGTTCTTCATTATCAAAAATTGAATAAGGCGATTGTTGGCGTTGTTGCCGCGTTTGGCCAAATTAGCCGGTCGATTTATGTGTCTTCGCTCCTTCAGCAATAACAAGTCACCAATTTTAGGGAAATATTAATGGCAAACACCAATAGTGCCATCTAGTACTTTTCTACATTTCTTCAATGTTTTTGCATTTGTCAAGATAAATAAAGCACCTCGTACTGCATGGGTGGGAAAGTAAAAAATTGTGTCCTTTCGGTAATGTGATGCGGGTCTCTTGTGTAATATTACTTTCAATTTCTTACTTAATGAGCCGTATTAGAGGCGGTTTACTCAGGGCCGGATTCAGATAGTTGCAAATTACCTTATTTTAACTTTGATATCTTGGAAAATCTTTGGATCTTTATTTATTATTTCTCCGCAAATAAATCAACAATATTTCTAAATAAAAAACTTTACAGCCAACTGCTCGGCCTACTACTCATCATAGAATTCAGCAACAAATTAACTAAAACGCGAGGCAATCCTGGCAGTTCTTGCATAATCTCATTAGCAAATTACTGGCGATTGGAAATTGTACGCCTCACAAACATACATTTAGTCGCGTATACAATGCCCTACACATGCAGACCAGATAATTTTCGCATGTGTATAATGATATATGCACGCAACTGTTGATGACCGGTTGTATTGGGATATTAGAAGGACTAAGAAATGTATTGTAATTTAGAAACGTTACTATTTACTTTGCTAATTACGACCGCAATGCAAATTATTGCCGCAATGCGTTTTTGTTAGTGCTATTGTCGCATTGTAGCCTCCTCGAATTACATGTTTACGGAAGCATCGTGTGTGTACTGAGAGGTGTTTTTTTTTGCAAGCAAATAAGAGAAATGTGCATCATACTCATTAATTTGATTATTTCACTATTCGAAGCAGGGTATGTTCATGGTATGGATTTTTTTCTGCTTTAAGTAATAATTTGCGTCTACTTTCTTGATGTTTCCAGATATGATCAGAATTATAAGCAGCTAATTATGGATCTTCGATATTAAGTTCCTTCTTTAGTGGTATATTTTTTTTTAAGAAATTCAAATAGTTTCTCTTGGATTTCGAATTGGTCACAGGTCCAATTCTAGAGCAAGTTGGTAATTTGTCAAAAATAATATTGGCAAACGTGGTGTATATGAAAACGAGCATTTCTTATTGAAAGTGTTTCTGCTGTTTCTCACCACCAACGATTTGAATATCAAATGAAGAGGTTTATGGAAAAGATCTCGAAAGCCAAAAAATTATGTATTTGGTTATTTTTTTTTTTGCATTAGCATAGCAGGCCCTGACTTCACATAGGGAACTTATTTTCTGCCGCCTACAGGATTCCAATCGTAACCTCATTAACTGGGCTAGTATAAAATAATAAACAATGGCACTTGTAAATATTTTTAGAGTTGGAGTTAGAGAGAACAAGGCAAGTTAAAATGTTAGGGTTACAATTAAAATTCACGAATTTCCGAAACAATTGTTCCGAATTAATCAAAAAAAAACTGGTGTGATGTGGAGTGCGCTGATAATTTAGTATTTGAAATTAATTTCCTTTCTTCCTTCTTTTAGGTATCACCGTTTCTCTTTTGTTTTTCTATCTTCTAGATTTTTGTAAAACTTCACACTGTTCCTATCTTTACTTCCATCTTATCTTCTTTTTAATTTTACCCAATAGTACTTTCCTCATTTTTTTTAAATATTTGTCTTGCTTTCATTTTCATTTGTCCTCAATGTAAACCTTTTTAACTGAATTTTAAAATGATCAAATATCCGAAATTGTTTGCGTTAGAATAGGTAAAAATGTTATAGGTCCTTGGAGAGTTTATAATTAAAAACATACAGTATGGTGCAAAACTGCCCCAATGATTTTATAGAATTTGCCTTTCGACCTGTACCGTAATGAATATTCAGCGGAATCAATCAAAATTGCATAGGAAGATGCTCCTACCATTCATTAATGTTGCTGCAAAAGTTTAGGTGCATTGCTTGTCTCGTCGCTGAGCTATAGCAATCTTGCTACCGAGAGTCATTGGGGCAGTTTTGCACCTTCATCAAAAAAAAATTAAACACCACCTTTTTTATTAGATAAACGCCCAAACTAGTATTTGGTGTGTTTTCCCTTTGCTCTATGGACTGCCTGGAGCCGTCTTGGCATGCTTCTGATGAGCTGACGGCAGATCTCAACTGGGATCTTGTACCATTCGACCGAAATTCGTTCCCATAATTCCTTGCAGCTTCTTGGTGGTGTAGGATACTTCCCAAGCTGAATCTTGAGGTACGCCCACATGTGCTCGATGGGGTTAAGGTCAGGAGACTGTGCTGGCCAATGGAGAAGCCTTCCATCCTGCTCAGTCATGTTGATTGACTCCAGATATGCCTTTGTGACCTTGGCGGTGTGCTTCGGATCGTTGTCGTGTTGGAAAATGAACTCGTCCTTAGCCATGCCCCACTCTTCAATAGACATCTGCAGATCCTCCTTTAGGATCTCTATGTAAAGCTGGGAGTCCAGAGTTTCATCAATTTTGGCAATATATCCTGGTCCGTACCAAGACATGCAGGACCACACCATAACGCTGCCTCCTCCAAACTTGACGGTTCCTTGGACTGTACGGTCGTTTAACCTCCCTGGCTTGTCATCCCAGACCCATCTAATGCCGTCTGAACAGAATCGATTAATTTTGGACTCATCAGACCAAACAACCAAGGCCCAGTCATCTTCAGTCCACTCTTTGTACTTTTTTACAAAGTCGAGTCTTGCTTTGACATGTCTTTTCCTTAGAGCCGGTCTCTTGACAATTTTCTTGGCGATCAATCCTGATTCTTGTAGACGCCTGCGCACTGTCCATACAGATACAGGCTCCTGGAGGATCTCATTAGCCTTGTGTTTGGCTTGCACGGCGGTCTTGAAGATTCCACGCTTCAGGTTGATCCTGAGATAGTCAACAGTTTCAGCTGGAAGTTTTCTTGGACGACCTCCCTTATTGATTGGCATGTTCTCCTTGTTGTCTGCAAAAATTCTGGCGGCTGTGGACTTGGATATATTGAGACGATGGGCAGCATCGCGGGTGGAAAGACCTTCCTGCATAAGCTTAATAGCTAACTTGATGGTGGGAGGCGGTACAGCCTTCATTTTTGGCACAGGTGTGGAACAGGATAACGGGAATCTGAATATGAAAAAAAAGGATAAAGAAACAAAAAGAAATTTGAGATATTGACGTATTAGTAGAGTATCAGCCATTTTTTCGGTGAAGGTGCAAAACTGCCCCAATGACTTCCGGTAGCAAGATTGCTATACATAGCTCAGTGATGAGGTGAGCAATGCGCCTGAACTTTTGCAGCATTATCAATGAATGGTAGGAGCATCTTCCTGCACAATTTTGGTTGATTCCGATGAATATTCATTACGGTACAGGTCGAAAGGCAAATTCTATAAAATCATTGGGGCAGTTTTGCACCATACTGTAAGCACTACGTTACTATATATTTAAGAGGGTCTACCGCAAGGGTCCATTCTGGGTCCCATTTTATTTCTCATTTTTGTTATCGATGTTTATCCACCCCACTAACAACGCCACTGTGTATCAATTTGCCGGTGACACTTCCCTTAACTGCAATATCTTATGAGAATCTATCGAAAACTATTACAATGGCATTTGATGCTAAAGCTTGAAATTTGAATATTAGCAAACGGACTCATCCTGTGTATAGTGACATAAAAAAGTCTCCGTATTTTAATAGTAAAAGTAAATATAAATCGTTTCCATCCAATCCAAGAATTCGAAATTTTTAGGTATTAACATAAGTGGATGCCTAAAATACTTCTCAAATGAAAGTGAAATATATAAAATATGATATTAATATATTAAGGGCGCGACTACGAGCTGGCTAGGCTCCCCACGACCAATCCGCTTGTTTTCAAACCGTCTTGGCAAAAATTCTCTTGTTCTTGGAGAAAACTGAGCTGGTACGCCGTCAAGTATGTAGTACATTCTTTGGATAACGTTCCGTTAACGATAATAAAGATAGAGTTCGCCTGACAATCAATTGGGCAATCGACATGGAGTAATTATCGACTATACCTGCCCACACATTCATCTCTCCAATAATACATATTATCGCGACACCATCGCTGCTTCATCGCTGAACAAGATTAATAACAGAAAATTTTGCCCTTGATTTTGCTACTTGAATTTTTTGGAAATGAAATGGGTGAAGAAGGTATTCTTTCCATACCGCTGAACTTTTCTTCCTGGTGCTTATTCTCGGATTGTCTTCTGCTAGTTGTAAAACAACTTCTTCGCTTGCAACTGTATGATGAGTTCTGGCAACCTCACTATTAACTTTTGCTTTTTTTTTATTTTCTCCAAAACGCCTGGCCTATGCACGTCAGTAAATGTTCTTTACAACATTAGGAACTTGTCTCAATGGATTCCTCTCTTAGGAAATACGTTGAGCTTCGACAGAATTTGACTGAGCTTCGCCATAACACGTAACCGTGTCCCTGTATTCTATAAAAGTGTAGAGAACCATTTTTAAGCAAACAAGACGTAATCAGGAATACGGTAAATTTAAATATTAATATTGTAATAAATATTAATTTGACGCGAAACTGAAATACATTAATTTTGGCTCAAATACGATAATGAAAAATTAAAAAAAAAATAAATTTTCTAAAAAACTTTTAAGATCCGTTATTTTATAAACAGAAAGCGGTTTTTTATTAATTTATGGTCCTCTGAGACATGATAAATATGCTCTTATGGCTACCTAGGTTCGTGGATGAAGTATCTTGCAACTTATTTAAAGGTTATTTTCGGTAATATGACAATGATAAATATGTTGATCCGATCTTGCAATCAAAAGATTTTAAACATTCATACATCATCATTTGCTTATGAGAAAAAAGATTACTTTCGTGATTCTAATTTAGCCGAAAACATATAACATCAAAATGGATCTGAATGTGCACATACGCAATACCTGGAGACATTTGGTAATATTCCTAAAACATCCATAATTTCGACTGCTCATATTTCCAAGCGACGACCTTAATCCGCCGTTTTATCGCTTGTAAATCAATTAATTAATACCACGTTGACGTATCGCCTTAGCATGCAATTTTTAATAATTGCATAATTTTTAATCGAATTTCCACACTTCCATATATTATAATAGTGTTAATTCGACCTGTTTATTATTATTATGATAATCGCAGAAATGAAAAGAGGGATCGATACAAATGCCAACTGATCAATATTCTTCTTTCTCAACGCTCAAAATTCAATGTTATGCAAATAGCAACCAGCGCACACCGTATTAAGTTACTCAATTCATAATCATAATTCACGTAAATGGCGGCTACTGACTCTTGTGAATGCTTTTCGCGCCTTGCTTTTCGGATAATTTATGTCTACAGTTTGAGCTATGGAAAGGTTTAGATGGTTGTTTATTCGTGATTATTTGCAATGAGCTGTTTTGGGAAGAATGAGAAAAAAGAAAAGGTTTTCCTTCTTCTTCTTCGGGAAAGATAAAATATATAATAATCGATTTACTCTCCAGGATCTCTAAAGATATAAACAAACAAAGTTAAAATTAAAGTATAAGACGTAGTGGCTCATACTTAATTTAATAATATGGATCTTTTTTGGACTAATTTCTTTTGTATCGTTTTAAAATTGGTTAAACTAACATTTAGTGAATTCCGTTTTTAATAATTATCCGAGAATGGATATAGGAGATAAGAAACATTCCTTAATTTTTTCATCACATTTAATTATATTACTCAAATCAAAGAAATATAGATTTTTCAGTCATTTTTTGCAAGTCATAGCCACTGTAATCTGAACATGCAGCAATACGAACATTCAGCAATTCAAACAAACTTCAGCTAACATTTTCATTTAATTAATCTCTATGATCTGATAAAAGTAAATTGTTCAAATTATTTTCTGAAGAGAGAAACGGACATCTGACCCAAGCAACTCGCGAAGTGAATAAGAACATGTTTATTTTCGTGCTGTATGCCAATGGCAAAGAAACCTTGGGGACGGAGGAGTTCAAATTTTCCCGTCGCGTGTATCCAAAACAAGGGCATCCTGATGTAGAAGAACTACGCCTCAATAATGAAGGCATTCGAGCCACTAAATTGTACTTCCTTATTCAGCCAGGAGATTAACATGATATCGAAAAGATGAAGCTGCATTGTGGCAAGTCTGCACCGATAACTAAGCCTGCAGAAACGAGTACGCTTTCCGTGCACGAAATTAACAAAGACTAGACAGACTCGTGTTTTGTTGACTCTCGGCGTAACGAGTGGGCAGCACGAACCCATTCATATGAGACGAATAAACACGAGTCTGTCTAGTCTCTGCTAATTTCGCGAAGCGCAACTCCTCGTTTCTGCAAACTTACTGTTAACTACAACATTCGAAAGTTATCTAAGATATACCGCCTTATTTTTTGAAGAATTTTGATTTGCTGTCTGCGATACTATCACTTAAAGACACTGAGTGTACTGTACCATTGAGACTTATTCAGGAGTCATGGAAAAAACTGTGGCTTAATCTGATTGAACTGCTAAAAACAAATGATAAAAGTGAGGGCTCTATTCCTTTAGCTTGATGGATTCTTAAAAGTTCAGGATGCTCAGGTAGCTGAATCCCATCAAGCTAATGAGGATAAGGAAATCCTCAATTACCGATATTCGCAAACCGATATAAGTAACGATCAGATAGCGGAATTACTTATGGAAGATGATGAAGATATTCTAGCTATGAACGAAGAGATAATTTCATCATTAACAATGGACTAAACAAGCAGTAAGGAAGAAGACGAGGGGGAAAAGTCTTCTTTGAGAAAGAATTCTTTGCTCTTGTTTGCATCAAATGGAGTGCAGAAAATAACATACCAAATCGTCTACTGTTGCATTAGAGATCCAGAAGCGACGTCATCTTGATTCATATTTTAATGCTTAATATTAAGGCTTTATTGGATATAAATTGTTGTTTCCTTCCACAAATTTAGTCTTTCACTTCAAATATTAATTCTAGCTTTTTTTTTTGTGTGGTGACGGCCCAACGGGGTGTACAAACCTCAAGAACCTTTTAATTTGTATAAATTGTATGTGCGATGTGTTCCATGGCCTTGCTATTATATAAAATATTCAAGTAATTAATTTTACTATTAAGCCATATATTAGTAACAATTCAACGTACATACAGTGTAAAACTTCTAGAAGCTCTACGTATCAAGATCGTCAATTAATCTCGTTTTATAATTTTGTACCCGGCTGTGTAGGAGTGAGTTGAATTTCCGAAACGTTATAAAAACTCGCAAGTCACAAGCTGAACTAATTCCGCTACGCTTCTCGTAGTGTAGAGAAATTAACAATTTACCTATTTAAATTTATTCAGTATAACAAATTACATCTAATATTTCCTTGTACAACTTGTTTCGCCTATTATATCCCTTAATAAAGCGTGTAATTTAAATTTAGCCGATAGCATGCATTACCCGGCAACATTATAAATATTAATAAACGTTAGTTAATTAAATATATTCGCGTGATAACATGCATATCGCATATACGTGCGCGCAGCTCCACGTATACGCGATAAACGTGTAGTGCTCGGTGCATGCATTTTTCGGAAATTAGTTTGCTAGTTGGATATGGGTTTTTGCTGTGAAATAATGTCAGTACTTTCGATTGAACTAATTATCGTCTTTTTCGGTAGGTTTCTCTGTTTTGTTGCTTCTTGCTTCTTATCTCACGTATTCATTACAGTATACTGGACCGTATCTATCATTTATTCGAGTTGTGACCGTTGTAGGTTGTTCCCATCGTAGTTTGTCAACCAATATGTTGCCAATATTCATGTTTTGCTGATTTTGTAGCTGACTTTCGTAAGTCGTTATTCCTCATTATTTTATTATTGTGATTCCCTCACAATTCCCTGACATTGGAGTTGATATTTAGCAAATGACTGTGATATCCTCGTAGTCACTGTGCTTTCCTGTTTGGTGAAGATGTCCGGCAGACTTCTCCCTGAGTGTCGGTGTTTTTTGATTCTGTACTGTATACGGCGTCGGGTTCCTCCAATACATAATGTCGCACATTGGCATTGCAATTCGTAGGTCGCTTGTAACTTCGGTAAGCTATCCTTGTTTGAAACTACAAGTTGTCCAATTTTCTTGATTGGATTATATACATTTTTCTTAAACGATTTAGTCCATCTGTCACGTATAGTAGACAGATGCATCCAAATGTTTTTTTTTCTTGGAAGATTATAAAATGAAAAATGTCGAAAGGTTAATAATTTTTGCGAAACCGCTATAAAGTCGCTCGGAGAACTCTTTACAGGTTTGTGAATTCAGCGGTTGTTTCTCAGAAAACGTTGAGTGCGTTTGAAGATGACAATTATGGCAGCAAGTCAATCTGAAGATAATCAGCATCCTGTTATTCAACGTTATCCCTGACCGGCGCTAACCATTGTCACAACATCAGTTCAAACGTATTGAAGTTATTTGGGCTATTGCCAATCTTTGTGGGACTTGTATAATCCGACGTTTTAAGAGTGTATCTACTTCCGTTTTTAGGGTAAATTAAAAAGGCTGTATTTTGCCAAATTCATTTTGTCGTGTCGTCTGCGTACAGGTTCCAATAGTCTGAGCTCTCAACCATTAGGGTACTGGAGAAGAAGAAGAGGGAAGGTGGCGGCATGTACAGATTGTGGTCTCCATCCCAAGCATATTGTGACAAGCTGTTTCCCTTGTATTTGCTACTTTCTTATGTTCTTTCATTCTGACTTGCAAAAGTCTGTTTGGTTCCTCCAGTATATTATATCGTCTCCGCACTTTCAAGGTATTCTGTATACGCAGTTCTTCGTTCGCTGATTTATTTTATCGGAAACTGTCTGGTTGTGTTAGACATCCTTATGGCTGTCCCGATATATTTGTTGCCTATCCTTTTGTTTTTTCTTTTTTTTTTGAATGGTCTTTCACGTATGGTATTACAGTGGTGTGGATTCTGGGTTGGTCTGCAACGTTGTGGTATTGCTTTGTGTTACTTCGGTGATAAGCTGTGTCTTTTATATTCCGCCGTTCTTTTTCCCTATTCTTCCTAACCCTGTTAAATAAGCATTTACATTGTGAAGGTAATTGGAATTATAGTGTAGGTATAGCTCTGTATGCGTGAGCCTGATTTCAGTGCACCATTTTTCTTTTGCATCAGGACATCGAAGAAAGGTGTGTTCTTTTCTTTTTCCACCTCCATTGTGAACTCTTCGACACTGTTGATATATTCTGGGAATTTTTCACTACGCATATGGCAAAGATGTCGTTCGTGTCATGCTTGGACCGTGACATATATATTGCGGTGGTAATTCTTTGCGTTATCACTATGGAACACAATTCGAAACTCGAATTATGGAATGGAAGAAAGCAGAATTTCCAAAGACCGAACAAATCTTCAGAGCTTGGAAGGACAATGTTGGTCGTATTCTTCCAATTAGGCCATAAAATACTTTGGATTGGTGAACCAATAGGACTTTTGCCTCTCTTCAGGTTTTTATTCAATTTTTGCTAACGCTAATTTACATATTACGAAATGCTGATATTAATATCGCAATTTTATATATCACAGAATTCGCCGAGAATTCTTATTTCTCCTATTACGAAACGGCAATAGTAAAATAGTGTATGATGGCCTATTTGCAACAACAAGCGGGTTATATTTTTTTAATTTATGCTTAATTTATTTTCCATTCATGTGCCAAAACTTCCTTTGTGCGGGTTTTTTTTTGTAATTGTTATGGTCGGTTATTTACATTTTAGGCGATAACTTTAACGATCGTTTTAATTCCTAAATTAATATTCATGTTCAGCAAAACGTAGCACAACATAAATTTGTATTTTCGCGCTCTGGTAAAAATGCCCACGCTGGCGTTGTTAACATTTTCGGAAGTGTAAGTGTTGAAACAATACCCTAGCGTGTAAGATTTATTTAACTGTGTTGTATTATTTGCCGGATGTTGATTATGATTATTATATAGATTAGTTTTTTTTTTTTTTAATTTGAGGAAGGATAAGATTTAGAGAAATTTTCGTATTACTACTTACTATAAAATGTAACTAAGCTGGCTGTAGATTTTGGTGATTAATCGACAAAGACGATTCAGATGATTGATAAATACTAATTTTTTTCGAATCGTAGCATCTATAATAATCTCAAATAATGTTATACATAGACCCCTCAGGTATTTGGCTGGATTGGCTACGAAATTTTGGTCCGCATGGTTTGTTACGTTGGTTTGAGGAAGGGAATATCAGCCAATTTCCTTCTTCGGCGCATTACGAAGGCTATACGTGATGCGTTCCAGAGGAGAGAAACAATAGGGGCTGTCTTTCTTGACTTTCCCCACTCGTAAACTGATTTATTCTGGAGTGCCTCAGGGTTCCTTGCTGGGGTCGTAGTTGTTTTTATTGCACTCCTCTGCTAAATTTCAGATTAAAACTAAGCGTGTTGCGGGTTTGGACCGTGTCGTATCGTTTTTCGCTAACGAAAACTCGACGTTTCGCCCACAATTATATGGGGCTTCTTCAGGAGAAGTGGTAGGCAATAGCGTGTGAGCCACGCCAGAGGCGAAACTAACCCTCTCCCAAAGAAGCCCCATATGATTGTGGGCGAGACGTCAACCTTTAGTTTAACAAAAACGACATGACACGGTCCAAACTCGGAACACGTTTAGTCTTAACTGACTCTGGCCGTGAAAGCCTGCGTTTATATATTTTTTTATTTCGTATATATTGTCAAAGAGTGAAGTTCAGATGGTCACCTCCAGGAGGCTATTGGCGATCTGGTGGCGTGGACTGCCAGGCGGAGGCTGCAGATTAATGAGAGCGAATCTATTGCTGTTAGACTTTGTAATTCTTCTTCTTCGTGTGCCGTCTTCTTTAAGAAGGTTGGTTATTATCACGGCAATTTTCGCTTTCGATGTTGCATCTGTAAACAATTCAACTGAACTATTCTTGCACCACTGTCTCAGGTTATTCAGCCAGGATATGCGCTTTCTTCCTATACTTCTTCTGCCTCATACATATCTTCCCTTGAATAATAGTTTGTAAGATTTGTAGATTTAGTAATAGAAGGGGAATAATATAATTATAAGTGACCAGAGATTGAAAGAGAAGTTAGGTATTTGGGAGTGCAGCAGGAGAGCCGTTTGGCTTGGGTATCCCATGTCACCTATGTTAAGACTGTACAAGTAGTCCGTTGGATATTAAGATCAAGCTGCTATTATATATAAATTAACCTACGGGGCTTTGGCGTGGTCAATTACCGCTAAGAGTCATTCGTGGACCCTCTGTGGAAATTCTGCCAAATAGGATGCTGAGATTGTACGCAACCAGCGGCTTCGCATTGTTTGTTAAAATGCTTTAAAAACAGTTAGGAATTTCATGGGTACCTTAATTAATCTTAAAAGGTACTTTTCGGCGCCAATAAAGTATAATATCAAAATCTTTTATAAACATATTATGCATGGTAAAAATCAGGAAAAAGACTCCTTCTGCCGGTGTTAAAATCCAATATGGCTCCGATAAGAATTAAGAAAATTGATAATGTCCAGAAAGAACTGAAACGTTTCAACCACAAAGTTTCAAACGCCATTTCTCAGAGATCCATTTTCTTTTTGGTAACAACACAACAAATGTTTAGCAACTTTGCCAAATTTAATCTCGAGTAATAAATGAGATTCGTACGGTCAGGGTCAAGAATGAATCAGCCTGTATGCTCCATAAGATCCCATTCTTAGAGTCGTGTTTCAAACCAATATAAAACAAAGGTATATAGCATCTGTAATAAAATTCAGTCTTTCTACGAACTGTATTTTCTAGGTTATCCTTTGCTGCACCTATTTAAAGCAACGCAAGCGTTTTCTGCGCTATGTAAATAAATAGATATGCACATATTTAAATACGAACACGTATAACGTTCAGCGAAATCTCTCGCTGTGGCAGAAATAACAACGGATTCACACGTATAAGCAGGTAAGAAACATTGCCTGCATGGTGCCATTGACATTTCATCAGGGATAATAAGAATTTATGGAATAATATCGTATGCGTGATTGCACGAAATCTACTTATTCAACGTCACGGATTTCATTTTGTTCCGTTTAATAATACTAGCGCGGTAATAGTAGGAATAACAATCCTGACACCAACTTTATTCTCCATCCAGACAAGCCGGAGAAGAATTCACATACGTAGACATATTTGTATCTACAAGCTGGTCTATATTAACGATTATTATAACTTTGCAAAGTGTTCTAATTCGATACAACAATGTATTCTTATTGCAAAACATTATTTCAAAGATCGCTGAAGTTTGACTGCCACGATTCGTAATTTTTACTAAACAAAGTGTTCCAACTGAAAAGAATAATAGGAAGACTCGAGGAGACAACACCGATCACTGAAGTCAGACCATTGACACCAGCAGAGAACATCATGGCTGTTCGCCAGAATATGCCCCAGAGTCCGGGAATATCCATTCAGCATCGTACCCAAGAACTAAGCATTTCAAGAAGCACTCTGCAGGCTATTCTCACGAAAGATTTGCATCTCCATGCCCCTGCACAATTTAACCCGCTCCACAACTCCAGCATGCAGTCCACGCACAGCGCGAATTGAGTCATTGAATAATCACAAATAAACGGCGACGAAAGCTCAGAGTGTTTCATGAAAAAGAAGTGCATGTCACTCTTTAGTGTCGATTTTGGGCTGAAGGCAAAGTTAAATTGTTTTTCTTCGAAGACACTGCGACAATCAATGGCAAACGATATCGGGATATGATAACCCAGTTTTCTATGCTCGAAACGTTCCCTTTCCCGATCAAAATTGGCCCGCTCAGATCGTGCGATTTAACGCCTTGGGACTTCTTTCTCTGGGGCGTTTTGAAGTCAAAATTCGATATTTTCAGGACAAGTCTGAGAATCGTGATGTATAAAAAATACGCATCGATTGCATTAGATTGCTTCAAAATTGTAGCAAGTTGTATAAAAATTGGGAATTACTGTTCGGAGCGGTTCTCCTGTAAGTATTAAACAACTAATACGAAAGAGCTCTTGAGGAATGCTCCTAAAAAAAGTAAACGAATTCGATCTTGGCAGGAACCATTTTAATCCTCAGGAAGTTTCCATATAAAGAGAGAATCTGTGGTATTTTCAAACCTTACTAATTAGGAAAGTATATATTTATTTTGTAGCTTAGCAGAGATTCTATAAGAGAAAAGTCACACCTATTTTTTTTAAATATTTCTTTCGCCATTGTATTTATTACCAAATTGGACGTATTTAACATATTTCTATTTATATGACAAAAACTTAATAATACTGATCCAATTTCGCATCTAATCGTAAGTTGCACGAATAGCTTCCTTTTTATTATTATTTTACCATAATTCACACCCTTTCTCCATATTAAATCTTTTCCATTGTCCGTCACGTACTTCTGTGAATGTATCCGCCGAGTTGCCTCTAAATTCAAGTTTTAATAATGAAGCCTTCACATTCCGAGAACAATTTAAAATAATTAATTGACGTTGTTTAATAAAACTGTAACGAAACGCATTAGCTCTAACTTGGGGAGGGAGGGGAGCAGAAGCGTTAAGATCGAAATGAGGAAGGAGTAATGAAAACTGCTGTACGTAGAGAAAAACAACGGTTAATAACAATAATTAATAGCGTCATGCATACGTAGATCAGTGTGAGAGAGAGAGAGAAACGAATAGGAATGGTATGGTATTGTAATCAAACAAGACGTAACATTCCTTCTGTGGATGATTTGGAGTTTGCGGAATGGTGATGCTCCTACTTATGATATGAAATTGCAATGTTTAGTTCAGTTCAAGAATTTGCAGTTTCTGCTAGTGGATCTATGTTTATAAAACTCACATTAATTGTATGGCTGTTCATTTGGTTTATTTTTTACGAGTCGATTTTGAGAGGATTTGCCACTATACTATTCGTTGGACAAAATTTTGTTATTTGCATTTACATACATACTAAGGCTACGAACCCCTATCATAATAGATATTTCTGGCTTATTTTTTTAGAAGAAGAAAATCAAACCTCCTCAGAAGGTTATTAAAATTATTTAAAGTATAGTGAAGTGTATATACGGCGAATTATAAGCCCCAGGAGGTCTTCAGTCTCTTCCCAGGGCCGACTAGTAAGTCTTTGTTTCCCTTCTTCCTCAACGTTTCTTTTCAATCTCACAGATGGATGTTGATAAGGATTTTCATTCCGGATTTTTCGCGCGTGTTCAAAGCATCTGAAATGTCATTTCATAAATCCGGGAGCAAACCAGTTGCATATTTTCTTGCAAACTTTTTACTTCAGCCACTCCCGAGAAACGACGTAACTATTGACTCACTGCAGATATCAACGCGGACCAAACAATATATTTTGTTGGTAATTTGTTGCTCCTAGAATGTACATCCGAACATCGCGAGATTACAACCCTTAGGACTACAATATTATTATTTAATGAGGTAATGGAGAAAAGGTGATCCAGCTACTTTTTCGACATTCGAATTTGAAAATTTCGAAGGTGCAAGAATAAGAATTCTCATGTAAAGGTTGACACCTATAATTTAGAGTATGTATTCGAACAGCAACAAAATACGCCGTTTACTACGTGTTGATATCCTCAGTGAGTCAAAAGTTACAGCGAGTGGCTGCGCTAGCTTAATGCTAGCGTTGCTGGGGAACGGTTGGAGGAATGAAATCAATTCTTGGGTAACAAATTAGCAGCAAAATATGCAACCGGTGTGTCGCTACGCTAAATAGACATCCGGGTTAGATCCTGCATGAGTTGCTTGTTTTAAAGTAGGCAGTCGACAGTTGCTGGTTGACAATATGCCGGGGGGGGAGGGGGCGAAGTAATTGATCTTAGTATCCTATTTTGCTTTTCCATTCCAACCCTTTTAGTTGATATTCTGCGGCTGAGTACCACGCTACTGTGGCCATAGCGTAAAAGTGCTGATTCTGATTGACAGAAAATTATCTGCTAACAAATAAAAATATTTAATGATCGAAAAAAGGAGGCTGATTGGATTGGTTAAAAATATGCTAAAATAATTTATCACAACGATCTTATTCAGCTAAGTGCCACGGTGCAGCGTTAGTCGTACGTTACCTAAACAGCGATAGCCTAACGGAAACCACGTTCAGATTCAAATTTGAATTCCTTTGCAGCGTCGCTGCGTGGCGCTTAGCTGAGTTGCACCAATAATTATGACTCCGCGGCATTCGCGAAACCTACGTTGAATTCCGAGCGAAAGCGTGCGTCTGAGAAAAATAGAACATCGCTGACATATTCGGCCGCGTTACGATTCCAGATGTCCGTCGCGATGAGGCGACTATTGCTGCGCGCTTGTAAATTGCAAACTTGACATTTGGATTTGTTAATATAGTAATTGAAGTAATAATTCGCCTACTTTAATTTAAATAAAATATAACAAGTACCATCCTGTTGTATAAAATAATTCGACCTCGCCGTCCGAATGGTCCACATGTATTGTATATGTGTAACGGCCGTTAGTTAATAAAATATAATACGCAATTTGTCGCGCCGCAACATTTTTTCGCTCTCTTAGCATATTTTCCGTCTTATTTCAACAATTGCACAGAGTACGTCCGTATATGCAAGCCGCTAATAGACGCGAAAGATGGTACATATATTATTATCGTCATTATCGAACGCGCTTCATTTACAGCAGCACATTTATCCTGATTTATTTATGCTTAATTACTAAAAACAACAGATGTTTTAAGGAAGTGTGTGTATTTGTGCACTTATGAACGGTTCGCTGGGTACACATGAGTGCATATGCGGTTTATAACTCAATAACTACGGTCTGTATTAGCAATAAACAAAACTATGTGTGCTGATGGTTGATCGTAAATTGCTTATTTAAAGCCGGCGTCGCACCGACGGTATTTTGCAAACATTAAAAATAATATAAATAAATAGCGGTTATTTCGTAAAGGAAATGAATGTCAAGAACTGAAGAACTGGGGAGGATTGATGCGTGTTCTTATTCTGTAAAGTTAGCGTTACAAATCTTCTTGTAGCATCAGTCTCTTAGGGTATAAAGCTATATTAGTCCGTGGACAATTATGTATGTATTTCGTTTATCGTTTATCCTTTGGCAGCTATTAAAGTTGACAATCTGAGAGTTCTTGAAATTGTAAATTATTTTTTTATACCGACAACTGTTGGTGCCAATGCCAACTAAATGACCAAGACCATTGTACAGGAGATAGCAAACGTGCCGGGGCAACACACTCAATACCGGAGTAACCTTCAACCAGCGTTACCAATCCTAGAGATTTCTACCTAGATCTAGGGGGATCTTGTTTCACATCAACGGAAACTGATATTTTGTGTGTTTCGAAGAATTTGTGTTTTATATCACGGATTCCATGAAAAAGTCAACCTCAATGAACAAAAGCGTCAATTTGTGCAACATATATTTAAATAATTGTGTTAAAAATATTAATAACGACGAAACTAAGGGTACTTCAAGTAAAAGCGAGAAAAAAAAAACTAAAAGGACTTAAACCTTGTTAGTTACTTTAAGTTCGCAAGCAACCATGCTGCAAAGCCATGCAGATGTCTATTCGCTACAGCGCGCGACGATATAATGTGCCCTACTTCCGGTTCTCGGCGTATTCCATTTTACCCAATACTTGACCGATCTATTTAGTCGGCGTTGCTAGTGTGCTTAGCTATTAGTTTCGAGGTACCGGATGCGAAGCTGGGATTCGCTCAAAGTAAGGTTTTCCCTTGTTCCGAATTTTCCGAATGCTTCATAGGTGCAAGTGTAGCAATAACTCGCGCCCCGCTGATGTCTCCTGTAATTGACAAAACCTGTGAAGGGATGCGAAGTCGTGGGCTATCATTATAAGGCAATTAGTAGATTTAATGTGTCGGAAAATTGGGGAATTTTTTGGATATAAAGTCACAATGTATAGCAAACAACACGAAAGTATCGGCACACTTCGCACAACTTTTCTTTGGGATTCTTCAGTCAGAAAAAAAAATTGTTATTCTGCTTCCAACTAAGCGGTTTCTTCCAAAATATTTTTGTCAATGTTGGCGTCCATATACGTTTGATTCTTCATAAGCGAGAAGGTATCTATTTCCTATTTATATTCGACCCAACGCGGCTATTATTTTAATTTTCGGATGTCGCTACAACGTAGCCTCGAAAAACATTTTACGACCGTTCTTCCTCCCTCCTTTCCTTACCCAGCCGCACTCCATGCCTCCCCCGTTGTAATAACACTTTCCTGCGTTAAGATATTTAAAAGTCTTTATTACCCTCAGTGTTTTTCCCTCACTTTATATATACAGCCCGCAGTAAAAGTCATTCGCAAGGAGAGATCGACGCAAAGAAAAAAGGGCGAGAGGAAAGCAGAGGATGAGGAAAATGAAACGTTATGTAGTGGCCTGCTTGATGTTC
The DNA here is from genome assembly GCA_902655005.2 of Marronus borbonicus. NCBI lineage: Eukaryota > Metazoa > Arthropoda > Insecta > Coleoptera > Scarabaeidae > Marronus > Marronus borbonicus. The sequence continues at coordinate 2,717,385 of LR737398.1, read as the reverse complement.
GACGCGCTAAATATTTTATTTAAGCCCGGTGTAGAACGAATAACTTTTGTATATTTTACGGCCAGTGGAAAGTAAAAGTGACAACTTTTTTGGTTCACGTTTTATACCTACGGGCTGGGGAGTGAAAAAGGCAGCGCCTTTCAAGGATGAGGGACAATTGTTGTGTGCAATTTGTGCGTGTTTCTCTTTGGGTTTAAATTTTATGGGTATTGCTACTCTTTTTTCATTAATTATTAGGTAGGAGGAGAAAACGAGAAGAAAGGAAAATAGATGGATTTTCACCAGTGGGATGTAAGGAAACCGGAAGTATTTATGACAAATAATTAATTGGTCCTGAAATCTACACAATAAAAACAATTAAACAAGTAAACCCAATGCTACACACAAACGCACACGCTCTCTCTCTCGCGAGAGAAATTCCATATGTAACTTCGATTTTACCCGAATGCTGATGCTCCAGTGATTAATATTAAGCTAGCGCAGTCATTGTTACTCGGAAGCAGCTGGAGCAACAGAATCAGTTCTTGCCTAACAAAGTATGTTGTTTAGTTCTGCACTAAACTTTTCTTTCTCTCAGTCTGTATTTGCTTATAACAACTAACGCTTTCTGACAAAGCCTTCATTTTTACCACCAGATCGTTTTTAGTAAATGTGGCACCTATCCCGTCTGAAATACGCACAGCTTCGGCTAAATGTTTTATCGGCAGCGTGCTTTTTTAAAGAAACGTACTGTTGTACGACTTGAGTCAGATCGGATATGTTTGTTGGATAACATAATACATAATCTAATTGTTTATTATTATTAAGGGTGGCCAAACAGCTCAATTTTTCGTGCCAGAACACTTCGCTCGGGATTGTAAGTCGCGCCAGAATTCTTTTTTTATTGCAAGAATTCTCGCTATTCGTGCTTTGCACAGTTGTTATTAAGAAATAATAATACTAATAAGTATTATTTATGCATACGTCCATTAAAATTATTTGGAACGCAAAAGCATTCGACTCGCATATTTTTACGCAATTTCGCAATCCGCATTATTAATATTAAATATACAGGCGACGTTGCGCAATCCGGCCGATACGACCGTCCGCTCTGTGCGACGATTTTTTTATGTAGGTTACACCGATTATTGTATTACGCAAGTTCGGCTTGCATCGCTAAACAATTATTTTGCGTGCGCTTGTTCTTCATTCTTTACGGTCTTTTCCTTTCGCGCGCAATACGCGTGCAACAATGACGAAGAAAGTTGTGACACTGTCTCGGAGGTAGGTTCGATGGAATGTCGCCTTTTAAGGCAGTGACAGTGAAAAGAAATATTTAATGAGATACACAAGGAGCTGATGTTGCGCAAATGGTGTTGATGATCGCATGAGATCGTGATGGAATTCTGCCAAACCCTTAAAACAGGTGTCGCTTGATGTGGTTTTTATTTTTCGAAACTTTGTTGACAGTGAAAATAGTGAAATCTGGTATTATTGAATTCAGTAAATAAGATCGCTGGTTACTCTTTAAACCCAAGCATCCAAAACTACGTTGGACGTTATAAAAATAACCAGTTGAATGTTGTTACCTTGAAAACAATTAGAAGCGTTCATGTAATTTATAAAATATATTTTTTTAATTGTCATAGTCCGTTTCACGGTTGCCAGAATCTTTGTTTTTTTTTTTATTGTAATCTTTTATGAATAAGAACATCTGGCATTGTTAAAAGCTCTCATAGTTTGTGAAGGCGAAATTTTCGGTGGCTCAATCCACCAAGCGATCGAGGAAAACGGAGAGGTAGATAAGCTGACCAAAGAAGTGGAGAATATACTTTTCATTTGTTGAACCTCTTCTGTGGTCTACAGAAGAGACCGCTGAAACAAAATTAGGAAATAGGACGGAAATCGAATATACTGACCAAAATATATCAGGACTGAATCACCTGCAAGCATTCACATCAGCCTCGTGAAAGACAGTAAAAACAATGCTATCTTCGAGGAAGAGCGATCTTAAAATACTGGTATGCTTATTGCCAAACTATGCACTTCTAAAGCATCACTTACATCAATTAGGAAAGGCTGAAGGTCAAAAAAATCGGAGGAAGGCACTCCAATGGGCCATTTACAGTAGCCTTCTACTATTCTAACACACATCGGGGCATTATTACAATAAACCAATAATAGTAATAATACACTGCCTGCAAATGAAAACGCATCATCTGAAATCAAAAAAAAAGTGGAGTAAAATGTAATATACGGAAAAATAAAGAAATCGTGAATTTTGTAATAATTTCATTTGCGTGTCTTGCTTTTTCTTGCAATACGAACATTCTTCTTGCTCATTCCTGAGCATGTTCAAATCTAATCTAACTACACGTCAATTATAATAATCATTACCGTCGTGAGACTGTTAGATAATGGATGTCATGAAGTGCAATTTAGTATTACCGATATGTCAAAAAAATATTTTCTACTAATTTGAATCCTATGATGGAGTTGTCAAAAATTAAAAATTTTGCCTGGTTAATTTGGTCTTTTCTGACAAAAAATTAAATATAAATTGTCACGCTTTTTATAATTTTATTTATGAGAATGGCTCCGATATCTTATTAAGCCTGCAGAAACGAGTACACGCTTCACGAAATTAGCAGACTCAACAGACAAAACAGAGTTTTTTTGTCGACTTTCGGGGAAACCAGTAGGCAACAGGAACCCATTCTGACGAGACGAATAAACACGAGTCTGTCTAGTTTCTACTAATTTCGTGAAGCGAGCACTCGTTTCTGCAGGTTTATTTATATCTTATTTCAATAAAGTAAAAGTCATTTCTACACTTGAAGCTGGCATGTCTCATCGTGAAGTCGCGAAGCGTACTATCCTTTTTGGTAAAATGCTGGAGACAAAGGAGTTCCTTTGAAAAAAGAAATGGTTCTGGAGGTCCACGTGCAACTACTGCAGTTTTCAGCTTTAGTATGCACCGCACGAAGACGATTACGTAAGGCATAAGGAAATCTAAGTGGGATTTGGTTTGGAATATTTTTTAAAAGAGGACAACATTTGGGAAAGAGTAGTCTCCTGTGATGAAAAGGCCTTCCCGCTCAGGAAGAGTACGGGTTTGTAGACCAAGCAACGAAAGATGCAATGAAAAACACGTGAAAGAAGTTGACATGAACGGCAGATTTTCTGGCATGGATCTCTGCACCTAGTTTTGGGGTATTTCTGCAAATAGAGGAGCGGTTGACTCGTTTACATTAGGGTCTAGGAAAACGCGATGTTACCGTATGTGAGACAAGTGTATCTGGATGGTAACTTCGTTTTCCAACAGGACAACTGCCCATTTCATATTGTTCACAAGGAGCATTCTCTCTCCTTTCCAAAACAGTGCTTGATTGGCCGAGCTATAGCCTTGATCTTGGCCCCATTGAAAATATATGTGGCCATTTGGTTAGAATATTAAAAAACGTCAAATAATACCTCGCAATAGAAATTTCATTTTTCAACTTTGACACGCCATAGCGGCCGAACGGTTAAAGCTATGGAGGTGAGATTTCCCTCCCTTAAAGCGCCCGCCGAGACCTTTCGAACGAGCCCAAACTTATCCTCGTAGCTCGTCCGATTGCCGAGATCTAGACAAGCCGTGAAAATTTGAACCCAAAGCCGAAAGGCAAAAAAAAGGTTCGGATTTTTGCCGATTTAATGGCGCTAATCGATTGCCCTATGACCGTATATGTTCCCCATAAAATTTCAGCCCGCTACCTCAAACGGCTTAGGAGATTTGGGCGTTTGAAGTTTTCAGAAACTGCGCCGGAGATGGTCGGAAACGGACGGAAAATCGACATCGTTCCGGTTTTTGTCGAGTCTATGGTTGTAATAAATAAAGGTTGGAGTGATCCGTAAGAATTATGTCAGAAATCTATGCCTCATAGATCAACTAAGTTACCGGAACGAATAAAGAGGCAACAAAATATTAAATTTTAGTTCTTGTGTTTATGTTGTTCTTATTGTTGAATGTCTTCTTTATTATGTTTTTTTCCATTTCATTTGAATATACGTTGTCTTAAAATTCTCCTTTGGGCCCTTGTTGGACCTTTACACTTAATCATTTTAGCAAATTAATACATATATCGACACATGTTTTCACAATTACGGCCGTTTTGCGCTAAAACATTTGTTACATTGTCAAAAAACGGCATTATCGATCAATTATTTTTTGTCCTCGACTTTAAATAATACGCAGTACTTGCATATATCTCTGCGCACATGTGTTTAAGATTGATGCATTTAGAAAGAGAATTAAATATGCATGTACGAGTTACGAACGGTAATGAAATGTTATTAATTCTAAACAAGAAGTGACTCACTCGTATGTTAAATAATTATATCGATAGTTTTTATTGCGTTCTAACGTTGGTAGTAGTTTTACAGGCGTACGATAATATCCAGGCCCGTTCTACGTTGTTCGTGTGCGTGTGTACGTTATTTTTTCGTATTCGTATATTAAGCAATGACGAATCGGGGAAGGCGTAGTATACATTACGGCAATAAAGCGATAAATAAGTGGATCCATTGTTTTCGCGATCTTGTTTGTCGCATGCTAAAGAGGTTGTAAAACGTTTGTTGTAAAGTTGCTTACTTTCTTTTCGGTTTGCGGTTTTTCCTGCCCGATAACATTGTATGAATGGATCGAATAAATGAATTGAGCCATGCGATTAATGAGAAATTACGAAAGGCAATTACAAAAGCGGAGATTCTATTGTACGGAACATGATTACTATTACGTGAAAAATGTTTCCTACTCATTGAATTCAAATCTCAATTAGTTGTTGTTTTTAAATGTGAGCGCGCAGTTGGTAGCAATGTTTTAAATTTTCAGCGGAATATCTGGATAATAAGGTAAGGTTTGAAGCTGATGGGACCACTTTTGAACATTTGTATCATCAAAATCCCCAAAGAATGCGGGAAACCATATGAAACGTTATCGGGGATCCTTCAGGTGGGAATAATTTCAATTTCGTTTTCTCGCCAATATGTTGCATCTTACATTAGGCGCGTTCAGTAATTGAAGTCAAACCGCTCAGATTAATTGGAAGCAACCTTTTATTAAATCCAGAGGTGGGGGAGGTACCGATCGTTCGGTAATTAAATCTAGACATGTCAGATGGAGCTCGATTCGCTCGAAACTTTTTAATCGACGAAAGAGATTAACTTCGAAGCGGGGTTATGTTATTTGTTAACTCATTACGTGATATTTTTGACGAAGGATTATTAATATTTGGGTTGATGTTGGGGCTATTTCCTCCGTTTGTTGGATTTTTAGAATCCAACATTTCGGCAGACAGTCTTCTACCATCTTCAGGGTAGCCCTGATAAAGCCTGTTCTACTGACTGCCTGCGACTGAAGTGAGGCTCACTCGCGTTTGACCACCAAGCTATTGGGAGGGCAGAAATTACTATCTTAAAACCTGTATTTAAGCTACATGTACCTGCGCAGTAACCATTGTTTCGGCGCGCGCAAGCTGGATTGCGCAGAAGCTGTCTTTAGTCTGTCCTATTCCTTACTGGGGCTGTAATGCTCTCGCGAACCAGCGGGAGCTACACCTCTTTTAATTCCACGCTCGAGGTGCTGATGGCATTTGCAGTTGGAGTAACCATGTATGCTGTTTCTTTCAACAGCCTACTGGTTTGATGGTCTCCTTTTTCCAGAATTAATTCGTTATTCGAATTAATTCCGTGATCTTCTTCCCAATCGTGTTGAGCCAAGTTTGATTTATTAGTTTTCTCTGGACGAACCATTTGCTTGTGCTCTTTGATTCTCATTTGTAGGGGTTTGCTAGTCTCTCATGAAAAATTATCCGTTTTCTGCAAACTAACTGCTTCATCTCCATCAGTATTACTATCAAAAATTATTTTATGACCTTGAACCGTTGCCAGCATGGCTTCATTGAAACTCATTTTCAAAAATAAAATTCAAAGATAAGAAAAAGCTATACATGCACTCAAAAACTTAAAAAACGTTGACCACTTATAAGATAGTTAATTTAATTTATGGGCGTTCGGTTATACTTGGGCTCACAAAAAGTTATCCGAGACCAAGAGGCTCCTATGTTGGTTCTGAGTATCTTGCTTTGAACTGTTTCCATTCTTTTCAAATATTAATCGTTGGTTATGAACTAGGGAAGGATGCCATAAGTAAGAATAGGTTTCAGACAGGCCTTGTAGATTAATAATTTTTGATTTGAGGTGCGATGGACTCCGAGTGCGAAACGAAACCATTAGGCGATTTCTGGCCCGGTAATGCTCACAGTCTGCTCCACGTAAAGACCGAGCTTAATACAGGTTTTTTAAAAATTTTTAGTGATATGATATTTCATGTGTACGAAATAAACTGAATTTAACTGATTTATCCGTAGAGAATTATCATTGAAAACGGGAAAGGTTAGATGTTAAATTTATACAATAACATTTAACTAAATAAACAATAAACGTTTTTTTTTATTATTATTGTTATTAAAATGATCGCCTTCACTGTTAACGCAGTTACTAACTCTTCTTTCCATGCTTTCGAAGACGTTTTGTAAATAGTCTCGATAGAACTAACTCTCAGTTGTATGCAATCGATTTCTGCATACATTATTTTTCAAGCATCCAAATATAAAATAATCCAAGGTGGTAAGAGCTGGTAACCTACAGGGCTATCTTTATGCTCCGAAGATTCCGTTATGGTGAAATTCTTGAAGGCACGCACATGTTTCTCGAATCGTATAAGCCGTCTCGTTTCATGCTGGAAATAACCCTGCAACTCATTTGGTCGTGATTCACCAATGAATTCTTCAAAGAAAACTAGATCCTATTATTCGTTGCTTTGACATAGCGAGCGATATCCTAACTTTGATAGGATGATTTTGGTGGTCAGCACCAATATCATCCTACTCGATGATTTTGTGAATTAAATCAAGCTTTTATTGAGGAAAATTCATACATACAAGGTATCATTATTTCTTAAATTAGCACTAAACTAATGACAGTATTGGAGTCGTATTTTCTAATTAGGCAGTAACAATTTTTGCACTTTCTAAGGATGGAAATGCAGTTTTAACGGCTCGTATATGATAAACCTGTACATTTATAGAAACATTCAAGTGTACTTTGGAAGCCATCAGAAATATGAAAGCAAATGTTGCAAAGCCAAGGATAGTTAGTTCAGTTGCAATAACTGGTGCGCATTCTTATATTTTCGTTGCCTGAGCCTATCAAGTTTTGTGTTGAAGTAGCCTTAGATGTTCATTAAAAAGGGGGATTTGCCTCGTATTTCGCTTAATAAAACACTTTGTATGGGATTCTTTAGTTATAAGCTATAACCGCATCCTTAATAACTTCATCTCCTTTCTGCTTCCAATTTTCACACAAACAACAAAATAGAAAAGTAGAAGGTCACTTCGTCAATTAAATAGTAGTTTTAAGATTTTTCCCCTAAATCAAATTCAACAGCATTACATTTCTTGGAATCGATCTCGCAATACTTTACCATCAACAGGATCTTGCTTATCTCTTTATTATACCGAGGTAAATTACTCTCGCGATTTTTAAATAACAAATTACTTAATTTTCTGCATTCTGAATACGTTTTCCTACCTTGCAAACATGCTTAGTGAAACAATATAAAAAATGTTTACATAATTCCCAAAATTAAAATCATAAGTCGTATAACAAAATAAATATTTGTACATACAAGTGTATATTGCAAATTAAATCGTATCTTCAACATCCTCTCCGCGTTGTACAAATAAACAAGCTTAAAATGACGAAAACAGCCAGCAAAACAATAATAGCGCTCATTACAGAAAAATATGATTAATAATAATATCATTTCGACATGCATCTGATCCTGTGTTTTTTTTTCCTTTTTTTTTCATTAACGAGAAGATTACGAATGTAATTTTTATAATAGAGAAAATACACGTGTCTGAAATTATGAATAATAACGTAGACTTAATTTTACACAAAAGAAAAAACATCCTACACAGTTGAGAATCCATGATGATTATGAAGTACGCGTGTAGATCGTATCTTCGCGAGAATTGCGTAATAAAAATAAAGCTGCTCTACGTATTTTGTACAATTTTCCTTAAAATGATGTGTGTGTCATGCGTATGCTTTACTTGTAACATAATTGATACGTCCTTGGTTGAGTTACACGTGCCGGAACGTATCGTTTTCCTTTATAACAGTCGAAATAACAAATAAGAAGGAGCAAGTTATATTTATTTTAGTACTTGTTACTAGTTGCGGAATTATTCGTCCTAACACAAAAGGAAATAAGTAAGGCTTTTGCAGCAATTTTATGTGTTAACGCAGCGAAAATTTATGTTGGTAAATTAGTAATGCGTAGATTATCCATATTCTGCTAATCGTTAGTTTTCGACTAGAAGCCTTAGAAAAATCGCTACGATTGCTGTTTTACCATTCCGGAGATAGTGTGGGGCAAGACCAAAAATATTGAAATATTTTTCAATTTTTATAGCTAAACCGCTACAGGTAGAAAAGCACGCGTTTCAAAATTGACTATTTCTCGTGGACATCTTTAAAATTACAGAGATTTCAGTCCTGATTGGATTAAAAAAATCCTAGAAATGCGAAGGCTGTATTTTTTGCTTTGCGTGTTACCGTAACAGCCTTAAAATGCTTTATTGCTTCTCAAGGCATCCTTCGCTAAAATTAATACATTTTTACATTCCTTGAAATTAAGTGTTAAAGTAGTTATGCCGATCATCCATTGCAACAACCAAATTGATATTTTGGAGTCACCGATTCCTTCTTCCAGGGAATGGAACCGTTGATCACCCAGCCGATTGTTCATTATAAAATCTAATAACTGGATGTGTTGTTGTTCTTAATAATTGGTTCTCGCTTAAGCACCTTGTGAATTCGCATTATCGTGGTGGAGGATTGTGAGGTGGTTTTTTTAAGCACGACAATCACATGCCAGTCGGCATTAACCGTTCTTCGATTGCAACAACATGACCCCCGCATCTTACAACACCCACATAGCGGATTGTCGTTTGGTTTCGTGCTCTTAAGAATAAATCCATGAATATAAACAGTGAGCCTCAGTTTATTCCTGAATCTGGCTCAAAGTTTTTCGCCACCAATTAACACGAGCTGCATTTTTTAAATAGAAATCTCTGAGATGTCTCAATCTCGCGATGTGTTCCATATGGATGTTCCTTGCACATAACAGCAATTTTTTTTTTCAAGTAACTATTGTCTTTCGCGGTCTTGTCCTGGGATTGTGGTTAAAGCTAGTGCATTCGAGTTGGAATTTGCAGAACTGGCGAAGAATTGTCGGCTGATATGGTGGTTCATTATCAGAAACGGAAACCAATTTGACGAGACATTTTGGTTGAGATAATCCTCTTTAAAAGTTGTAGAAATTTCAGTAAAACTTTCAGTCAGTTTTAAAAATGTAGCTAAATAACTTGTATCTCGATGCCACTTTTGATTCAAGTTCAATGAATATTGAAACACATTTTGTTAGGCAACGTTCCATTGGTGCCATTTACGCGACCACCTCTGAGAAGATGGTGGGAGAAGACGTTAAGCCAAAAATTAAGGAAAAATCACGCTTAACACTATAGAAGGGAGAATAAGCTGATTCATCTAGGGCGAATGTATGATTCTAATTGGAACTTATATTTTGCTTTGGTTCGATGCATTGGAATCATATCCAATATTTTAAGCAAATAAGATCTTCTTGGTATAACTGTTAGAATTGATCTTTATATACTTTACGAGCAAGAGCTGTTTTAAGACTTCAATATCACTTATGCAGGAGGATCCCACTGTTTTTTCCTTATTTTCCCTCTTTTGTGCGCTACGCAGTAAGATTTTAGACCACTTCACCTTCATTTAAAGTCTCCGCGTGTTGCTTCTATTAATTTATTATAATCTAAAGTTGTAAGATAATTTATGCATCACATATGCATCAATTTACCCAACTCCCATGGGTAATTTCCTATAGACTAATAGCCGCGATAAACGAACATGACAGTTTCTGTGTTTTTCGTGAAGTTTTAGAATTACGATTGATCGGAGTAAATTACCCGTGCAAAGACGTTGTAATTAATTTGTTGACGTGCGTGCAGGGGAAAAAAAATGGCAGCGCAGAGCGGACCGATATATCTGTTGGCACACCATTATTATAATATAGTGTGGCGTGATTATGTTAATTAAATGCATTTATAGATTAAAGTGAACTTTGCAACCGCGTATTTTTTTCCGACGGAGGCATTCTTGTATCTGTACGATTTATATTCGAAAGCGATAATTAAAGCGATATTAAAATAGGTATGTTCTTTTTATTTACGCTATAATTGGAAATTATGCCACGCATGTATTGAGATGTCTTTATTGAATATGTTCGTGTACAATATATGGATCTATTAGGACGATATTAGTTACGCTGTTTGATGCAGATTATTACAAATACTATTATTCTTTTTAATTGCGTTTATCTACGTATTCCTATCAAAAGAAGGTAAATTACATGTCAACACAGAGCAATTACTTGAACAACAACATGATTTTAACGTCAATTGTAGCAATGTCTGGTGAATTAAATTAAATACGCAGGGCGAACGAGGAGGAGCCCCCAATATTCAGAAAATGTGTTGCGGGAACATACACTACCCGACAAAAACATAGACGCGGTATCGTTTCTATTTACGAAACAAAGTTTATAGACATTATATAAAATGTAAATGAGGGTTGTTAATACTTGTTATGTAAATAGTCCATTTATAGATATTTCTGGGTATTTATTGCTTTATGAGGGGTAATTAAGATTTTCCCAGATCAAAATGGGAATTTTAAATGCGACAAAAATTTAGACCCTGCGCATTTATTACATTAATATAAGCAAAAATGGTTTAATTTGATACTTCTCTTTATATGCAGCGGTTGTGCTGGTAAAGTGTGCACGTCTCACCACGAGAAATTATATTTTATAAACTGTTTGCAATATGGGTAGAAAAAAACAATTATCCTTGATAGAAAGGGGTAAAGTTCTAGCCTGGCACCAGGATGGTGTTAGTAAGAAGGAAATTGCTCGTCGGTTACGAAGTAGCGATCATTCCGTTGGAAATTTCTTAAAAGATCCGGAAAATTATGGCAAACCAAAAGGCCAAGGGCGACCGAAAGCTGTAAGTGAGCGGGATAAACGCATGATATTGCGGCGTGCATCCAGTTCTTCTGCGTCGGCGAGAGTTATTGCAGAACAGGTGGCGGTACAAACGCACGTGCGCAATGTTCAAAGGATTTTAAAGGCGTCACCGGTAATATCACGGAAGAAAATGTTGAGAAAACCGCCACTTTCGGCGAAACACAAAGAAGCGAGGTTGAGATTTGCTGAAGAACACGTATCCTGGAAGAAACAATGGAAAAAAGTTATATTTTCCGATGAGAAACGTTTTAATTTGGACGGACCGGATGGGTACTCGCATTATTATCATGATCTGAGAAAGGAACCAAAAGTGAAAATGACCAGACAATTAGGGGGTGGATCTGTGATGATATGGGCAGCGATTGGATTCCGCGATAAAAGTGTGATAGTGTTTTGTACGAACGAAATGACATCAGTGACGTATAAAGACTTATTGCGTGACAATCGTCTACGTTTTGGAAACCAATGGGCCGGGCGCAATTTTGTTTTTCAGCAAGATAACGCGCCAATCCACAAAGCAAAAACCATCACTCAATGGTTTAAAGAGAAAAAGATTAAAACTTTACAGTGGCCGGCACCGTCACCAGACTTAAACATTATTGAAAACATGTGTGGTGAATTGGCACGTCGCGTTTATGGCGGGGGCCGTCAATATTTCACGGTACAGGAACTGGAAACTTCAATGGTGACTGAATGACAGAATATCCCTCAAAATTATGCGTTAAATTTATATAAATCTATTAATAACAGACTATTGAAAGTGATTAAGAACAATGGAGGATCTACGCATTACTGATCACTCATTTGTTGATTTTTGTTTTACATTTGCAACAGAGCGTCTAATTTTTTGTCGCAGAAATTGTTTAAGCATTGGAGTAATAGTTTATTATTTAGTTCATATATTACTGGAGGAGATATTTTTAAGTTTATTTTACTTTTATGAATAAAAACTTAATTAGATATTTTGCTAGTTTCGCAAAGAAATGTTGTAGCCCTTAAAACTCGTAAAACATCTTACCTCATCTAAGTTTTTGTCGGGGAGTGTGTCATCAAAATGGTTTGCTCGAATATCAATGATTGCTTATTTTTGCGAAGCTTTCATTATTATGGAAATAGCTTAAATCATTAGTTTATGCGACAAAAGCGAACACAAGAGAGGCACTACTCCAATTGTTCAGTACTTGTACGCGCACTTCAACCATCTACCCGTGTATCGGGCGCATCGGGGCGGACGGTGGCGTACTTGAAAATTTAATTTTAATTATTCTAATGCTATAATGTAATAATAGGAAATTCATATTGTTTTTTATTGCTTTATAACTTATGGGTAAAGTTCGCCACTTTCCGTGCGCTCTACAGGCGTCGGTATGGGACCGGTCGTTCGGGTATGCGATTCGTAATAAATGCGCAAGCGATCTTATTGCACTAGTAACGCATCCAGCATGTGTTTCGCGGCCAGTTGGAAAGTACGCGAGCGCAGCGAAGTGCTGCATATACGTTATACGTAATAAAATGTCGTCGATAAGTGGATCGAGGAAACGACCATTGTCGGATAAAGTGGATGAGTTTATTAAAGATTTCGCGAGTTAAATTAATTAATCAAAATCACCACGTGGGAAGTGCAAAGGTAAGTGTTTTTTTCTTTGTCGTGTACTCCAACTCAAGCACGCAATACAGCTCTGAAATCACTGATCTCATTGTACATACAACGCTGCTATTTGCTTAATTCTTAAATTGTAGAGCCCTTTGTACATCTATTCTTCTTATACGCAAAACGTATATCAAAAAAAAAAGATTTGCTCATACTTTAGCTACTTAGCTTTAGCTTACTAGTAACTTCCAGCAGAGATAATGGGACGCAATTTTGCAGCTGGAAATATCAGCCCGTGTTGTTATTTTTCGGACAGTGTTATCCGAAGTGCACTGTATGCAAAAACTGTCGATTTTGCGCTTTCAATATTCAAAATTTTCAGAAGCGAGCAAGCAGAACAAATCAAGTACTGCAAACTAATAAAAATAAATAAAACAGAATATTACTCTGGTTGGGTTTTGCTTAGTTACCAACCTTGGATACTTCAAAAAGAGTTTTTTTCTTGCTTATTGGGAATTCGTAATTAACTTTTATACAACATCGTATACTTTCCCCATTCAGAATTATACGACTAAACGTAAATATATTTAAAAAAAAGAACGAAAGAACACAAGCATCCAATTCCCAGTAATTTCCCTCTTTTACGACAACAAGCAAGGGTAATTCAGACTTGTTTATTTAAATGGCAACCCGCGCTCAACCAGAGGGATGGGATGCCCCCATCAAGCGCGTAGACGTCCATACGCACAGGCGTACTAACCATCGAAAAAAAAAGTCGGCCCGAAATAATCATCACGGTTCGTAAACAAACTAAAACACCGAAATAGTAAAAAACAAACACACACACGCACATTTTACAATGCGCGGTATGTAGGAGAGGAGGGTAATTTATTTATAATAGAATTCGTCGAGAACACGAGACGCAGAAGGCGTTACGATTAGAAGCCGCGAAGAAGGAACAGTAGAAGGAAGACGAAAAACGATAATAAAAGAGAGAAAAGGAAGGCTCTCGAAGTCTCGAAGCGCGCCAATGGGCCGCGCTCGATCAAAGATTCAATAAACATACAATCAGAGAACGAATTTTATATTCTATTTAACACCGGTTTTTACGATTATTTTATTCGTCTTCGGGCTGAAAATCACGTGTCTAATTTGACAATTCAATCGTCTTTCGAGTCGGTGTGGATTAACGACGTCCATACCAGACCGTCGGATGACTCTTGGATGTTATTACATTAACGTGGTACGATCGCATACCTGTTACAGTTGAAAGGAACACTGGCAATCTTCGAGGTAACTTATTAGCCGCGCGTTGACGTTATTGCCTCTATTCGAAGGCAAATGTATTTATATGACCCACCTAGTACCCTAAACTTAATTGTTGAAAAACGCCCAGTTAACGATATTTTTGAGATATTTTTAAGACATCTAAGGGTGTTAGGGTATTTCAGATCAATCAACAATAACAGTCCAATCAACAATAACAGATTAAGAATAGAAACGAAAGGAGAATGAATGCAATTTTTGTGGTTAGAAAATGTAATGTTCTCAAGTTCAGAAACATTTTCCCGAGTCACTCTTACGGTTGAGATCTGGCTTTGCCTTGTAAGAATAAGACTTTCTTTCGATTGATCAAAGAAAGCCCTTTCTAGATGGGTGCTGCTTGTACTCCTCAATCTCTTCACAATACAAGTTAGCAGTGATGGTTTGATCTGCTTCCAAAAACTTATAATTGACAGTTACTACTGCTGTCCACCAAACACGCAATAAAATCTTTTTTACGTGCAAGGAAACCTTGCGAATGCGTGGTCCGATTAAGAAAGGGCATATGGAACCCATATGTTTAACTTCCACATCATTCCTAGCTGGTGGAAGTGCAAACGAATGATTTCATCGTCGATATTGAAGTTTTATGCAACCTCTGACCATGAAATTTACCTCCACAGCCTGGAGTGTGAAGGCTGAAATTGAAGTGAAATCCTCTGAATAAATTTTCTTGAACCACTTGTGCGATGTTCAAGACTCAAAAGGTTTGTAAAAGGCAATTGATGTTAGATCCTGAGATTTCCTGTGCATAGTCAAAGAAATGGCGTCTCTTAGTAACATCTCTTGGAGGAACTCACGCCAAATTTCAACCTTATCAGTACATTACTCTGCGCTTACCTTTCGTGGAATCGTGCAAACTTTCATGCGTTGATAAAACAATGCTGCATGAAAGGCAAATTGCCTCAAGAGATTAAAGAGAAGCTTGATAAGTAAAATAGTGAATCTGCACCTTCAATACGAGTACTGGTGATCCTGCACGTTCTGAATATCCTGTTGAAGCAATTACTCCAGGAACCCCTGCTAAAATCCACGATGCGGTGATTCGTCGTTCCTTTAGCTGGATAAGTTATTGCGACTGTTTTTTGGGATGGACCATGACTATTTGTGATCACGAAATTGATGGTGTTCCACATCCGCTGTACTCTTTAGACTTGGATCCCTTGGATCTGTTCCCCAATATGAAGAGATGTCTGGTGTGAAAGAAATTTTATTCAGGCGGAGATGTAATTGCGGAAACGAATTGGACCTCCGAAGAGATGAACAAATTAAAGCAGCGCTGGGCGAAGTATATAAATCTAAGAGGAGACCATAAAAAAATATAATGCTAAGATAGCTTAGCTTCCTCATGGTATTGATGGAATAATTCACGACAAACGCAACAAAAGGAGAGAAAAAGAATTACACTAACACACGGACATGTTTCTGCCTACCCGGCGTCATCAGCATGGTTTCGAGAGTAAGAGTAGGGATGGTTTGGGGAACAGTACCCGGTTTATGTCGCTGCTTCCTGAACGGCAGGCATGCGTTTCTTTGGCACTGGAGGGCGCCAAGAAATGTCGAGTTTGTCGTTTTGAAAGTTGTGGTATGAACTGTGAGGCAACAGCGATAGAAGGTAGAGACAAAAAATTACTCTCGAAACCACGCTGATGACTCCAGGTAGGCAGAAACATATCCGTGTGTTAGTGTATTTTTTCTCTCCTTTTGTTGCGTTTGCCGTGAATTATTCCATTAATACCATGAGGAAGCTAAGCTATCTTAGCATTATATTTTTTGGTTATTGTTTCTAGGCATTTTCCGATGTGTTCTGTCTAAGAGGAGACCATGTTAAACAATAAAAATTATTTATCTGGATAAAATTGTGTACTTTCCATTTTTACATGAACCTTTCAAACTATCCTCGTATTTAACATCATCGTTTGTTAGGAGGAAGAAGGTAAAGTAAAGTTTTCCAAATACCTCGCGAGACTGCCACACGCAACATTTTTATTGCCTAAATATTAGAATTTCATCTAAAAACAATTTAGTTCGAATAATTTATATTCGAACTAAATTGTTGTTTTTATTAATTTCTAGAAGACATGGTTAATTCTCGTGTTGGCGTTTATTTCGAATCTAGGGTTATTTGTTTGCTGAACCTGGGAGTCATAGTTTATTAGTGCTAACGTTGATTTTGTTTTATTCTGTAGGGTAGGATAGATTAAAATGAACCAAACGCCCATATAAATATTGTGCGTGCACATAGAATCCTCAATGTCTGCATGGTGCTCTACAACAGCCAAAACTTAATGTAGAAACTGAAAGTGAACGAAGCCTACTTTTCTTCGATAACTTTGGAGTGAAAATACACTCAAGAAACTTGCTTCAAATAAAGAAAATAGTAACATTTAGCCTTTCTAATTTATGGAATCAGTTAACGGCGATAATAATAATATAAACATCACCGATCTTTTGTTATTCCGCCACCTTCACAACATCAAAATAGTTCTAGTTACAAAAAATGACGTCCCTAATACATAACAATGCAGTAGACGTTCAGCAGACAAAGACATTGACCTTTACGTCGTGTCGATACAGTCCATTCGTGGCTGAGTGGGCTCGCACACTCTCTCATACATCACAATCATACGTTAGTGCGTCCGTATGCGTGCCCTGTTAATATCCAAGCAAGGCCTGTTCGTCCGCGTCCCGTGTAAATGTGCGTCTTTTATCATACGCAACGAACTCTATTTTGACATTCAACTACCAGCGGAACGCACGCTTCAATAATGTCACTATTCTCTATCACGTACTGACTTATTTCAAAGGCAAATATTGTAAGGCTAATGTGGAATATAATTGTTGAAAGACAGAAAATTGTCCATATTTGTACGGTAGCGATTGCTTGCTTTACCTATTCCGGAGGAACGAGAAAAATCTCACTGAATGGAAGGTAAAAGGCTGATTATGGGCTTTTATATGTCGCTAACGGGGAAAATTTCCCGTAATTATGTTCTTCGACGCTTTTACCATCTTCGGTGTTCAAGAAATGTTCTATTGAATAAGCTCGCGCTTAAGCATACATGCACTATGCAGTTTCTATTGATCGTCCATTTGAGAAATCAACAAACATATAGAATTCTTTTTAACACCAAACCGATGCTATGGATAATCTCCAGAGTTTGCTTCAGGTTTTGTTTTTTTTTAGTTTGTTAGTCATAACATAGGAAACTACAAGTAATTACTTACTGTAATCATTTTTTATTGCAAAATCGTGCATTACATCATGAGGTGGAAATTATTGATTCGAGTGTACCAAGTGCTATTTTTAGGGGGCAATTTATTACGTTTTACATTTTTCTTAAAAAAACAAACTTGCTTAAATATCATAACTTGTATAATGACGGACGTTCGAGAGTAAGCTGGAAAGTCTCCAGCCTATCACAGAAACGCAGGAAAAGTTATTTCCCAACGTAGTCCGTCCCATCTTTTTAAGCCCAGAAGCATCCGAATAGCAGTTGGCATCTTGTTCTGCAAAATAAGCTTTACGATGTGATGGCTCCTCATCCGAAGAAAAATCTCTGTCCTCCCAACGAATCTTTGTGTCTAGTGCAATGGTGCCGATTGCAAACTAAGTGAACTTTTAATGAGGATGACTACATTACTTCTGAAATGCTTATTTTTTAAGTATTAAGCGGGACTCTTTTAATAAATTAGCTTCTCAGTGTGCTTCTTGATTAACGAGTAATCATGCAACAATAAATAAAAGAATTCATTTAAAAAAGTAACGCTTTATTACGAGAAAAAGAACAAGAAAAAGTATGAATGATGTTACAAATATGAAAAATTTATTACTGAAAATGGGGCCTTTGAAAATCGGTTAAAACAAATAAGGAGATGATTGGTGCTGCTCGTTAGCGAAAAGCCGATAGCGTCTCGCTGGCGGGAAATGAGCAGCATCCTGGTGGTAACGCTTTTTCGGAGCCGATTCTCTTCTTGTACTCCACTGCTTCCAGTTTCTACTGGTATGTCCAAGTTCCATCCACAGTTATTAATCGAACGCCAAAACTCCAACATATTTCGCTTAAACTAGTGTTCATCCGAATGCGCTTTTGTTCCAAAGTGAACAAGCGCGGCACCCAGGTTAGGCTTCTTCCCGTCGAAATCTTCCATCAATAGACAACGAAGATGTCCGCAGCCTCTGCTATTTCGTGATCTGTCCCTATCGGTTTATATCTAATTTAATTGAAAACATTGTCACCGTATCAATCCGCCAGCTATAAAATTATAAGTTGATAGATTTTTTATCACGTTTTTCGGATTTGGACCTATGAATGAATAATAATTTAGCATTACAGACATTGAAACTTGCGCAAATTTGACAAGCTGGCGCTACTGTATTTATTGCAGATATGAGCATTATACATTTGATCAATATTTGGAATTTGTTTAAACAGCTTATAGCGAGGGTAGATTCAATTTCATGGAGTCACTGTTATTTGTTAAATGTGGTCGAAGCCTAATTTTTCTTTTTGGTTTAAATTTTGTGCTGTCTTGTATGACATTTAATAAACTCAGGTGTTTAATATCAATTCATTTCGGGCCTTACTTCTTTAGTACTGGTATGGAATAGATTTTTAACCAATTGGATTTTAAAACGTACTGAATGCAAAGAAGGCGTAAAACTAACAAAACAATGTTGGGAATTTTCCATTCTCTCAAGTTTATTTTTCAATGGACCCACTGTCCGTCGGTTCGCAGCCTAGTTATAAAGCACACGTACAAATAAAGATATGGAAAATTATTGAATGACGCAGCTCAAATCATTTTATAAAAAGATGAAGTTTTAAAGCTACATTCCTCCTTGTTATTTAAAATCACGACGCCTCTTTAGGTGTAATCAATAATTTTCATGTTCGATGCAATAACAAGGTTAATTTCTAAAACATTCTAATTGTATACGTCGAATTAATCGATATTAACGATAATCACCAATAAAATAAAATACAAACAGAATTCCGTAAAATATTTCCTCTTATTTCCAACAACCTTA
>LR737398.1:2684789-2697842 GCA_902655005.2 Marronus borbonicus | reverse complement strand
TATCTTAACGACGCTATTTAAGTCGATAAAAATTATGCAAAATGGTCCTATTCGAATCAGAAAAACATAAACATAAAATATATTATGCACATAAATAAAACTCGCAGGAGTTTTCCAATTTATAAAACCAGTTCTTTTATTTTGTTTTCGTTTCGAAACAGGCTTAATAGTCGTACAACCATTAGCTGAATTTATATTCGTGTAATATTGGATATGCGGACACCAACCACTATTAACTGACGCTTACAAAGAAAGCCAAACATTAATATTGACTCGAAACATATGTATATTTACACCGACGTAGGTTTTTTCCTGTAGCAGTCCGCGTTAATGCTCAAGTACGCTTTTATAATTAAAATGTAATTATAAATATTATTAAATGGTGAAAGAACCGCGAAAAATACTTTGTGTGTGTACGCTCTAAGTGCTCGTGTTCTTCTTCACGTTCCGTATGAGTCAATGACATCCTATGGAACTGTTAGGGAAAATAACTGAGATGTATAAACATGGATGTTTCTTTTTCTTAGAATTTCGTCTCTGCTATTGTAATTAGAATAAAGAGTATGTGTGTACTTGCGCGGCGTAGAATAGAATATAATTAAAGCGCTTAATTTCAGTGACAATACCTCATTGAACTCGAAAGAGTAACCATATGTGTTTAATTATAGGAACAGTTAGATTTGAGTGGGCAGGCTGGTGCTAATTATTTTGTTAAATACAAGGCCAAATTATACGAAAACTATATGAACTGGCATCTCGCGATGGAAGAAGGAAATATGTTTTAAAATTTGTCTTAATACTTAGCCGTGCTAGAGTATTGCTTAAATTATACACGTTCTACATCGTCCTGGAATCTCGGTTCATTTTATTAACACTTCCTTATATAACTAATAATACCATATATAACTAATACATACTATAAATGTATGTATTTTCTGCTAAAAGCGGGTTTTACGAGGACAGGACGAGAAGTACCCATGTTTGGAGACAGATTGAGCTTTTTGCCGACAGTGCCGACTTTTGGAGAGATGCATCGAGCAGTGTTGCTTTAAAAGCTGTTGAAAATAAGAAAGTACTAATTAATTGGAATGATGGAAAAAGAACAATATCGGTCATCTTTTTTTGGATGCCATTAGATACTGGTGTAAGGAATTTAAGCATCAGCGACAGCCAGCCAATGGAACGCATTGGGATGACTACGCATAATATGATCAACAAAGTTCGTGATATTGCGACTAGAGAGAGTGTTCATATTGTAAGCCTCTCAATTGAACGTGTGCTGCGATAAATTGTATGCGAAAGAAGTCGAAGAAAATTCCATCATCCGGCGACTATTTCTTGAGATTCAAAGGCATTTGGCAATTGCGACAGCGGAACTAGTCTGGTTTCGGTACGAATTGGTGCCCCATCCATCATATTCGCCTTGACTTCTTCCTTTTTCCAAACTTGAGAAAATGGTTTGACTTTGCGCCAAGTTACGAGGTCCAAGGCCTATTTTGCAGAGTTCTACAAATTCTCATGCGTTGCTTTCGCCCTACGTTTGCGTTATGAGAATGTTAATCGGTTTTTGAGCCACGGATTGGAGTGGTGAACCCATTCGTAAGGCGTAGTATGGCTTTCCTGAAGATCGGTTTCATCTAAGATTATCTGTGTACAGGGTGTATCCGAATTGCTGGGAAAAGCTTTGCCAACGTGATCTATGGAACAAAATTGTAAAAAAAGTTCCTATAAACATGTCTTCGAGAATGCTTCTTTAAAAAGTTACGCGCGTATAAAGCAAATATTTAACAAGATCGTTATGTCAACCACCCATACAATTATCTTTTGTTATTATACCATTCTTACAGCAGCAAACGAAGCATTAGGTGACCTGCCAGATTACGTGACTAACTTTCTATTATTCTTACGGTTCTACTTCTAAATCTGTTGACGAATAATGAAGTAAAAAATGCTTTTAGATGGAACACATCTCTTCGTATCTGAA
Organism: Marronus borbonicus; assembly: GCA_902655005.2. Lineage (NCBI taxonomy): Eukaryota > Metazoa > Arthropoda > Insecta > Coleoptera > Scarabaeidae > Marronus > Marronus borbonicus. Next base: position 2,695,858 of record LR737398.1, on the reverse strand, counting down.
AAACACCAATTGTGGCATAAACTATTAAAACACTTCAATAGATATAAAAGGATGGACCTTTTTGGTAATTAATCTTAACATTAATTGAACTGAATTAATAGCAACGATATGCAACTAACTTGCGACCGTTTCCGAAGCATATTTCACAACCTTTTCTGCAATTCCAAAGCGGTTTTGCATGCCTACTCCACCTGTCCATAAACATTTCTATATTTCCTAACGTACATACGTGATATTCAATATGTAAGAGTACATATGTGATTGTGCGTATGGAGTATATACTGCATATTCGTGTACATACATAAAATAAATGTAATCGTTTTCACCTGCAATTTCAAGCCATAAATATTTCAATTGTTCGCTTCGTTCTCGCCGCGTTCACCTTTTCACTTTTTGCTTTTTTTTGCTTCGTCTTGTTTTCAATTTACCCCGGTGGGATTTTTATTTTCTCCGCGCGCCTGCATATTCCATTTATGCATTTATTTACGCGTTTGAATATCCGCGAACGCGGGTAAGCCGTAGGTTCAATATTCGCTTATACGCGCTACCACGTAACGTTTCTTTTTGCGTATTTAGGATGTATTAAATCTTACAGCGACGGATAGCGGAAGAAAGCAAAATAATATTCGATAAAGTTACTGTTTGATTTAGTGCGTTCTGGTTGTAGGTTCCTACAAATTGTTTCACCTTTAATGTCTCGAATTATAACTGGGACAGCAACCTTTGCATTATTAAAATAAGAACAGGTTTTACTAAGAATTACAACAGGTTTGTTTAATCTAACAAAATATGTAGTTGCGGCAACAAAAATTGTATTTCCATTGGAGATAAACTGATGCGGTCACATGTTCCACAATAAAACTTGTGACACCAACACTTTATCTTCAACCCAACAATAATTTTTGTTAAGGCAACTAACGGCTTAATTTGTCTTAATTTTCCTGTCTTTCTCCATTCTCATTTTGGATACGGCCCAATTGAAACCAGACACTTCTGAATTCGGCCATTTGTTATATCAGCCGCTTTTTGTTTATTTGTAGATTAAGATATGGTACGCATGACCTTCCAGTTCGTTTCACGAAAGTAAATACTTTAATTTCCATTTAGTACACCTCTGAACTGAATTTGAGCTATTCCTGCTCTTGATGAAGTGTCTCTCACAGAAGTTTCCAGTGTTATCCATGCTTCTTAGGGCTCCTTCTGCGTATCAGCCGCCGACATTGGTACCGATGTTCGCTCATTCCGCTCAAGTTCCTTCCACTGCAGCTCAATGTGATTTCAATCTGGGCTCTTGTAAAGTCTTGTAAAGATTATTCTGCTTGCAAGTGTTGTAAAAATTCTTTACTGATTTTAGGTATATGTTTCGGGTCAGTCTCTTGCAGAAAACCCATTTTCATGGTTTTCTGATCCCAGACCCAGACCCTGACCCCAGATCTTATCTTGCACGCTTCCCTACAAGTGTTACAAAAATACGTCTTCGTGAATTAGAAATCGTAAAGTTGATTTGTCAGTTTATAGAACTTTACTCCAACCGTCCTCAGTCTGGCGTTTGTGTTTACAAGCCCGTTTTAATCATTTTCGCTTATTTTACGTGCGAAGCAGCAGCTTTTTCATGGCGATTCATCCATGAGGACCGGCTTTCTAACACTCTGAGAACATATGGTGTGCTTGTAATTCTATTCAAAGCACAAATACGAGAAACTGTAACATCTTTAACATCGACTGCCTCAAATTTTAATTTCTGCCGAGGACGTCTACTTTCTATTCTAGCATTTGCGATCAGGTCCTCTGCTCACTTCGCATATTCGGACGATTCTACTTCCTGGCTGAAAATCAAAAGATTTGCACATTCTGACGATGTTACTCGAAACACGATCTCTCAAATACATCTCTTGAAATTTTTCCAAAAACCAATTCTAGTTCTGGGTGAAAAATGCTTACTTCTCGATGTTATTTTGAAGGCTTAATACTATTGTTGGGAACGCCTGGGAACTTCTCATTTTCATAAATAAATTTAAAAAATCACTACGAGGATATGAAGCACTTATAATCTTTAATTAAAAAGCTTGGAGCTTGGACGCAGCAGAACTAAAATTTTACTGCTAACGATGATCGATGTTAGAGAAGATTTGTGGCAAGAATTCTAGTGAAGTGTTTCCTACTTTATACGTTAATCACATGCTTCTGGAATTTTGAGCTTTTAAGCTTCTTTTCTGCTAATTAAAGCTGGTGCAATAAACCGATTAAATCAAATTAAAACGATAAAAATTTTTCATTCCTTCACGTGCTACTCAACACGTATAAGGTTCCCACTACCTCTGTTAACGTGGTACCTTCCGTGTGCGTATTTAAAATTTTAAAATTAAACCGGAATTTAGATTACATGTTTAGATATCCTCTAATTGTTATAGCGGCATTAATAATGGACGCGTACGTTTATTGCGGCATTACGTTAAAACAATAACTCAATAAATTCTGAAGCGTCTAAATATTGTAGTAATAAAAAATGGTGAACGCCGTATCTAAAGCTAAATAAAAATGGTAAAAAAATACGAATGCCTCCTTAATAACTATACAAAAATATTTACATTAAAATTAAATTATATGTGCAGCCGCAACATCGTGCGCAGGTGTAAGTTAACAATAACCAGGTTTCATGTCTTGCCGCCCCAACCTAGAATATCCTCGACCTTTACGTCTATTCGAACGGCCAGAGCTGCCGTTTTCGTAATGTCTGAACGGGCAAGGACGTTCTCATAGAGGGATATAAATAAAATCGAAAAACGAAATTTGATATTGCTTCCAAATTTCAAGATTTTTTTTTACTTTATCCAAAAGAAAAATTTAAACTGAAACAAGCTAGTTACTGTGCTATCAAATACAAAAGTTCCCAAATGCCAAAATGTCAATGCGAAGGTAACACTCCCAGAATCTTGCAGAATCATATTTAAATATGGTAAATAGTTATATTTCATTAATCAGGAACGTATAATGACAAAATATTCAAATAAAAGACCGCATTTGAAAAGAATTGTCCAATAGATGTGTTTCGAAAAGTTTTGAGAATGAGGCAATTTCGAGCATCATTGCGTCAATGTTATGGAAGCTTTTGTTAGTAGATCATTTTATTAATTTTAGAACGATTAAAAAAAAATCGGAGGTACGAAAAGCAACATTTCTAAGGGGCACACCACAGCAGAGTGATTGCCCTGGAGCTAAAAACAACCCGAGAATAATCTCGGAGGTCCTAAAGAAGTTTAACGAAGAATTGGACATCACGTTCGGGGTGAAACAATGGGATTTCTGAGGCGGAAAAGGCAAAAAAGATCAAGGAGAATCTTAGCATTTCGGGCAGAAAAATACCTCAAAATACCGCAAAAGAATTTGCAGATAGGAATACTGTGAAGAGCAGCGGTGCGATAGTCGTGGTAAATTTTGTTCAAGAATCAAATGCTGCATCATGAATTTTTCACAGATTCCTGATCAACAATTTAAAACAAGAAAAAATTCCCCCAAAAATTCAGTATGTCACCAGCTACCATTTTCTTCGACACATTTTGAGAACGGATATCTTCTGTTGGTTTTTTTTCATCTTGAAACACTCACACTTTTCGTTTTCAACGCCGATTAATGCTCCCTGCTTTTCGTTCTTCTATTCCCCATGCAGATTACTTAGAATTGAGGCCTTCAAAATACCTTCCTCTCGCACGGGTCGATCTTCTTTGATCGGCTGGCGGACAGCAGCCATCGACGTTGTGATTGGTACGTCCACGTTGAAATTCGCTGTACCAGCGAGACATTGTCGACTGATGTGGTCCTCCATTAAGAGGGAAAAGAGAAACCAACTCAGTGATACATTGATATTGTGATAATGCTCTGCGAACATTTTTCGGCTCAATTACATTGTTCGAGTGACTAGAGTTAGTTTCGAAATTTTGGATTAAAGCTCAATAAATGTTGAAATAAATTTTAGTAGGGGACGTTAAGCAAAGTGTGCTGAAAATTACAAAATCCGCGGATGATAACAACTGATTATCGATTGTTGTTGTAAATTCATTTTTTTATGGCGTAATTTTGTGTGGATTTAGCAATTTCATACCGTCCATCATAAAGCAAGTTGCTTTGGAGTGATATGGGCTAAAACAACAAACAATAATTGTGGAATTCACCAGAGTTAAATGATAATAATGGTAATAAATAAAATCGAAATACCTAAAACTAAAAATAATAAAAAAAGAATAATCATGCAGGATGCAAATGAACTAGCAATAAACAAGCAGAGACAACAATAGGTAGAGCTATTGCTGAAACATTTCCTCTGTGTTATACAATAAATAATTTGTCAAGTCTTTAATATGTTCAGGAGTTGCGTTATACAACTTGATTTCTACGTAACACAGTGATTTTTCAAAAACACTAAGACTATGAGACGGTATTGAAAGAACGGCTAGTTGCATAATCACGGAAAGAGAAAAATGCTTTAGCAATGTGTGAGGAAGAAAGCCAACGTTGCCTTCTACTATTTACCATGATTTTCTTCAATATCGATGTGCTGCATTTTTTTTCTCCGTAAGGTTCCTGTGTTTAATTTTATAACTGTGTATCTGTAAGGAATCACTCATATTTTCAGAACTCATTCCACAATATTTTTTTCTTAAGATTAAGCTTGAAAAAACAAATTTTTCCAGATTTCCAAATTACATATATACATTTCTGCACGCAATTAATTTTCAAAATTTTGCTATTTGATTCAGAACATTACACTCTAAATATTCGCGATTATAAATATACGTTGGGCAAGATATAATCTATACGTGTGGCCGTTTATAACAAATACAGACATGATACAGCAATATGTACAGGACCATGCGCTGTTTTTCTTCAATTTGTTAACATAATAAATTGAATATAATAAATACGCCGCGGATACGATAATAAACAAAAACTATAATTAAACCCACATATATTAAAATATAAATTAACATATTGAAATATTTAAACAAAAACATAATTCAGTGGGGCGATATATTTATCCAGACACTGCAGTATAGGCTTCTCTCTACTAGTTATAATCTATTCATATTACGTAAACATTCTCCATAATTATTTATGTAATATACACGCAGACACATATCTACATATATACGGATATTTTATTGCACAACCGTAAAATACAGTGTGATTCATTTCCGTGAGATCACAAATCGCTCGCACCTTAAAATTTTCTCTTTCACAAACGTAGTAATGTGAAACTAGTTGCATATTTTGTTTACCTATGAATTGACATTATTGCTCCAGCCGTTTCCGAGAGATCGTCTGATAGGTTCTCTAATGCCCATTTCGAAATTCCTACTTAAGTTTTTTTCAAAATGGCTACGCAGAAAAGTATCGCACATGAGCATTTTTAGTGTTAGTATCATTGGACAATGCCCTTTAGTCACTACAACCTTGATAGATCCATTGTAACAAAATGGCCTTATATGTGTTAGAGTAGCTGAAGACTCCTAATAAACCTTAACATTACTCTAGGATCTTCATCCTTCAGTTCAGTAGATGTCAGAGGTGGTTTAGTGAAATGTTGCTGTCGCGTGCGACTGATGGCATAGAATATGTTCTGCCGTCTCCAGATTTTCTAAGCATAGACGACAGATTTGATTTTCAGCTTTTCCTAAATTGAACAAGTCATAATTTAGGGCTGCATGACTTGTCAGAAATCCCGTCAGTAATCTAAGATCCCCTTTGCTGAACGATAGCACTTAGGCTGGGTGCTTTCTCCTGTTTTTGTCCTGGAACATTTTCCCAGTACGAGGTCCTCCCATGTTTTAATTATTTGTTTTATGTGACTCTCTTGTAGCCCACGCAAGGGGTTAGGACCGATGAGAGCATATTCGCTGCTTCTCTGGCCAGCTTATTTGTTTACCTTTCCATTACCTTCGATCGCTTGATGGCTTCGTAAATGTGTAGGCAGGTCACTGAATATAGTTATGGTTGCGTCTCGTATCCCTATCTCGAGGTCTTTTATGACGCACGCACATAAATATAGATACACCTTTAGTTTATTTATATTTTCTCCTTATTGTTCTGGAAGGATGTATCAATATTGAATTAACTTTTCAGCACATTAGCAACTCTATGAGAAAAGTGACTAACGTCTTCCAAAACTTTTTTTCACCTACAAGATGATATCACCAAAACCTGGTTTCTTCTTCTTCTTAATGTGATAAAAATCGTCGTCCTCGCATTTTTCGTTTAATATTCAGGATCAAAGAGAAGTCGTTAGGCAATGATTCGGATAAAGCGAGACACTCATTCAATGTACTTCCAATGATCAATTTTGCTGACGCACTCTATGAAAGCTGGCCGTTGGCGTAATAGAAGACAATGCGACGCTGTCGATTGTTTTTCCTGATTTCATCGATAACTTCTGGCAAACAAATTCTTGTATATCATTCAGCTTTAACAATTCTTCCATCCTCCAAAGCGATGCTTACAAGCAATTATTTTCTTGGAAGTCCTACGTGGACGCGCAACTTGGCCCATTTGGGAACTCCCAAACAGTTGATTGTTGCTTAGATATGCGGAATCCGTCCTCTAATTTGTTTATATACTCCAACTTATGTTTTAGAAATCTTGAACTTGCTCTAAAGGAGCGTAATTGTTTAGAAAAAAAACATATTTGTAATAAAATAATAATAATAATTAATAAGATAAATGCATTGTAATTTATACGTTTTACCCGGATTTACATTATTCCAAAGACGAATGCATATAATTTTCAGAAATCCTCTCAGTACATATATTAATTTTATGCAAATTGATAAAATTTACATATTCAAACCTGCGAACAAAATAAAAGGATATCGACGACAATTTAAATTAAAAAAGAAAGAAAAAACGTGGCTAAGGTTACAATGTTGTATTTTAAATAAGTCACTTATATTAATATATCAAGGGTTATTGAACCTTGCCCCTTACAAACCAGCGAAATGTCTTGTACATGCATTACAGTTGAACCGTACATGCTTGTTTATTTTGTTATTCGAAAATATTATTTTTATATTTTAATTAGGTATGTAGTTCTGTCTCTTTCTTGGGCAGCTGGAAAAATATCGACTTTTCTAAACATATAAAATTACATTTCATATATTTGTGTGTAAATGAGTGTGTAAAAGTTCAATGGCTGTGCGTTGTATATTTATATTATGCGCATTTGTATATGTTGTATGTTAATTAAAAAGAGGAAAATATGGTTCGGTTCGAATAGGACATTGCAAGAAATGTAAACATATTTAAAATAAAGTCCAAATTGAGTTATTTCTACAATACTTCAAAAAAAACAAAATATATTATTTATTACAGCTATTTTAGTTGATATGTATTGCATTGTCATTGTTAAGGCTAGAAGCAAAATTAATCAAAAATTCTTAACACTATTAATACTTGCGTTCGAAAGTTCATTGTATTTTTATGGTAATTTTAATTTTCCTTTTGTTCTAGGTGAGTACCGATTTCCATATAATGATGGGGTTGATGAATTGACTTACACAGCCTGCTTAGACAAAGGAACTCCTTCAGGTATACGTCCAAAACGTTAGAAACAATAAAATTTACTTTAAATTTTAAATTTAACGCAATTTCTTTTGTTGTGCTTTGATAAGAAAAACCATCACGACAGTTCAGTGATAGACAGTCGTTCATCATTAAAAATTAATCCCTATCCGAGACAAAAATAATTTGTAGTAAAGAAAGTGTTCCAAGTTCATTAACTGTGAAGAAAATAATTGAAAAATTCGACGATTACTGTCCGACCATCGACACGTGTTCGCCTAATTCGTACAGCAGAAAATATGGTGGGTTGTTCACCGTAATATGGCCAGGAGTCCGAGAATAATCCATTCGGGGTCGTGTTCAAGAATTGAACATTTCAAGAAGCACTATACAGCGTGAACAAAATTCAAGTCTATAGACCATGCATAATGAAGAAAGTTTGTCATTGAACAATGACCAAATAATGATTTCCAACAAATTCATATCGATGGTTTCGTAAATAGGCTGCGTTTGAAATGACGAAAACTTACATGTGTCTCATGAGAAGTAAATGCATCTCAAATGTCTCACCTGTTTGGTATGTATTTTGGATTGCGAGCATTCGATGAAAATCTAGCTTTCGTGCCTCAACAGGACGGTGCCACTTGCCACGCATCACGTGAAACAATCATTATTGCTCCGCTGGTCATGTAATCTACTTAGATCGCACAATTTAGCGCCTTTGGACTTCTTTCTCTGGGCGAAGTCAAAGGTTTACGTCAGCATGCCCACGACCAACCAAGTCACGAAGAAGGAAATTGAGCCATATGAGCCATGTGTGCCATCAGATGTGTTGTTCTCTCCATGTATTCTTTATAATTAAATCAAAATATTGATATTTTCTTGAAAAAAACTTGCTTGGTTTAAAATTTTAATTTTTCGCTGTTATTGGAACTTTTTCAATACTTAAACGTGGCATACACCATGGTCAGAGATTTAGTGAAAATCGACAGGCAGAGCGATGCAATATTGTGGCGTAATTAATCGTTTTAAGCCTAATTTTGCGTTTTTAACAATCTTATGAACGACTTTTTTTACCTTAAAGTACAGGTGGCAACCTTCAGCCCGAAAAATGTTAATTTTTAACGTTTAAAGATAATAAATTGCCAAATTTGGAAGATTGTCAGAGTTTAATAAAATTCGTGTCTTGCCATTTTATTCCCACTGATTAATTAGGCGTTTTATACGATGTTGCCAAATCTATACTTCTTTTAACTAATCTGTTTGGTCTAACTAATGGAATAAAAAAATAAGATAGATCTGAAACACTGTCTAATAGCTACCTAACGTAGAAATAAAGGCAAAAGGAGTTAGTAACAAATTTTAATAAAACCTAATTTAGAGATTTTAAATTTGACGCGTTCTATAAGCCTCTCACTTCAGTTTCCGAAACTATCTACCTCTTATTTTTGCGCGTTTTCGTGTTTTTTTAAACGATAGCTCCAATTGATCTTGTAGCCATTATGAATTTTTATAACCAAGTAGGTAATGTATTTAGAATCCAACTTTTTCACGTTTACGTTTGACCTATCGATTCTGTTATAAGCTTGCTTTCTTTAATCTTCCCCCTTTTCGAATATATATCAACAAAAATATAATTTTATCCACCTTCAAAGTAATCCAGGAAGTGAACATTCCAGCGCTTTTTTACCAAAAGAATGCATTTTGGAAATCTGGGTTGCTTCTATTCGTCGACTAACAGTCACGGCACAAATCTTACTACCTCTTTCCAATGTCCAATTCCTCCAATAAAATCCTTTCACATATGCCACAATATTATCCCACAATGTTAAACATTTTTTGGATGATCTGCCTATGCACAACGTGTAACCGTTATTTTGCCAATTTTAGAAATGTTTAAACCATTCGTTTAAATTTATGTTTGACTCAGAGCATCGTATGCTTTCTTTAACATTGTCGTCTTTTGTCCAACGAAAACTGGACATTTCGTCCACAATCATATGGGGCTTCTTCAGGGGAGGGAAAGGTGGTAGACAATAGCCAGCACGGTAACTCAACGTGTAAACCACGCTGGAGGCGAAACTAACGGCGTGGTTTACACGTTGAGTTACCGTGCTAACTGTTACCTATCACCTTTTCCTCCCCTGAAGAAGCCCCATATGATTGTTGGGTTTGACACGGCCCGAACACGTTTAGTTTTAATTGACTCCGGCCGTGGAAGCCTACGTTTTTATTTCAAATTCTTCTGGAATAATAAACGTCGTTATTTGCAATGATGTTGCTTGACGTACTGACTCATAACCAGTGTACACAACGTTTGGAAATAAAAAAATATGATTTTTAAATTCACAATATTGGCTAATACAATGGTTTGAAATAGTTTCGAAACTTTTCTAATAGCCGACTAGAATTTATCATTTTTTAAATGTTAATACAACGCTCACGTCAACTTTTTCTTATTTTATGAAATTATCCTCAACGGACACGAATATTTATTAATTAAAATGAATGGAAACTTTTCATTAAATTAGCCAATATAATTATTATGCATGGCATCCTTTTACATGAAAACATATACTTACCGTGTATTTGAAAATATGTACAACTAAGTTCGCATCACGCACGGCGTTTTAATCATGTGTACGTTACATGCGCACTTATTCCTTACGCGAAATAATTGACGTTAATAATCATGGATAATTTTCAATTTTTAAATGGATTTGCCCCATAAGATAACGAATATGTACGTGTGAGTGTATATTCATATGCAGGTTAAATGAAAAAGGTATTTATGCATACTAATGTGTGTACGTGTTATGTAGTACGTGAATAAATTATATTTGGAAATAAAATTGTTTACCGCCAATGTGATTCCCATGCATGCTTCGAGTTCTATACGTACGTACGTACATAAATTCATGAGGTGTGCATGATTTTACATTTTTATACAGATAACCGGAAATAACAGCATGTAATTAGAATTTGGTCAGCTTAAAATTTAGATATAGAAACAGACAATGCAAATTTTGCCCTACTTGAATTGAAAAAGAATACTTTGAACTGGATTTTAAGGTATTACTATGTTTTTAGGACTATTAGTACCGTGATTGTTTTCAAGCTTACAATTAGTACCGGAGGGTCCCAAGAGTCTACATTTTAACATCGTGATATCGCTAAATCACGTACTCGATGATATCACAATCTTTAACAATGCTAGGGAACCGCAAACCACTTCAAAAGTATTGTATCCGGCTAGTCTGTTGATACAAGTGTTAATGCCGGCGTCTTTGAATGATCTTTCGTTCCACAAAAATAGTTGGCAAATTTGACTTTCTTTTTAATAATTGTTTACATTTGATGATTAGAGATGACAAAGGCGGTATAAATTATTACTTTTTTTGCGGCGACTAGATTATTTTAGATCCTATTTTGTTTACTCTCGGGGGAAACCAGTAGGCAACACGAACCCATTCTCGAATAAACACGAGTCTGTTTAGTCGCTGCAAAAGAGTAATAATTTC